>JAGQAX010000015.1:4152673-4523197 GCA_019142605.1 Cephalopholis sonnerati | reverse complement strand
TCGTGAAGCTTTTACAGAGCCGGGATGTTCTGCAGGACAGATGCTTGAACCTTCTACCAGAGGGGAGGAGGGTGAAATATGGGTGTAATGGGTGGTGGGGTCATGGGCTATGTGCAGAGATTTACGGATGATGGCAGTGTGAATGAGGGCTGGCAGACTGGGAGTTGGGAGGCAAATTATTTTTGAACAGCTGTGAGTGACTCTGAGAAGTTTGTTTTATTAGTTTGTTATTGAGGGGCAGCATGGTGAAGTAACAGGTTGCACAGTACAGAAGAATGGATTCAATGATGCTGCGGTACAGAAGAAGCAGAAGGGGAGGTTTGATGGACAATGATCTGAGTTTATGGATGATGTGGGTTCTCTGATGGCAGCGCTTAGCGATATCTGAAGTGTGTTGGTTGAAGTTTAGTTTGTTGTCAAGTGTGATCCCCAGGTATCTGAAATTGTCCACAATCTCCACCAGCGGGTTGTCAATGTGTATGGTGTAGGAAAATTACCTGTAGGTTAATTTTGCACTCATTTGGGCACCACCCTCTCAACTGAAAGTGACCGTAATCAAATTAATAACTATGTAAATCAATCATTAATTTGTCAGTACACTTATTAATTATAAATCAGTCTCAATATCTAAGTTCTCTATACAGTGATCGTAGTTTCAGTTCAAGGACATACATGGACACGACTTGGCGATAAATGGAAATTTATTTGATGAAGTGTTACACACTTATGGAAATCAATCTGGAATGGATATGAGATAAAACAAGGCAAGATCGCCGATATTGTAAATGAGTGGGAACAATAGATAATACTTGGGTGGTTATTAAGTTTCGCCATAGTGAGAAGAGTATGTAATTTAGAATAAATTGCAGACGCAGAGCTATTTATCTAACGAGACCTACATTAAGGTTCGAATCACTAAACCTCCTATTCGACATCAACTCTTATCACAACACAGCGGCTGCATTAGGTGAGGGAAGGCTTGCCTACTTTCTTTGCAGCGTTGACCCAGTTGGACGTGTCTTAGGGGACTCCAGCTGTCGCTCGCCGCTCGGTTTTACTTCACAGCCTCCCGCGGGACGGTGCCAACGGGAACCAGTGATGAAGAGTGGCGGCCTGCTGGCGAAGTTCTTCTGGTAGTCCGTAAACGTCCGTTATCTTGAGCTGCTGAAAGTCTTAGTTTGGCAAAAGAGTCACTGCCTTGAGGATGATTGTGGCAGGTGGTTGGCCGCTGGGCCCGATGGATCTTGGAGAGAGTTGCAGGTCGAATAGGGGCTCCTTTATGAGGCTGTAGGTACAGGCTTATGGTAAAGTTGAAACAATCTCATTGTCCGTACGAGATTATTACTAAAGTTATCATAATCAAAAATAAAATTAATGCGATCGGTGGGCTTCGTCACCTCAGGTGTGATATTACGGGAGGCCCAAAGAAAAGAAAAAAAAAAGGAACTCAGTACTGGCAAGCAATCCTGATGCACAGAGCTTAATGTTGTCAATCACACGGAGTGGGAAAAGTTACGCGGAGACTGAGACTAAGAGCGCAACAGGCAAAGCATAAAAAGTCTCCCGAAAAGAAAAGTCGGACAAAGAAAAAAAAAAACAACGAAAAAAAAAGAAACAGGAACTGGAGAAGAAGAAGAGAAGAAGAGCCAAAAAAAAGCTGCCGAGCCACTAAGTTTTATCTAACAGAATTCAGTGGGCGTGTTTCACGCAAGGCAGGTCTCTCAGTTTAAGCATGACTTGATTTTCCATATCATATACATTCACATTTTACTCCCGATAGTCACATACTCTTCCCATTACGGTCAAAAGTCAGCTTTTCCATTACATCAGACTCCATATATTCACTCTATGGCATACGTATATATTTTTGAATAAACAAGAGAGGAGCAAACAAGAAGAGGAAACCAAGCCAACAAGGGAAACAAGAAAGGAAAATAAACAGTAACAAAATATGTCTGTGCACAATCATTACTAATTAGTTTGTCGGTGCATCAATATCCTAAATGAGATCGTATATACTAATACACTGGTTAATTAATTCAACTACTATTCTCAAATTTAACTACGTGCCTCCTATGGGAACCTTGCTTAACTATCACCACAAGATGGCAGTATGAGACTACTTCTAACTGAGGGATTAACTGCGTGAGATTATAACTGGCTCACTTTATGATTTACCAGCATGGGATTAACCATAGTCAGTTAAGGAGCCAGGAAAACAAAAGTAAGATAATAAACGAAAACAAGAAATACAATGTTATCACATGAGTAACATGTATGCTGTACATTCAGGAGACACATTACCTTTGGTTACCCAGATAAGCTTATTATTTGCTTAGGAATGTGTCTGGACCTTTTGGCTCTCATAAAGGTGTAGAGTAACAACAGTGGTGAATAAGCTTACTTGATGGTCCTGGTCTGTCTGGGTGTGGTGCCTGCTGAGTTTTATAGGAGGCAGGTCAATGACATGGAGACTGGAAGGTTTCAAAACTGACACCCAGACATAAAAAGCCAATCCACTTTTGAGTTCAGGCTGGGTCAGAGACGTTAAACTTTGGCTCTCAGAGGACCCCTCCTCACCTCTTGTCCATATGCAGTTCCTGTTTTGGAGTGTAAAAGTTCACCAGGCTGTTCCTCCGACAATGGGTTCATGAGGAGTGTTTTTTTTTACGGTTGTCGAAGATGAGTTCTTTGGTTTTTGTGACATTGAGGAGGAGATGATTGTCCCTGCACCACTGGGAGAAGTGGGCAACAGAGTGTTTGTATGCTGTGACTGAGTCCTGGTCCGAGAGGAGGGCCAATATGGCAGTATCATCAGAGTATTTGAAGTATTTGGTGATGGGGGATGGGCTGAGACAGTCATTTGTGTAGAGTGTGTACAGGAATGGACTCAGAACGCAGCCTTGTGGTGCACCTGTATTTGTGATAATGAAGGGGGATGTAGTAGAGCCTCGTCTGACAGCCTGAGGCCTGTCACTCAGGAAGTTGTGTATGAAGTGGATAAGAGGAGGTGGGATGTGGAGACTGTGAAGTTTGCTAATTACCAGATGTCGCTGAATGGTATTGAAAGCAGAACTGAAATCAATGAAATTCACCCTGGCAAAGTGTCCGGGAGTGTCCAGATGTTGGAGAAGGGTATGGAGAAGACATGCCACAGCATTCTCTGTCCCCCTCTTTTCCTTATATGCGAACTGGTGTGGGTCCAAGTGTGGGCTGACGTCTGGAAGAATGGCATTCAGTACCAGTTTCTCCAGGCACTTTGCAATTATGGAGGTGAGTGCTACTGGATGGTAGTGATTCAGTTCTGAGGGGCGGGTTTTTTTGGGAACTGGGATAATGATGGAGGTCTTCCACAAAACTGGCATGTGGGACAGGATTGATTGAGAGAAGAGAGAGAAGAGCACTAGCTCCGTGGCACAGGTTTTGATAATTCTCCCACTGATCCTATCTTGTCCTGGGGCTTTGCCTGATTTGCACATCCTGAGCTGATGGTAAACATCTCCTTCAGTGAAGGGGATGGAGTAGGGGTGCTCCAGTGCTGGGATGTCCCTTAGCAGGCTCATACACTCAGCAGAGTGGTCAGCCTTGTCAAATCTGGCAAATAAATTGTTTAGTTCCACAGTGAAAGAGACGGGGTCAGTGGGTGATGTGGGTGATGTGCGAGTCCTTGATGTAGTACCAGTAAGTGTCCTCACTTTCTGGTAGGCTTGCCTGGTGTTCATGCTACTGAAGTCTCTCTCTAATTTGTCCTTGTATGCCAGCTTTGCTTTTATGATTTCGTTTTTAACAGAACGATTAATGTCTCTAAGTCTGGACCAGTCTACACAGGAAGGCTTGTTGTTTTTTCTTCAGCATAAGTTTTATTTGGGATGTCATCCATGGTCTGGAGTTGGGATACTTCTTGACGGTTATGGCTGGGATTGTGGTTGTCATGCCAAAATTTGATGTAGTCTGAGATGGCCTCGACTTTCCTGTTTAAATTGTCCTCATCAAAAACGCTCCAGTCCGTACAGGCCAGAGAACCCTGTAGTGTTACAGTTGCATCCTCCGACCACTGGAAGGCTCTGTAGGTGGTGGGCTTGTGGCGTTTCAGTGTTTGTGTGTACTGCGGAAGCAGGAAGATGATGTTGTGGTCAGCTGAGCCAAGCGGTGATCGCACACTAGCACTGTACGCATTGTTTACATAGCCATAGCATAAGTCCACACTGTCCCTCCTGGTGGGAACCTCCACAAACTGTTGGAAGGAGGGGAGGACACCGTCGAGCCTGCAGGTGTTGAAGTCCCCAAGAATGAACAGCGGGGCATCTGGATATTTAGCCGACAGAGCGTTGGCATTGCGGGCGGCTACTTCTGCTGCATTCCTGCTGTTGGCACTCGGCGGGATGTAAAAAAAATGTGAACACCAGCGTTGGGAATTACCTTGGGAGGCAGAAAGGACGGAGGGAGAGGGACAGCATCTTGATGTCGGGCGTGCACACTTTCTCGTGTATTGTGATGTTATTACACCATCGATCATTGATGTAAACACAGATCCCGCTGCCCCTCTCCTTGCCGGAGTCCCTCGTCCTGTCTGCTCTGATGAGGGTGAAGTTATCCAGGCTGACCTCTTCATCAGTGATGGAATTATTCAGCCAGGACTCGGTGAGGGCGATGATGCAAGCCTCTCGGAAGGCTCTTTCCATCCGGCACCGGGCGTGTAAAATATCTATCTTGCTCCGGAGGGATTGCACGTTAGCCATCACAACTGAGGGGAGCGGAGGCCTGAAGGGACACCGTCTGAACCTGGCTCATACTCCTCCACACTTCCCTCGCTTCCTTTGCATCTGTTGGATTTCCACTGGGATTGCCCCAGTCGGTTTTGATGTGCTGGAGGCTGCATTTTGGAGAGAGTGAAGATCTTCCCTGGAGTAGGTGAGTACGCTCGCACCCTGCACCTCCATGTTAAATGCTACGCCTCCGGGGATATAAATCAGTAGTGCGATGGCCAGCATAATCCACAACCTTTTCACCCTCTACACCACGGACTTCAGCTATTGCACTGAGACCTGCCATCTTCAGAAGTTTTCTGATGACTCTGCCATAGTTGGATGTATCAGCAAGGGTGATGAGGATGAGTACAGGGCTGCTGTGGATAACTTTGTCACATGGTGTGAGCAGAACCATCTGCAGCTCAACGTGGCAAAGACAAAGGAACTGGTTGTGGATGTGAAGAGGACCAAGACACCGGTGACCCCAATTTCCATCCAGAGGGTCAGTGTGGACATTGTAGAGGACTATAAGTACCTGGGGGTCCACATTGACAATAAACTGGACTGGGCTAAGAACACTGATGCTCTCTATAGGAAGGGCCAAAGCTGTCTCTATTTTCTGAGGCAGCTGAGGTCCTTCAACATCTGTCGGACTATGCACAAGATTTCTTATGAGTTTGTGGTGGCCAGTGCTATCCTCTATGCTGTTGTGTGTTGGGGCAGCAGGCTGAGGGTGGCAGACGCCAACGACTCAATAAACTGATCCGCAAGGCCAGTGACATTGTGGGAATGGAGTGTGACTCTCTGATGGTGGTGTCAGAGAGGAGGATGTTGTCTAAGCTGCGAACTATCTTGGACAATGTCTCACACCCACTCACCATGTGCCGGTCGGGCACAAGAGTACTTTCAGTGGGAGACTCAGACCACCAAAATGCACCACTATGCGCCACAGGAAATCATTTCTGCCTGTGGCCATCAAACTGTACAACTCCTCCCTCTGAGTTGCCCTTCACCACTGTCACCAACTCAAAATAAATTATTACATATTTATTCCTCTATAATCTGTGCAATAACTGACTGTATTGTTCAGTCTGTATCTAAGGTTCCTGTATATATTTTGTAAATGATGTTGTTAGGTCACTACATATATCGTGGTTGTGCTGCTGCCATGGTCCTGCCTGATGCCTTGCACTGCTGCTGTTACTATTAGTCATACCTATTATACACATATCATTATTGACACATACATATATAATCATATTATTAATATAATATCTGTTTCTCCTTATGTCTCATTGTGTCATATGGATTACTGTTAATTCATTATATTGATCTGTTCTGTACAACATCTATTGCTCGTCTGTCCGTCCTGGAAGAGGGGTCCCTCCTTCAGTTGCTCTTCCTGAGGTTTCTACCATTTTTTCTCCCCGTTAAAGGGGTTTTTTGGGGGAGTTTTTCCTTATCCACTGTGAGGGTCCTAAGGACAGAGGGATGTTGTATGCTGTAAAGCCCTCTGAGGCAAATTGTGATTTGTGATATTGGGCTTTATAAATAAAAATTGATTGATTGATTGAATTGATTGATATTTTGTAAATTATCTTCTTATATTTTCTTATATTTTTACTTCTTTTTGCACTATATCTTCTTTCTACACTTGTTTGCACTATATCTTCTTTCTTTCTACACTTGTAAGGAGCACCTGTAACACAACAATCTGCCCTTGGGGATCAATAAAGTATTTCTGATTCAGATTCTGATTGAACGCCTGCATTTTTGAGGTCAGCTCCATGTTTACAGAACACTATTGCAATCCGATCATTTTATTTGGCGGTTCAAAAAGACACATCTTTGTGTGGATATAGCCTAACAAGACTGAAGGAAGACAGGCGTGATAAATACAGGTGGGAAAACACAAAGACAGGAAGTAAAACCAGACATGACACATGAGGAAAGCATCTACAAAATAAAACAGGAAACAGATTAAACATAAATGAATGACAAAACAAGGAATAACACAAATAGAAAACCCCAAAACAAAGTCCACAAGATAACAGAATATAAACTAAAACCCAGAATCATGACAATAACAAGACTATGATAGTTTTGTGCTATATTCCTCGGCCTGAATTATTCTCCCCAGTCTGGCCCTGCCTGGCTGTGTGGGAACGCTGAACTGTGTGCATTATGAACCCCTTGAAGCTGTATGTTTTAGTTAGAGAGAAATAAAAAAAGAGCAAACAATGCGTGCAGTGAATTATAATGTCATCACTGGTGTTTTTCATCACACATTTACACCAGAATAACAGTCAGTCTGTTCCCTGATGTTATTACTGACAGAACCAATAACCAGAGCTAGCTTACAATAAAGCATAGCTTTCCTTTAGAGGCCCCATCTAATTTTTTTATTATTGGCTGTAAAGATGTTTGCAGCCATTGCTAACTGCGTTTACACTTTGAGTTGTGTACTCCTGATGATGATATAATTACAGGTCCCCTGAGTGGCCTGCCATGCATGATGGTTGAACATCTATGAGCTTATCTGTGCTAGAAAAAAATTACAGTGCTCCTCCAAAGTGGACTATGATGTTAAATTACTGAGCTTGAAGGCAACATTTTTTAATTCAACTATCGACCGTTTTCTGGGCCATCCACTGCAGGGGATCATCTGTTAAACAGTTAAAGCTGCCTCTGACCCTCTGGCTGTACTCAGATAATGTGCTGTCACACTGTGTACTGTTCTGGTAAAAAGTCAGAGTGCACCTCGAGAAAAAGAAAAGAAAAAAAGCACATCCAGAGAGAAAAATACGTCAAGTTCTCATGGAGGTCTGACCACATGACGAGGAAATTGTGTCTGAATCAAAAGCAAGCGTGTGCCGCTGACATTTCAGCAACAATAAGCCCACCACCTCTGAGAAAACTCAGTGTCAAATGTCTGTCCATCAATTTCACTGGTGCAGAACACTGGATGGGGATGTTTCAAAAAGATGTGACCGTTTATTACAGCGAAGATGACATGTCCCTTGCAGACTGCCTGTGAGATACCTCAACAACAGCAAGGAATGTGCAATGGCATGACTAATCACATTTAATTAGAATGCATCACAACAACAAATAAGTAATTTGGCTGTTTCAAATGGGAAGCAGACGAGCTGCTGCCCAGCATCCAAATGACATTTAAAGGAAGCGTCTCCTGACGTGGAGACAACAGCCAACAGCAGAGTTAATCACAAATTTGACGAGTTATTTAGTGTCTGTTAAGGACTGATATTATGACAGGATTTTTTGTTTTTGTTGTTGTTTGTTTGCTTTAGTTTTTCTCTTTAAAGACACTGGCCACCTAGGACAGACTATTAATAGACAGTGGTTGTGTTGTAACTTAGCAAACTTTGGTCACACCGTGACGTTGTGTCTCAAGCCAAAAATCCAAAAATAGATGAATGTCAAAAACTGCAGACTGTTCTCACAGTGTTTTCCTATGAAAAGCCATGCGTCCAAATTCGTACATATCCCATGTAATTTGAAAGGCTCCATCACGTGACTAATGTCCTAATGATAATAAACAAGGAAACAGTCCCGAGCACTTGTAAGGAGGAAGGTTGGGGTGGTGGATGGGTCACAAAAAACTAGACTTTTGCCTGGGACTTTCCCCCAGAGTCACATGTTTGGATCAGTGGGAACTTTGAGTCATTTTAAGGTATGTCCTTCCCATGTTTTTTTTCTTGAACCTAACATTTGTGGTTAGGTTTAGGCAAAAAAAACACATGGTTAGGTGTAGAAGAAAACATCATGGTTTGGCTCTATATTTGCACAGGCTCCTGGGTAAAAATACGGTGTTTGTTGAAACCATCCACCACCCCACCTGCCAGGCTTGTAGGGACTTTCTGGCTAAGTTACATTGTTTTCTTGCAATGTTACAAACTGATGTGGACTGGCTGCATTATAAATTGATGCAACCCAGCGGCATATTCGTCCAAGCGTCCCATCTGTGTCTTGCGCAGAAATCACTAACCAAGCGGTAATATTTGACGACTTCGGAATGAGAACAGGTTGATATTGCAGACATGATTGGTTAAATCCATTCAGAGTAAATAACTTCATTTCTTTAATTTGTGATAAGTGATATATAAATTTTAATTAGAGAGAGATAACCGTGAAGTACTTTGGCAATTAGACTCCGTTGATGTGATGCATGTTCAGTAAATATGGGCCCATGTATAACATCGGTAGAATCCCCACAAGTCTGGACACTGGTGGAGTAAAGCCAGCAGATGAAAGATAGAGATTTTGAGTTGAAAAACCTGGATCGTCCTGAGGGACAGTGTGATGATGGGGAGCTGAGGGGTTGTGCTGTCATGGTCTGAAAGACTGAATGACAGAAATGCAGTCAGAGCAGCCTCTGAGGACTGATTGAATATGGTGACGTCAGGTGACAGTGTAGCAAAGCAGAAGTGAGGGACCAGAACTTCCTTACTGAACTTTCCCCAAAGATGTATTAAAAAGTCTGTATGCAGTGGTTGAAATGACACAGCACCAACATGAAAAGCATTTCACACTTATGGTGTGACAGCCATTGAAGCTGGCACACCACGTAATGACTGTGCTAATAGATTATCAATACAGTGGATCACCTTGATTCTGTTTCATAAGCTGGATTTGACTGAGAGGGGGAGCTCCACAGGAACACTCACTCACCCTTCTGCCCTTCCTCTTGTGTTCAGTTTGTAATGAGGGGGTGGCTTTGTCTGCTAAACTGAAAGGATCAGTCTAATTACATGAGTTCCATGCAAGACCATTTTAATGTGTATTCACTCACATGATAATTATATTTTTGTGTTGATATGGCTGGACAATAGAGTATATTGTTAAATGTAATAGGAAAAAAAAAAATATATATATATATATATGTATATATATACTGCATATATATATACATATACATATATATATATATATTTTTCCATTATTCCAATGTTTTGTACTAGCATAGAGGGTGGTGATCTATGCATTATGTGGCCGCATTTAATTGGGCGCAGGTAGTGACTGATCATTGGGGCGGCTGGATATAAATGCAGCAGTCCTCCACCATCTGTTCGTTTCCCCACCGTGTCACTTCTGGTTCAGAGGTGTGTTGTCCTAACAGGTATTGCCACTCGCAGGCAACTCACTTCACAGTCATTTGGTCTCTTGTCATGCTTAAGGCATTTGTGTCTCACTACAGAGCAGCAACAGAGTGCGCTGTGCTCCAGTGTCTGGCCTCGTTTTGTATTGGTACTGTAGGTGTCCTCTCGCTCTCCGTGTCATGCTGCATGATATCAAGTGGCTAAACACTAGTGTGGTCGCAGGTGAATGCCGGTAGCCAAGTGGGTTCCTCTCTCCCTCCCTCTCCTTGCGCGCATTAGACTCTACAAACAGGTATGCTGTTTTTTTTTTTGTTTTGTTTTTTTGTAGCTCTCAAAAGCCAGATTTTTACCTTTTAGCTTAGCAATGCTAATTTTATGTTTACCTTAGGAAACGCTCATCAGCTGGCCAAGTCCACCAGTGGTGGGACGTGATGTCACCAGCAGCTGATTGGAGCCGCTGCTGCTTTGTCTCCTGTATTGTCTCTTGTTTTGTCTCCGTCTGTGTTGCTCTCTTTGCAGTGCTGCTTTGCTCTGTATTACTGTGTGCTGCTTGGTGGCGCTGCTTTGCGGCTCAGGCTGTGGTTTGTCTGCCTTGCCGCTTTGGCTACCACCAGCTTGGTTGTGCAGTGGACTGCAGATACCACCTATTACCTGTGTTTCATTCCCTTATTTTAATCATGTGATTGTGGGGAGTTACTCCCTAATTTCTGTTTATTTTGTTAACTAATTTGGATCAGCCCCTTAACTTCCCATTTAATTTCAATAGCTGGTTTTGATTTCTTTGGGCAACTTAGATATCTGTTTGGGGCAAGTGTTTTTGTTTCTTTACTTTGTTTATTCATTTTTTGTTTTGAAGCAGTTATTTTGTTTAGCTTGTTGTTGTCACCTGCCCATTTTTACTCAGTTTGTATATTTTGTCTTTTGGTTAACTAATTTCTGTTGTAACTCCGTTTGGTTTTATTCCCTTTCCAGTTGCTGCAGGCAGTGCTATGGTGGTGGTACCGGTGACCTGGGTGGCGGTATCCCCCCTTCTGTGTGTTGTGTCTCCTCTGGGATTGTGGGTGATTTCACAAAGTGTGTGTGTGACTGTCACATGTGCCTGGGTGATTTACACACACATATATATATATAAATATATATATATATATATATATATATATATATATATATATATATATATATATATATATATATATGTACATACACACACACACACACACACACACACACGTATATATATATATACACACACACACACACACACACGTATATATATATATTTTTTTGTGCCCTTTTTTTTTTTTAAAGATTTGGAACCACGTCTCTTGCCTCTGAGTAAAACGAATCTGTGTGTCTTACTGATATAAATGGTAAATAATTCTTTGGATGAAATTTCAAAAGTGGCGTTGTCAGGCAACCGTACGTAATAGATCATTTTATTTGTAGACCCCCTACGCTTGCCACAGTTTACTTGCCTGGTACTGATTATTAGGATGACTTACACCTTAGAATCTTTTTAGTCAGCTTATTGTAGAGGGTTACTTACTTACTTACAGGACTTTAGCCTAGGTGCAGAGTAATACACAACCTCTGTAGCATACTGGTGCAAGTCAAACACACCCACGGTCTAATTCCACAGCCAGAGGTTGCATTCTTGGATAATAAAATATGGATAATTTTTGGTTCTTATGACCATTCCTTTTACAGTTGTGACTGCTGAGTGATCATTCTCAACCAAGAAGTATTAAAAAACTACTATGGAGAGCAATGGTGGGCTGAGTAGATTGGTTATACTTGTAGGAAAATTACCTGTAGGTTAATTTTGCACTCGTTTAGGCACCACCCTCTCAACGGAAAGTGACCGTAATCAAATTAATATCTATGTAAATCAATCATTAATTTGTCGGTACACTTATCAATTATAAATCAGTCTCAATATCTAAGTTATGAATTCTCTATACAGTGATTGTAGTTTCAGTTTAAAGGACATACATGGACAACGACTTGGCGATAAATGAACATTTATTTGATAGTATGTTATACAATTGGGAAGGTTAATCTGGAATGAAGATGAGATAAATGGAGGCGAAGTCACCGGTAGTTAAATGGGTGTAAACAATGGATGATACTTAGGAGGTTATTGAGTTTGGCGATAGTGAAAAGAGTATTTAATTTAGAATAAATTGCAGACGCAGAGCTATTTAGAAAACGCAAATCTATTTTTCTAAATGGAACCTATATTAAGATTCGAGTAGCTAAATCTCATATTCGACATCAACTCCTACCGCAACACAGCGGCTGCGTATATCTGACAAACTTCTGAAGCTATTTGAAAAGAGAGAAGGACAGATTGGCAAGCAACTACAGAGCATTATGGCACACATGACTGAAGTAAGAATGCATTTTGGGAAAAGAAAATACTGCTTTGACGGTTTACACATTTGATTGAGGAAAAAGGATTCTAACCAAATGACTTGTTCTGCTTATCCCCCTTGACTTAGGATGATGACATAGATGTAGGGCGGGAATACATTATCAAGGGGGTATGTGTGTACCTGAATGAGGACCCAGCAAATCTAGTGAGAGGGTACGTGGTGAGTATGATTATTAGAGTTCAGTATTTTCAGATTTTATCATAAACTTTTTGTTCTAAAACATCTAGTTATTTAAACGACATAGAACAGGCTGTGAGTCTGTATGAACCAGCATTTTATGCTTCTTTATACTTCTTCTCATTTATATTTTTTATATTTAGAGAGAAATACTTTTTACTCAGCTACATTATCTGACAAATAGTAGTTCCACAACTAGAAAATTTCACACGAATTTTCGATTGTGCCTGATGCCATGCAAATACTATCCTAAACCATATTGTCACTACTATTTGTGTGTGTGAGTCTGTATGAGAGTGTGTATATGGCCATGCGCTGTTGCACGTGTGTATCTGTGTATATGTATCTGTGTGTGTCTTTTGGTGGAATAATCCTTTAGAACTCTAAGTAGGTTTAGACAGAAAGTAGTATTTGGGTGGAATTAGCTGTTAAAAGTACAAGTAGTTTGAAACAGAAAGTAGTATGGAGGATTATAGGTAGTGTTGCCTTTGTGCTTTGCACACTGACATATGATAAGCTTATGAAATATATCACATCCTTAAAGATTAAACCAGTGGTTCCCAACCTTTTTGCCTTGTGACTCTTGTCCCATTTCAGATGTCTATAAGTTGTTGTCGTTGATCTAATTTGGTTTCTTTTCTGACTGTGCACTCTGCAGGCAGGAGATGAAACCCTCCAAGGATCCATTGAGGACACCACGGTAGGAATATATGTCATCAAAGCAAGAGATGCCACCAGCAAACCAGAGGACACTGGGTTTGTCCTGGAAGGCCAGATGGTACTGCGTGATCGGGACAACGTTGCATTCAGTGCTGCAATGTTGTTTGGCCTAATGTATGCCTTGAACCTCAACTACCCTCCTGAACTGAAGTACACTTTTGAAGTGCTCCAGAAAGTTGTGATGGAGCTAGACAGCAACACTCTCTCTAAGAAAGCCCAGGTTCTCAAAAACAGACTCCATCAGTGAGCTGTTGCCATGTTATGACAAGGCAGACACAACACAGTTTACCATGTTTGCCTTATGGAATACGGACCATTGTTGCTCTTTCATTGCACTGATACTGGACTTTAAGCACTTATGCAACTCACTTGCACTGCCTTAATGTATGCTACCTCATATTCTGTTAAAATATGGGGAGCCTTGAATGGAGCGATGCTTTGCTTCAAGACCTCTGAACCGCAGTCTCCCATGTGTGCCCCTTGGAATACGGACCATTCATTGCATTGGTACTGGATTTATGCAACTCACATGCACTGCTTTCATGTATCTTCTTGGCAATATTTGTCTATAGCATGTGTGTCTACAAATTGCAAGTCAAAACTATTTGCATTACTCTTACATTTAACCATTGTGTTTCTGCTATTCACTGTTGGTAGCATGGTTAACAAGTGTTGTCCTTGTGAAGGGAAAGGATATTTTGTTCTAACAAGTGAGATATGTTTATATGCATACATACACAGATACGGTATACACACACATGTACACATTCATACCATTGTGGAACATTCTTTACTGTTTTGTTGACATTAGGGAGCTGTTTTAATTACAGAAAGTGATGCATTAGTTTGTAGCAGTTACAGATGTTTACTGTGCACTCTTCATAACATGGTTAACAAGTGTTGGTATTCGGTATTTTGTTCCAACAAGTGAAATGTGTTTATATGTATATATACATAGACATATACAGTATACACACACACGTCCACACTCATACTACTGTGGAACATTCTTTACTGTTGTTTTTTTGTCATTAGGAAGCTGTTTTAAGTACAGAAAGTGATGCATTAGTTTGTAGCAGTTACAGATGTTTACCGTGCACTCTTGATTACGTTGTCAACAAGTGCTGTCTTTGTAAAAGAAAAGGGCACTTTGTTCTAACTAAGGGTACTTTGTTCAAATGAGTGAGATGTATTTATGTATACACACACATACAGTATATGCATATACTTACCTACATATAATTGTGGAGCATACTTTATTGATGTTGTTTTGTTGTCATAAGGAAGTTGTGATGCATTTTGTAGCAGTTATGGATGTTTACTATGCACTCTTGATAACCTGATCAACAACTGTTGTCCTTGTGAAAGAAACGGGTCTGTTCTAACAAGTGAGATGTGTTTATATTGAGAAAAAACTGGATTTATAGTCCACTGTTAAAGTTGTCTTATTTTTTGACAAAATACAGCTGTTGTAAAAGAAATGTTTTTCTTCATGCCTCATGTTTTTGAAAATTTTATGGTAGTAAATGCTGTAGTTCAGAGATTAGGCTGGATTAATTTATTTAGATAACAGAAATCAACATACAGAAATAGTAAAAAGTATGCAGAAGCTTTATGACTTAATAGTGTGAGACCTACATGAACAGATTAGGTTGATAACATAAAAAAACACTGCGTATACTTTATATAAAAAACTCATGTTGCTTTAACAGATGATGACTAAATACACTAAACATAAAAAAGTCACGTTGGTTTAACATAGGGTAGTTTCATATACATAACATAAAAGAAAAGCTTTAAATCAACATAAAAAAAGTCAAATAAGCCTATTCTTATAAGCAAATAAGAATTTAGTATATTGAGCATGACTAAATCATTTTTAGTAAACATAACTTTAATATGTGCAACCGATGTACATATTTTTTTCATGTAAATCGAACATACTTTTTATTTCAGTGCATATACTACACTGAAAAAAAAAGTATGTTCGATTTACATGAAAAAAATATGTACATCGGTTGCACATATTAAAGTTATGTTTACTAAAAATGATTTAGTCATGCTCAATATACTGAATTCTTATTTGCTCAAATAACATGACTTTTTTATGTTGATTTAAAGCTTTTCTTTTATGTTATGTATATGAAACTACCCTATGTTAAACCAACATGACTTTTTTATGTTTAATGTATTTAGTCATCATCTGTTAAAGCAACATGAGTTTTTTAGATAAAGTATACGCAGTGTTTTTTTTATGTTATCAACCTAATCTGTTCATGTAGGTCTCACACTATTAAGTCATAAAGCTTCTGCATACTTTTTACTATTTCTGTATGTTGATTTCTGTTATCTAAATAAATTAATCCAGCCTAATCTCTGAACTACAGCATTTACTACCATAAAATTTTCAAAAACATGAGGCATGAAGAAAAACATTTCTTTTACAACAGCTGTATTTTGTCAAAAAATAAGACAACTTTAACAGTGGACTATAAATCCAGTTTTTGGCTCAATATAAACACATCTCACTTGTTAGAACAGACCCGTTTCTTTCACAAGGACAACAGTTGTTGACCAGGTTATCAAGAGTGCATAGTAAACATCCATAACTGCTACAAAATGCATCACAACTTCCTTATGACAACAAAACAACATCAATAAAGTATGCTCCACAATTATATGTAGGTAAGTATATGCATATACTGTATGTGTGTGTATACATAAACACATCTCACTCATTTGAACAAAGTACCCTTAGTTAGAACAAAGTACCCTTTTCTTTCACAAGGACAGCACTTGTTGACAACGTAATCAAGAGTGCATGGTAAACATCTGTAACTGCTACAAACTAATGCATCACTTTCTGTACTTAAAACAGCTTCCTAATGACAAAAAAACAACAGTAAAGAATGTTCCACAGTAGGATGAGTGTGGACGTGTGTGTGTATACTGTATATGTCTATGTATGTATACATATAAACACATTTCACTTGTTGGAACAAAATACCGAATACCAATACATGTTAACCATGTTATGAAGAGTGCACAGTAAACATCTGTAACTGCTACAAACTAATGCATCACTTTCTGTAATTAAAACAGCTCCCTAATGTCAACAAAACAGTAAAGCATGTTCCACAATGGTATGAATGTGTACATGTGTGTGTATACCGTATCTGTGTATGTATGCATATAAACATATCTCACTTGTTAGAACAAAATATCCTTTCCCTTCACAAGGACAACACTTGTTAACCATGCTACCAACAGTGAATAGCACAAACACAATGGTTAAATGTAAGAGTAATGCAAATAGTTCTGACTTGCAATTTGTAGACACACATGCTATAGACAAATATTGCCAAGAAGATACATGAAGGCAGTGCATGTGAGTTGCATAAATCCAGTACCAATGCAATGAATGGTCCGTATTCCAAGGGGCACACATGGGAGACTGCGGTTCAGAGGTCTTGAAGCAAAGCATCGCTCCATTCAAGGCTCCCCATATTTTAACAGAATATGAGGTAGCATACATTAAGGCAGTGCAAGTGAGTTGCATAAGTGCTTAAAGTCCAGTGTCAGTGCAATGAAAGAGCAACAATGGTCCGTATTCCATAAGGCAAACATGGTAAACTGTGTTGTGTCTGCCTTGCCATAACATGGCAACAGCTCACTGATGGAGTCTGTTTTTGAGAACCTGGGCTTTCTTAGAGAGAGTGTTGCTGTCTAGCTCCATCACAACTTTCTGGAGCACTTCGAAAGTGTACTTCAGTTCAGGAGGGTAGTTGAGGTTCAAGGCATACATTAGGCCAAACAACATTGCAGCACTGAATGCAACGTTGTCCAGATCACGCAGTACCATCTGGCCTTCCAGGACAACCCCAATGTCCTCTGGTTTGCTGGTGGCATCTCTTGCTTTGATGACATATATTCCTACCGTGGTGTCCTCAATGGATCCTTGGAGGGTTTCATCTCCTGCCTGCAGAGTGCACAGTCAGAAAAGAAACCAAATTAGATCAACGACAACAACTTATAGACATCTGAAATGGGACAAGAGTCACAAGGCAAAAAGGTTGGGAACCACTGGTTTAATCTTTAAGGATGTGATATATTTCATAAGCTTATCATGTGTTTATTTTTTTTAATGTAAAATCTAAATCTGAAAATGTATCAGTCATTCAGTGTGCCTGGTGTGCAAAGCACAAAGGCAACACTAACTATAATCCTCCATACTACTTGTACTTTTAACAGCTAATTCCACCCAAATACTACTTTCTGTCTAAACCTACTTAGAGTTTTAAAGGATTATTCCACCAAAAGACACACACTTATATAGTTACATATACACAGATACACACGTGCAACAGCGCATGGCCATATACACACTCTCATACAGACTCACACACACAAATAGTAGTGACAATATGGTTTAGGATAGTATTTGCATGGCATCAGGCACAATCAAAAATTCATGTGAAATGTTCTAGTTGTGTAACTACTATCTGTCAGATAATGTAGCTGAGTAAAAAGTATTTCTCTCTAAATATAAAAAATATAAATGAGAAGAAGTATAAAGAAGCATAAAATGCTGGTTCATACAGACTCACAGCCTGTTCTATGTTGTTTCCATAACTAGATGTTTTAGAACAAAAAGTTTATGATAAAATCTGAAAATACTGAACTCTAATAATCATACTCACCACGTACTCTCTCACTAGATTTGCTGGGTCCTCATTTAGGTACACACATAGCCCCTTGATAATGCATTCCCGCCCTACATCTATGTCATCATCCTAAGTCAAGGGGGATAAGCAGAACAAGTCATTTGGTTAGAATCCTTTTTCCTCAATCAAATGTGTTAACAGTCAAAGCAGTATTTTCTTTTCCCAAAATGCATTCTTACTTCAGCCATGTGTGCCATAATGCTCTGTAGTTGCTTGCCAATCTGTCCTCCTCTCTTTTCAAATAGCTTCAGAAGTTTGTCAGATAGCACATCTAGCTGTGAGAGAAATCTGGATTGTAGGGGTATGGTGGTAATGCGCTTAAATTCTGCATTTATCTGAAAACAAGAAAAATCACAGACATAAAAATACTTTAAGTTATTTGGAAAGGCATGCATTTAAAACGTTTAATACTAAGTAACTACAAAGACTAGTGAGCTGAAGTTAAATTGAAAGATTTATACAGCATCTGAGTAATCCTATGATTGTATTTGTTTACAAAATCATTTACCCCACTCAATATATTGTTTTGCTGCTATAAGTTGATTTTTAGTCACTGTATGTGTATACTGATTGAAACCCCAAACCCAAATTATATTCAGAGCAAATTTTATAACCACATACCTCACTTGTTTCGAAGAGCGCGGGCCATCTTGCCTGAAAGTCTTGAATCATGGGTGTGTCACGAACCACTTCATATCTCCTATAGGCAAATGTCTTTTCCATTTTCATCTTCACCATTTCCCTGTTGTTCCTCTTTTTAACATCTGAAAGAAGTTCCACTCTCAGACTCTCAAGGCTCGCATCAGATTCTCCAGTAGGGTAGGGAGGGCAATAGTTCACTTCAGACCGCCTTGGTTTTTTGATGCCAAAAGCAGCACTTGATTTGCCCTCTGGTTTGTGCTTGAGAGAGTTTACCATCACCTCAGGACATCCCAGTTTTCTCAAGTGAGTGCGATAAATTGCCAGTTTATTCTTTAAGCTAGCTTTCCACCCTGCATATCCAGTCAGGGAGCCCTTCTCAGTCAGGCAGGGATGCTTAGAGATGAGGGCCTCTCCGACCATATTAAACTGTTTATCAGTGACATAAACTTTGTACCGGACTATTTCTTGCACCAGTCCCTCAAGAATGTTTGACTTCAGTTTAGGATCTGGAGTAAGTAATGTCCCCTTTTCCCTGTATGCTGTATTGCCCCGCTCAAGTTTCAGCTCAGCATCATAGCGAAACTGAGGAACATGGAAGATGCTGGGCCAAGATGACCTGGAGCTGGATGACTCTGATGATTCTGGTGAAGAGAGTATGTCGGTGTCAGCACACCCACTAGACAGGGACAAGGATTCTTCAGAAACATGACGACCCAGAGCAGCAGCGGATGTGGAACACTGGGGAGCTGAGGCTTCTGTCATGGGAATTACTCTGATTGTGCTTCTATTCTGTATTTCATCCATTGAAGTGAGATTCATAAATTCATTTCCAAATAATGCATCCATAAACTGAAGTCTGAAGTTACAGTCAAGGCCACATTGTCTTTGAACCTCGCTAACAAGCTCACTGACTGATCCAGGAAGTCCATTTTTGAAAGTCAATCTTTGGCTGCTGTTGTCGCCCAGGATGACTTTGAGAATGGTAGGGGGATCCATCCTTCTGTCTTAGTCTGTGAAGAGGATGAAAAAGATTGAACTTTAAAAGGTTGTTGCATATTGTTGTTGAGACACATTTTTTTCTTATGTTAAAATTAATTTCAACATAGGAAGATTTGAAAAATTCTATTTAAAAAGAATTTTGTCAAATTGTTATCAACAAACTCAACCATGTTCTTGTACATTATACAAGTGCCTCTGTGATAATTGAAGTTGTTTTATACTATACAATGTTGTTAAGAATAGTTAAATTTATGTTACACAATGAATGGCTTAAAATTGACCCTGTGATCGTTGATTGGTATCTGCCCCGAAAATCCTGATTGAAGCACCCTTAGTTGTTATGTTTTATACATTCCCATGCTCACACCCTGCATGTTGTTATTGGCTGGGGGCTACACATCACTGCACAATGGCTGATGCCCAGAATCGTCCTGAGTGCAGCAAAATAAGAAAAAAATACAGGCAGAAGGTGGGGTCTCTGCAGAGATGCCGCCACACACTTCTAGCGGGTCTTAAGTGATGACTGAAAAGGACTCTATACATTGTTTTTATTTTGGTTTTTCTAAGAAAATCCTACCCATTCTATCTTTAAAAAGGTATACTATACAGGGTTTTCCTATTGAAAAAAAAAACTGGAGAGACCCTGCCCTCTGCCTGTATTTTTCTTCTTATTTTGCTGTGTTCGGGATGGCTCTGGGTGTTCTGGAGAAAGACAGTTGATTGTTGAGTCTCACTCCCAGGTGGGAAAGACAGTTTACAGTTAAAAGACAGTTGATTGCTGAACAATCAACTGTCTCTCCAGAATCGCTTAATGCACCTTTGAATGGTTTGTTTATAAACAGCAGCTGGCAAATCCTGCATAGTGTGTTAATTACCACTCAGATGGTTAACCAACCTTTTATGCAGATATGCCTTTTTAAGGTCACCATACGACTTGATCCAACCAAGTAATCGGCCAATGGACAGTTGTCATTGAGTTCACTGAGTGCCACAAGCTTTGTTTCTCTTGACGGTGACAAGCTTAGTTCAAAGGCTCTGTAGTGTTCAATGTACCACCCACACAGCACTTCCACAATGAGGAACAACTCCTCATTTATAACACACATCTGCATGATCTCAGCAAACTCTGGTAATCCACTTACTGATCCATGGGCAACTATCATACCTTTGCTGTATGCTATGCCACTACTTGATGCACTCTTGGCAAGATGTACTTCAGATATGTTGGGGTATTTTGACTTAATAGCCTGAGCCACTTCCTCTTTCAGTACATCAACTGGAACTGTGGACACATTCGGTAGATGGAGGCTAGATTTACCATAGGATGGTGAGTTTATGTGGAATGCGATCATCAGCTGATGTTTTGAAGCCAAAGTCAGAGGTACATTCTTATAGCAACTTGTGTGCTTCACGATCTGCTTAAAGAAGCTATGTTTGGCTTCAAATCGCATCGTCCAGAGTGCGACAAGCGGGCCAAAACACCTTATCATCTGAGGATAGTGCTCAAGATAATGGTGCTTGGGTAGAAGTCTGACACCAGGGAACAGCTCCTGGTACCTCTGTCTGTGCTCAACTATTTTGCTTTCAAGGTATGAGATGGATTCATCAGTATGCACAGGAGCAACAATCAACTCAACAATATCTTTTAAATCCATTAACACTAGCCATGCTGGCTCATTTTCTGGCACCAGAGATCCAATCAAAAATGGGAGAAACCTCAGTAAACTCCAATTTTCATGGGCATTGCCTCCAATAGTTTTCCGACCCAATAAACTCTGTGGTACAACATGTGGCTTATTTGTTTTGTCCGACCATTTATAGGGGAAAGCCAGTATGGCTTTATTCAGGTCATCTAATGTAAATAACTTCTTTGATATCATTGATGCCAAGCAGTAAGCCAGCTCGACCGGCACAATACCCTCAAATGCATCATGAGCAATGTCAGGAGGAAAACCAGAGACAACGTGAAAATGAGACAGATTGCTGGTTAAAACACACTCCCGTTTAACCCCAAAGCAATGGGCGTTATTCTCAAGTGCTGCTTTTACATGACCTGCATGCACTTCTTTAGTTCTCCGGCTGAAAACACCAGATGCAACACAGTCAGATTTAATATCACAACTTTTTGCTGTGCAAAACCGGCAAAAGAAATCACCTGAAAAACTTTCAGTGAAGCCTGCAATACTGTGCGCTCCCAAGTTATCAGCCACAACACTGTGCACTGTACCTTTAAGAGATGTACCTAATAAAGGGACATACACACCATGGTCCTCCAGAGTTTTAAGATCTTGCAGAAGAGGTTCCAACACTTTGTCATAACAATATATTTTTACATCAACACTTTTGCAAAGTACTGCAAGATATATATATGATAAAGATGAGTGTGAGCCAGGTGGCAGGTTACCTAGTACCCAGTAAACACCACAAAGCTTGTGTTTCTTACGAGAGGTGCCTAAGGGATTGCAGGTCTCAAAATCATCCACGTACAGACGCAGTGATATTCGTAATTCCTCTGCATTCAAAAAGCTGTTTTCTTTAAAATGCAAACCATCTTCAGGGGACCTGAATTCATAAGAAGGGTCAAGTTCAATGTCCTGCTGTCCTCTATGATTTTCAATAATCTTATCAAGAATGACTCTGCAATTTAATATTTGCTGCAAGGATTTTAACAGTGGGACATACTGAAAGGTGTGTTTCTTTTTATGATCAAGTATGTAGGTAATTGGTTCCACAACACTGAATTTTTCCTTGTAATACTGTTTACGTTGATATGAAGTACTAAGAGGGCCACCTTTTTCAATTGCTCTTTGAACTGGGTTAGCTGAGCAAACTGCTGTGGTGATTTCTGTAACTACAGAGTCATCAACTTGGAGGTTGTGCCGCTCAAGGATATCACTTACAACACATCTAGATAATGGAACAGATGCAGAGCTTATCAAGTAAAGTTCTTGTAAGAATTCATCAATAGCTGTACCTGGCACATGCACTAAATACTCCAACTTTAACAAGGCTGCTGCAAGCTGCTGTTCAATTACACCTGGGAGTGCCTTGTGTTGACCTTTCCAATCTAGGGATGTATCAGAAACTTCCTCTTCCACACACTCCTCCTCCTGGCAATCAGAGAATGAATCATGTAATGATGGCGATGCTAATGTAGTCGTTTTCACAATACCTGGTATAAAATCAGTTAGGGTGTGAGGTGTGTGTCTGCGGCTCTTATGAGACTTAAAGGTTCCATAAATATTGGTTTGAAAACTACAGCCAACAAACATGCAACAGACATTTTCATTTCTCCTCAGATGTGTGTTGATATGAAGAAAGTACTCCCTTTCATTAGCTAAATTCTTGCATGCACATAAGTGACAGCTAAAAGTAGACAACTGCTTTTGAATCTGACTAACTTGTGTGGGATGAACTCTACTTTGATGTACGATTAAAGCATTCCATGTCTTAAATGTGCATGGACATTTCGAATATGTACATGGATAGTGGATGGTGCGTCCAAAATGTGGATGTTTGAGTTTGTAATGTTTAAGTAGTTCTGACCTACTTGCAACGACTACTGAACACCCCTTACACTGCCACATTCACTGGGGAGGAGAGAGGGAGACAAATTACAGGCAAGCCAACCCAACACACATTCAGCAGAGCTTTTCTCATAGAATAGATCTATCAATGCTTCAGTTACTCTGTACTGTGACTCAAATGCATAAAATCACTTGCCAGTTTATTATGTGCACCTAGCTAAAACTAATACAGTAAAATACAACAGTCTTGCAATAAATCCTACCTTCATAAAGGTTATAATGTTCAGTGTTTGTTGAAACAGTTTTTTATAGAGGTGTTGATTCAACAAGTCATTTTGGAGGCTGTAGTTTGTGGTGCAGTTGAATTGTTTTTTGAGAAGAATTTCTAATATTAAGTACACCCCATTTAGAACAGCCAGGCTACACTAAATATTAGACACACCTCTTTAAAACTGTTTCTAAAAACACTGAACACTATGAGCTTCATGATGGTAGGATTCACTGCAGGACTGGTGTATGTTTGGTGTAGGACTGTATTAGTTTTAGCTAGGAATGTGGACCCAGTACATTTGAAAATATGTATTCTTGCAATTTTAGCACACTGTATGCAAAATGTTTAGATGAATATTTTAGAAATTGATAGCAACATCGTCACACCCAGGAATTTTGAAAGTCTCTAAAAATCTAGTTTAAACACATCAAGTAAATGAACAAAATCATTAGAATAATACTCACCATTTACTACAGAGCCTTTGGAACAGTGCTCAAAGCAAAGTGGAAGTCACCAGTCTCTCAACTCGAGGAACACCAAATACCTATCCAGAAGAAATTATCATACATTACAAACACTGAACACTATGAGCTTCATGATGGTAGGATTCACTGCAGACTGTTGTATTAGATTGTATTAGTTTTAGCTAGGAATGTGGACCCAGTACATTTGAAAATATGTATATTCTTGCAATTGTAGCACACTGTATGCAGAATGTTTAGATGAATATTTTGGAAATTGATAGCAACATTGTCACACCCAGAAAAAAGTCTCTAAAAATCTAGTTCATCATCAAGTAAATGAACAAAATCATTTGAATAATACTCACCATTTCTAATGGTGCCTAATGGAGCCTTTCTAACAGTGCTCAAAAGTGGAGGTCACCGGTCTCTCAACTACAGGAACACCAAATACCTATCCAGAAGAAGAAAAAAACAAAATAAATAAATTATATATATATATACAGTATATATTTATATATATATATGATAAATGTCTCACACACAATATTTTGCCTTCACAAAATTAAACTTAATTTTAGATGCATTTTATTCTACCACCTGCTGTGATGATGCTTTACAGCAAACATTTTAGTGCCTGCTCATGTAAATCTCAGACAGCACATACAAGTGGTAATTTGAACACAGAAAATTTTGTCAAGAATTAAAATTAATAAGGTTAAGGCACATGAATAATACGCACCACCACTATGTAGCTATCTATCAATTTAGCTAACTGAATGACCAGTATGCCTCTCATTCTCTAAATCTATAAAAACGGGGCAAACGTATTATGTGATCGATCAATCACTGTCAGTCTGCTGAATCAGACAGAGCCTGAATCTCATTATCTCATTATCAATTCAGTTATCAGGGCGGTCTAAACAGTTGTCTCACTCATGAAATGTATGGCTTTTGCCCTGCTGCAGCTGTCGCTGTGTTTCCTTAGCGAAGACGTGCCTAGCTTGCGGCTATCAAAAGCTAATATTTTTTGGCACTTTTTACAGGCAGCAAAGCCACTGACAACGTTGTTCTCACAGTCTTTAACCACGCCAAACTTCTCCCAGACGTCCGACTTGGCCCTGGACGACGTGTTGTCCACAATTTGGTATTCTCCACTGGCTATTTTACTTTTTGTGTCATCCATTTTCATGTAACGTCGCTCCTGCCTAGCAGCCAGCCTACATCGTTGTCGTGTCTGTGACGTTTTGGCCAGACGTCAAGGGGTCAAAGGCTGTGCTGACTTTCACAATAAAAAAAAATTAAATAATTGCGCCTATTTAGGCTTGGTAATATTAGCGACCTAGATGTTTAAATACTGCACATCATTTCAATTTCTGATTACTTCTGAATACCAAAGACTGCCGCTGGCATTCAAAGTTTTTATACGTGCCCACCTGTTGCATAGCTTTTTTACGGACCCGGTGCAGGCCTCTGGCGGACATGCCACGGCAAGCCATTGCGCCGGTTGCGAGATCCCCTTTCCCCCCACTGAATTAAGCTAACCGCTAACTGTTAACTTCGTTGTTCTGAATAACTCTCTGGAGAGCGGAGACTAGCAGACTTAGCATTATGTGATGTACATTTTCACACAACAAAAACACATTCTGTGCATACAATTCGACAAATATTACCTCACACAATATGATATTCACGAGCATTCGCGAAGTGCGTAATAACGTAAGCTAAAACCTTAGCATTGACATTGACTTGTTCATGTTGCTCGATATTACTGGCATATAAAAACCTTGGCTCATTAAAAACAATGCGCAAAGTGATTACCTCTAATTCTGACCGACATTTTACAAGTTTTCATTTATCCTTACCTTGTTGAAAGCTGTCCAAATTCACATTTCTTCTTCCAACACCGAAAACGTGGCTAACTGCTTCACTGGTAAGGTTTTCCCTCCCATGGAGCATGTTCCCAGGAGGCGGAGTTTCCAGACAAAATATAACTACTTCTTTCTTTCTTAACATGACTGAGACTTGTTGATTTTACATCCCTCTAGATTACAAGAATTCTACAAGACTGACATATGTTCAGAAAAGGAACATAAATGAATTGTGTCATATATACAAACTACTTATTTGTAAACTGAACAATCCCCCTTTTCCCCTTTTTTCAGTGTACTTTCTGCCAAGCACTTATGGTTTTAAAGACTTATTCCATCAAATACTACCTTGCCTTGCAATTCAACCTGGTTGCTAAGATTTGCAATTTGTTAAATTAGCAGAACTAGCTCAGTATGAAATAAAACTGCATGTACCGTCTAGACTAGTGATCTAGCTCTTAGAGCCGGCTCTTTGAAGTGAAGATGGGAGCCGGCTCCTGATTAGGAGCTGCTTTGTTTGTTTTGTTTGTTTTTTTTCCTCTTTTTTCTGTTCAAGCCGCACGTAATTGGTCAATATGTGTGGTGTTGTCTGTGTGTCTGCACTAAGCAGAAGGGGGAGGGGCGGGGGTTACAGACACACACAGCACAGTGAGCACACGAACGCGAGGGAAGAAGACGAGAGAGAGAAAGAGAGCAGGTGCTACAGAGAGAGCTGGAAAGGTAAAAAAAAAAAGTTGAGAAAACAAGTGACAGCAGGAAATGCAGTAACATTTGGAATCATTCCAATTACACTGATAATACAAAGGCAGAGTGTAGAGTCTGCAAGATTAAAACCTCATATCGAACAGGCTCCTGCACAGGCACATGAGAACTGTTCATCCATCAGTTATATTTTGTTGTGCGATTCTGTAAGCTTCTCTGTGTTATTTCACTGTAAATAGTTACAAGTTTAAAATAGTTAAAGGTTTAATAGTAAAAAGCTGAAAGTTCAAAATAGTTAAAAGCTCAATTGTAAATGGTTAAAAGTTTGTTTTTGTACTTTAGAATATATTTTTTGTAGCACTATGTCGAGTATATAAATAAAGACATATAAATAAGAAACATTTGATATAATGCATGTTTTTTTACATTAGTAATTCATTTTACACATAATTTTACATTATTGTTGGTAATAGATTAATTTAAGCAACAAAAAAGTCTCAGGAGCAGAAAGAGCCGGCTCTTTTTAGTGAGCCGAGCCAAAAGAACCGGCTCTCTAAAAAGAGCCAGAATTGCCATCAATAGTCTAGACCTCCATGTGAAAGGAATAAAAGGGTGGGGGTTGGAGATGAAGGACAAAGGGATAAGGGTCGAGAGATGAAGGGTGTTGGATGAAAGGATGAAGATGGAGGGATGAGGACGTGAACAGTGAGGGATGAATGGATGAAGGTCGAGGGTCAAATAGATAAGGGATGAGGGTCGAAGGGTTGAAAGACGAATCGATGAGGGTCGAGGATCGAATCGATGAGGGATGACGGGATGAGGGTTGAGGGACTAATAGATGAAAGGTTAGGGATGATAAGATGAGGATCAAGGGATGAAGGACTGAGGGTTGTGTGATGAAAGGATGGAAGAGGGATGAACGCTAGGTTTCTGGGTAACGGGCAAGTGCGATGATGGAAGTGTTGGTCGAAGGCAGAAACACAGGAGGGATCCTGGGATTAAGACTGAATGGTGGAGTTGTCTTTACATAAACCCCAACAAAAAAAGATGATGCTATAGAGACTGGGTATGTTTCATAGGTTGTGGACAGAGGGGTGGGGAGTTTGCTTACAGCTGAATTAATTTTGGCTTGGTGGTGAGATCATCAAGAAAGGGGATGTCGTTCCAGGAGGAATGGGACTGGTGCTATGGTTTTAGCTCCTTCTTGCATGCTTAGTTAAGCTTGAGTGATGATAGAGATGAAGTAGTTAATGAGTCGTAGAAGTAAATAAGTTGGGCCAGAAGGAAATTTGAAAAAACAGAGGGGGGGCTTTCGCGTCAGGGACCCGACCCAGATCTGCGCATGCTTGACCTCAGTCTGGTTCTTTGGATAAGTCTGAACACTTAACACCGCATCAGGGGACAGTGCACTGACCCGTGCTCAAGTTTACTTGAAAGGTTGGTCTCAAGTAGAGTTCACAGTATAAAGTATGGTTGTGGCACAGTACAAGTGTGAAAATCAACTATACCTAAAACATGGAAGTGCACTGCTGGGCAATCATATTTTGGGACAGTATGAATCAGTTGTACCTGATATGAAAACGCCCAATGGAATTTTGGCGGATTTTCAGATTATTTTCCTTTATCCATTGAGCTCTTTAGCAGAAACATTTCCTGATGGTTTGTGTTATTGTTCACTGGTGCACAGTAAATATGCTCTGTTCTTTCAACATTGTGTTGTTACTCACTCAGAGACTCTTATCATACCTGCTAAGGCCTCAGGCTGAACTCTACACTGGTGACAAAGTATCCCCATCTGTCTGATCTGCTGCTCTTACCTCATTTATCTTGGATATATTTAATCTAACAGTATTTAAAACTATAATGTATGGACATAGCAGTCAGTTAAGAAGAACAGCACTGACCTTCTTTGTATTAACTTCTTTCTCCATCAAAGCCGAATATTTATTTTATGTTATTTTTGTAGAGAGGACCATATTAAGACCAGGTTTTCCTTTAGAAAATCTGCCTTGAAGTAATTTTACAATAATCATTAGTAACTGTGACATAGTAACGGAGGTGTTACAACACCTGGCTGACCAGGTGACAGACGTGGAGAAAAAACATCCAGACTCCCTGCTCATCATATGAGGGGATTTTAACAGAGCAAACCTCTGTCACAAACCTGAACAGCTTCTACTGCAGGTTTGAAAGAACCTTTTCACACCTCTCAAACACACAAAGGGATTATCTGCACCCCCAGCAACCTCCTCGCTATTCTCCTCTGACCCCCCACCTGCACTAAAGGTCTGTGAAGAGGATGTGTGTCGGCTCTTCCAGAGACAGAAGACCAGAAAGGCTCCGGAACCTGACGGTGTGTCTCCCACCTGCCTGAGAGCTTGCTCTGACTAGTTGGCTCCCATCTTCACTCGCATCTTCAACCGCTCGCTGGAGCTGTGTGAAGTACCCTCCTGCTTCAAACACTCCACCATCATCCCGGTCCCCAAGAAGCCCTCCATCACAGGATTGAATGACTACAAGCCCATCGCCCTGATATCTGTGGTCATGAAATCATTTGAAAGACTGGTGTTGCGCCACCTGAAGGACATCACAGGCTCCCTGCTGGACCCCCTGCAGTTTGCGTACCGGGCAAACAGGTCGGTGGATGATGCAGTCAACATGGGACTGCACCACATCCTGCACCACCTCGACTCAACAGGCACTTACGCAAGGATCCTGTTTGTGGACTTCAGCTCAGCGTTCAACACAATCGTCCCCGGAATTCTCAATCAGAAGCTCATCAAGCTCACAGTGCCTGCCTCCACCTGTCAGTGGATTACCAGCTTCTTGACTGACAGGAGGCAGCGTGTGAGGCTGGGAAGCATCACATCCAGCTCTCGTTATCTCTAGGTTAGCTAAATCAGTCACACTGCACTGAATGCACTCTACCTGGCAGTGCTGTATGTCCACCAAAGTGTTTGTTTTGGGGTTTTTTTGTCGCAGGGCTTGACTTGACTTGACTTGACATTAGTACTTGATACTTACTCAGGGCAAGCAGACTGTGTGTTCATACAAGTGGAATGCCTCAAGCGAAAAATAAATGTTATCTTGGATGTAGATGTGCACTGTAATGCTTTTCCAGTGTGCTCATGCACAGGTCCGTCTCACCACTAACTTTAAACACTGAACAGGACTGATGAGAAAAATTGGACATACTGGACAAAATAGACATTAACTGATGATGTCATATACAGCATAATGTTACACACATTAAATATCTCTGTAACACTGCATGCAAGAGACAGATTTACTTTTTTTTTTTAACACATAAGCTAACATTAGCCATCCTGCTGCTCCCACAAGGGCTCCGGTATGATCCGATTCCTTTCAGAAGCTTTATAACTCAGTCTTTAACTGCTGTGTCTTTTTGGAGACCTGGTAAAATAAATCCATGATGTTAAAATCTGACACTGAATGTCTTCTGTGAATATTTTTCCACGTAAAGATGAGAGTTGAAAAATGTTTAACTAAAAACATGGCGCTTGTCACTGTCACCAGTCGTCCAATCACAGTGTAGAAAGGGCGGGACAAATACTACATAGACCAACCATCATAACAGCCAAAAACAAGCGCTAAGCAACCAGCTAGGAAAAGAAATGCTTTGGTGGACACACAGCCTTGTTAAAGTAACACCAGCAACTGTCCGACCAATGACACTTTGGATGTACAAGAACATATCAACCAACTGGCTAGAAGTTTTCCACCCTAATAAATATAAACTACTGGATTATTCCTGATCATTAATTGTGAGTGTAAGTATTTGCAGTATATGTAACATTGTCTCCTCGCAGGTCAAAGTGAAGTAACTTAAAGCTATTTTGCAAACTGTAGGGCTGTTTATTCAGGAGCATTGCATCATAGTTATAAAGGTTTTGGAAGTAACATCTTAATCTGTAAAGTAACTATTAGTAATAGATGACAGATAAATGTTGTTTGGTAAAAAGTACATTATTTGACTTTGAAGTGTAATACAAGAACAAAGTTAAGTACAAGCACCTCAGAATTTTATAGTTTTTATTGCCAATGAGCAAGAGAGTGGATTCCAATTTCCCTTTTCCTTAAATTGCAAGCAAAGACCACAGACAGTGTTTTTATGTAGGAAAAGCCCAACAGTAAGGAATGGTAAATATTTTAACACAATCATCTTGAAAATAATGCTCAAAGTAACCAGAAATGTCCTTTAAATATCTCCTGTGTTGTACCTGAACTAATCCAAACTTTGAAACTGAAACGTTTAAACCCTTGTGATCAAAGTCATGTCTGAGTGTTTCCGACACTGAGGCAGGGGAGCTTCTTGGACCTATGCTTTTCTGTGTTTTGTCAGGGGATGCAGGACAGGCAGCCATTTTGGCAAAGGCCTTGATAATGCTAATGAATTTGGCCCAGTTCCTTTGGTCAGCTTCCAGGGCAGTAGAAGTGTACCTGCAAAGGCCTCAGGCTGAACTCTACACTGGTGACAAAGTATCCCCATCTGTCTGATCTGCTGCTCTTCCCTCATTTATCTTGGATATATTTAATCTAACAGTATTTAAAACTATAATGTATGGACATAGCAGTCAGTTAAGAAGAACAGCACTGACCTACTTTGTATTAATTTATTTTTCCATTAAAGCCGAATATTTTTTTAATGTTATTTTTGTAGAGAGGACCATATTAAGACCAGGTTTTCCTTTAGAAAGTCTGCCTTGAAGTAATTTTACAATAATCATTAGTAATTGTGACATAGTAACACATTATATCCAACAGGAGGGGAAGCTCATTGTCAGCTTACATCATAAAATGCGTCAATTTATTTATATGTAAATTCTGCCTTCCGTTCAATCAGTCATACTGTTGAACAGTATGACTGATTGAACAATCTAACGAAACGATATTAAACTCCAACAAGGAAATATTGAAATTATGTTAAACTGAAACATGGAAATACTATGAGTGTGTTTTATTTACAGTGTAAGAAATGAACAAGTAATTTCGCCAAGCAAATACCAACAAATGGGTTTCAGTTTGTCTTTCGACTTCACCTGCAAAATCCGTGATGGGACTGAGCTGAGCTGTCAAGTCAAATAGCTGTCAATCAAAATGGAATTCAGCCTTTCGACTGATCCTCCAATCATCATGCGGAAGCTCAGCGTCCAAAAAGCGGGACAAAATCGTGGCATTTATCCAATGACCGTCGAGTTTTGAGGCAATGAAAAAAACAGTTCCATGCAGTCCCATTGAAGTGCATGGACGCTCAGCTTCTACGGGCAAATGCATTGACCATAGACCACATAACGACCGCATCTCGTCATCGAGATGAACGTGTTTTAACGCATCTGTAGTCAATGAAATGTTAACACAACCGTACATATTTGACCATTTAATTTTTGACATTTTAGGGGAAGTTGAGCTTCCCTTGCAGTCTTAGAGAAATCGCCTCTGCTTGAGAGTACCCCCGCCCCTGTGTTTGCAGTAGGGTAAGGTGCATACCACCACAAAAGGTGACTTTTGGCATCAGTAATCACTGACCAAGCAACGGTATTTGATGAGTTTGGAGTGAGAACAGGATTTTATTTCACATTATTTAGTTCATGATTTAAGAGGTTCAACACTTCCCTTTCTGGTCCCTTCAAATGCTCCATCAAGTCACTGAGCTGCATCATCAGGTCAAGAGAGTCACCAGAAAAATGTTGGCATTGTATGTTTCTTCCACAGATTTGTTACATTTGCACATTTTTATGTAGCAGATACAGTGAAACTTTTCAACAACACTTTGGTTAACAGGTGTTTATGTTTAGGCACCAAACCCTATTTGTTAAGCTCAAGTTTTGGCTTAAAATAACTGCTTTTCAAGGCACTATCTCCATAGGAAACACAGCAATGAAGTGAAGTATGAATGAATTGCTACATTTATGTACTGTGGCGGTGTTAACAGGGTTTTCACAGGAGAGTAGTACAAAGTGCAGGACTTTCACATCAGAAACTGGGGTTCACATCCTGAGTCTGATCTCTACAGCCTGGTAAAGGTAAGGGGAAGATTTTTGTTTCCAATAAATGTTACAAAAATGTTGTGTTGCACTACAGACTTTTTTTCCTGTATGAAAGTAACAGGCACTGAATGCAGATATTTTGGCAGAACACAAAAACATATGGCCAGCAAGCATTTTACTGTCAAATTCACTACTAACATTGGATAACATTTAATTTGGATAGTCCACCTACAGAAAGTTTATAGAGTATTTGTAACATTTTAACAGCTTATTAGCTGGAATTTAACTATTCAACTGTTTTGCTTGATTCTGTAGATGTTGAACAGAATATCTATGTATATGTTCATGTGTGAGAAGTCATAAACATATCTACATATTCTCAGAATAATTTAGTTGAACTATTTACTCAAGCTTTGCAACATAGGCTGACTGAAAAATTCAACTTTAACTAGATTATTCTGAAAATATGTAGTGAATCGTCACATGTAAGCTACTGTAGCTAAACATCTACAGAATAAACAATTTAAACAATTTCCCCTGGGGATCAATAAAGTATTTCTGATTCTGATTCTGATTCTGAATAACGAAAAACAGTTGTATTGTTGAATCTAATCTGATAAACTGTTAAATGTTACAAATGCTCTACAAACTCTCTGCAGCTGGACTATCAAAATAAAGTGTTAACCCTTTATGTTTCCTTCTGAACATATTTCCTACTGCAAATTAGTTGTATATAACCAGAATTTCTATCAGAAAGGGTTTTGTCCTGCCAGCAGAGCATCTGTTAAAAAACTTTTACTTTTCGAGTCACCTTAAAAAGCATTTATAAAATACTTAATTTGTCTTTTAGTTTGGAGGACTTGTTTGGTCTCCTTTTGCAACACTACCTTGATAGCTACTATATTGTCTTAAATTGGAAATATTATTATACAAAAACTCATTTAAAACGCATGAACTTAAAGGTACCCTGGTTTTGACCACTGGTAGTGTTTTCGAACAACTTGTTTATTCTCTGCTCACCTGTCACGCAGCCAACTATTCTGTTCTCCGTGTAGCAGCCACTCATTCACAACTGATTCATTCACTTCTATATTAAAAGACTTTTTACTGTCTGGGTTTAGGCTGAAGAACGAATTTAAAACATCAGATAACATTGCTGATATAGTGACATTTATTTAGCAAACACCTAAAGGAAGAATTAGATTACAAATATCAATCCTGTACTATTTTTTTTTTCAATGGCAACACAATTCTGCGGCTTTGTCAGTGATTTTGTCTTCAGACACTAATGTAAAAAGGCACCTTTCACAGAAATTTGATACACTGCTGAGTGCTGTCAGTGTACAACTCTACTGAACAGCACCAATGTGAAACACAGCGATAAAGCAGCAATATATGAAGAGTTGGGATGAGCATTCATTGGACTGTAACAGTTGACAGTAATGTTAAACTTACATCCATTTCTCCGCAGTACTGGGATACTACTTTTAAAATATAATATGTACAGATTAATGTACAGATTACTAGTTACCTGGTAAAAATGTAATGAGTAATGTAACTACTTTAATTACTTCATCAAAGTAATGTAACTGAGCTGATTGCTTTTCTAACAGATGCTTTAAACTGGCCATTGAAGCTAAAAAAAAAAAAAAAAAAAAAAAAAAAAAAAAGATGCGTAAACAGGCTCTGCAGAAAGAAGGAATTCCTGTACTGCAAAGAGAGGTAAAGCAAGCAAGTTTTATCAAAGTTTATCAAAAGGTCACAAAGAATTTAATCCCTCTGTGGACACCAACATTTTGATTTGTAACTGTAATTTAATGACTTTTTTTTTTTTCTCAGCAACTGCAACTGATTACAATCACATGCATTTTGTGATTTAATTATATGTAACTGGTTATATGTAAACTGTTACTCCTTAACACAGCACTTGTGTTAATAATGTTACATGTTATGTTTATATAAATGTTTTGCATTTATGTAAATGACCTTTATATAAAAAATTTAATTTTTGTTAAGGGGGGGGGGTGGGGGGGGCGGGGGCGTATGTTTTTCAACAAGTGTGTTCCTAAATGTTTCAGTGACTTTCAGTCCATTGGTTGAATATCTCTTGAAAGTATTTTGGGGGTATATATTCAAAAGTCAAAATTTGTGGGTTTTTTACACATTTAATTTGTATCCTGCACATTGTCTAAATGTTCATAAAAGGTTAAAGAGTTAGAGAGTTTATTCAAGTAGACCACAACATCTTCGGCATATAGTGCTACCCTGTGTTCTTCCCTACTTTTGCATCTTTTCTTCAATGCTTTCTGTGTGCCTTATCCACTGTGCAAGAGGCTCTATATAGAGTAGGGATGCACGATATTGGAATTTTTGCTAATATCTGATATGCTGATATGTGACTCATTCAGACAATTGCCAATATCGATATATCCACTTCTGTCCCAACCTAATTTAAGTGATCATCAGTTCTTTTCTGTTGTGGAATTAACATCATTTTATGCATGTATATTCTTATCGTGATGGCCCACCAGCAGATGGAGATATGAAATACATTACTTTTCAATGTATGCAATAGTCATTCATTGTGCAAATTTAGAAAAAAAAAGCATGTTGGCTGACTCTGATATTTCATTTTAAAGCCAATATCGGCCAATAGTAGTTGGATAGTGATGCTGTAGCATTACATTAAAGGGATGTCAAAACTGCCTTGCATCATTTCCATGACAATAAGGACAAGTGGCTTCAGTTAAAGTCTTGCTAAGTTTGCCAAATCACACTCACACACTTTTTTCCTTGAATGTCCAGTCCACAGGAGTGTTAAGGTCTAACTAACATCCCGGACATCTCTTATGAAAGTCTCAAAACACATCACAGTATGGATTTGATGTACTCTCAATTCAAAACTGTGTTTTGGGAGATCTCATAGAGGCTCATCTGTTCTGAAACAAGCACAATGCAGGTGACAACAGGGAAAAAGAAAGAATAAGCTGGTCAATCTTGCATCTTGAGGTGTGGCAGTGGTTAGCACTGTCACCTCACAGCAAGAGGGTTCCAGGTTCCAACTTGCCGGTAGGCTGGGGCCCTTCTTTGTGGAATTGTATGCTCTCCCTTTGTCAGCATGGGTTTTCTCCAGGTTCTCTGTCTTCCTCCCACAGTATGGAAACATGCAGATTAGGTTAATAGGAGACTCTAAATTGCTCGTAGGTATTAATGTGAGTGTGAATAGTTGTCTGTCTCTATGTGTCAGCCCTGTGATAGTCTGGCGACCTGTCCAGGGTGTACCCCGCCTCCTGCCTAGAGTCAACCAGGATAGGTTCCAGCACCACTGAGACCCTTAAAAGAAATGGATGAATGAATCTTGTGTCTTGGATGATCACAGTACTGGCTCACAGTGTTCACTCAGCACAGTCCCTGATCATGCCAGATTCCAACAAAAAACAACCTGCACACAGCAGGAGAATATTTATCTTTAATACTTGCACCACAGGATTAAGTCACTTTCAATCACAGTGTGAAATAACTGCTACATTAAGGTGAAATTTTCTGTCCAGTTGAATTTTGTTTAAATATCATAGATAGGCAAATGTACATGCTTTGATAAAAGTCCATTTTCATACCATGGTACACCTTGAAACAAGTATATCACTGCAACCTTAACTGCAGTGGGTACTCAGATTGCACTTAATTAGTATGACAGCTAACAGCTAACACATGCTATACTGGCAACATCAGAAAGTTGCAATTTTTTTTTCCAAGAGTGTTTCTCCTAGTTATGTCCTATGATTTTCCAGTACTCATTATGACATAGAGCGGGACTAGGCAGAACACGCCTGGAGAAAAAAAAACCCCAAAAAAACGCTGCAGGCAGAGATCAGACTTTTTCCCAATCAGCAAAACACATCAAGAAATTTTGAAAAATTCTGTAGTTTCCAAACTCTATAAATCTTCAGCTAGTATGCTCAAAAATAATTCAGCAGGACCATAAAAATACTTGAAATAGTTATCCAAGCACCCAGCAGAGATGCTCTGGAGGTCTCTATTTCTCTCTCTCAGAAGCAACGATCTCTCATCCCTCCTATGCATATCTAGCATTGTCTATGGCTACAATGTTAGAACGCCCTCTACTGACCATAAAAATGATCATTCACAGAATGGAATTGCACGCTAAGATTTTCAGAGCAAAATAAAACAGGCTGCAGTGAGGGTATCTCTTAATGGGATATTTAAAAACAACATGTTTGTGCATTTAGTCTTTCTCAGGCAAGCACAGGGGTTTAGTGTTGCTGCAGCCGACAGGAACAATGCCCAGCAACGCTTTTCTTTTTCTCCAAGTGAGGATTACAATCTATGCGGTTCACATAATGCGGTTGAAATTAATATATATATATTTTAAACACTTCAAAATCCACTCATAACTAAAAGTGAATGTTATTCAGAACAGATAATAAAAACAAAGAGAATGGACAACATCATATTCATATTGAATATTGAACAATATTGTCATATTGAAATTTAAGATGGGTTGATGGAGGCAGCAGTGTAACTAACAGGTAGTGTAACTAATTATTAATGAAATTTCAGTAATATTATTACAATTACTCTAAAACCAAACAACTTGTTACAACGTTACTTTTGTTATTACATCGCTACTGGTTTGAAATACAGTCACATCAGTGGACCAATTTTGGTAATCATCGTGCTGGGCACGCACGTTTAAAGCAGCAAGCTCGCTTACCTAAGCGGCTGGAAATATTCCCATGACTTTTTGTCAGGAGGAAAGATGACAGGAACAGTGTTGCTGCAGGTGGTCATATTAAAACTCTTTCCACTGCAAAAAACCCATCCTCAAACCACCTCAGCTACTACAACCAACAGCAAAACAATGTGAAGGTCCATGAAAAACCCCCACCAAAGGTGAGCTCTCCATGGCCACTGAGGTAAGCTGTAGCCTTGCACTGGCTAGACAACCAAAACTGGATTTTAATCATGGACAGCTGCAGCTACAAAAAAGTGATGAAGCTTGTGGCTGGATATGTGGCGAATGAAATGTTACTCCATGAGTGTCTCTCCATCTTTCAGGCAGAGCCTTGGGAAAATACCGTTCACAGGCAAGTGAGGACCCCCAGGTAAATAGAAGCTATCTAGCCGTAGCTACACTTACCAGCGATTACAGGCACACATCTGAATTTTGGGGAGATATGCAACTACCAATTTTATGGGGTGTAACAGTGAAGTAAGATAACAAGTAGTTTAACAAATTACTGTTAGCAGGAGTAATGATTAAAGTCATTTATTACACGGCATTGTCAAATGCTCGATCCTGACTGGTCAATTACAACATTCTATGGTCTGTTATTTCTGAATAGCAGACCGTTGCTATGAATAGCAGACCGTTGTTAAGGATGCTTCTGATCGACTCGGGCGAATCACGTCCTGTCATATGAATCCGCAGAAAGACGTTTATACCTGCGGCAAGAAATCGTTAATTTTCTGTTGTTTTCTGTTGCTCCGTGATGTCAAACTTTTGATTTCTTTAGTGAGTAGCCGTGTAATAAGCGGGATAATGTAGAGCGAGCCGGTCACTATAGAGAAGGGGAGGGTGATGTAGGACCCCTCCGCTTCGCGTCAGGGTCCTACATCACCCTGTCGGGGTTTATTTCTCTATAGTGACCGGCTCGCTCTACATTATCCCTTACATAATTACTTTTGAAAAGATTAACGAGTAATAAGTAATAAATTCCGTTTTTAGAGTAACGAGTCCAACACTGGTTATAGTTTAATGATGTCTGTAGGACTTATCACAGTATGAACAGTGGTTACATAAGCTTTAACCTTTTAACCTTTTAACCTAGCCTTAACCTTTTAACCTTTTGTGAATTTCCCCAGTGTGGGATCAATAAAGTTTATCTTATCTTTCTTAAAACCAACCACAACTCAGCCCTGAGCAAGAGTGACCGTCTGCTATTCACCAATCAACGGACTGCGGTGTTTCTAGCTCCACCTTTTACTGAGAGATCTGTGTGCTAGGTAGCCCAACAGAGGGGTGACCAAAAATGGGGAGAGTAGGGGACAGTTCCATAGGTACCATCCACAACTTTTCACAGTGGAAAATTTGTACTGAACTGACCTGACCCGTACCACACTACTTAGTAGAAACAAGGCTCATGTGCATGTGCTGTATACACTAATCGATCTCTTTATTAAGGCATGGCTGACAGCTCTTAAGGTATTCTCTGTGCTGCACTAATAGGAATAACATTATATTTAAGAAACAAAGTTAAAACTCTTTAAACTGATATTTAGATCCGCTGGCATTGTTACATGTTTGAAACGGAAATTCATAATGTGGAAAAATACTTCTGGAACCAGCAGCTCATCTCACTCTGCAACTATATGTGCCATAATCAGATGGTCATGAGAGCATCAAGGTTATGTAATGTGTAAATTAGATGCTCTGACTCCTGAGTGTCAGATTCTCCATGAGAATTCTGCTTTTGAAGCAGACATCAGATACAGCAGCAGTGTCTCTGGCAGACTTAGCTCATTGGCCAGCAGGACAGTACTTGGCGATAAATTAACCCTGCAGCCTTACAAACAGGCAGAGATATTTAATGAGAGAGCTTTAATATATAAACAAGGTTTGTGAGCAGTTGCTTTCCAGCAAACTCAAAGAGTACATGCTAGTGCTACAAAGATAGATCTTAGTATATGGCTGAAGAGCCTTGTAAAATCAATACTGCAGTTAATCACTATGAACCCCTGTTTTACCACTATCCACATTCTGATGATGAGGCAAACAGCACAACAGACAATACAGCACTTCTGGGATTCCCGCATCCTATGAGGCAAATAAAAAGACCAATATTGCAAGTGTTGTACTTGACAAAACAACACAAGGGTGGAGCCTGCAGCTGGCTGGGGCAGTAATTTTACTTTAACTATCCCAGCCTGTCCCTGGGAATAGTTGGCAGCAGCTACAGACCAGCCAGAGGCTTCCAGGCATTGTTTTCCTGAGCATCCACCAGCTGTCTGTATTAGCTTTTCAACCCCTCTGGCTGTTGCTGGGAGTTTGCCCTCTCACTGTTATTAGTAAGCTTCAGTACTGCTGTACACACTGCTGCACAATTGTATACACATACTGAGCAGCCTGAAGACTAATGCAACATGCAACAAGAAGGGGAGTGAATGCACGCAACAGTAGAAAAAACAGCACACAGTAAATGTCCACTAAGGACATTTTTACCAAATGATTACAGCTCTGCTGCACAACAACGCACTGTAAAGTCAACGCACTGTGGAAAGTCAGTCTTTATCTCCGGGCCTATTCCTACCATGGCCCGTGGGGTTGAAGGTTTTAGTAGAATCCTCAGTCTCAATACGTGGCCACGATCCACCTGCTCCACTCTCAACATGTAATTCATTGACAATTTTAATCTGTTTTGGAACCGCTCCCCCCTCTACAGACCTGACGGCGTCCATCCTAACCGGCATGGTAGCCACATACTAGCGGCTAACCTTCAACACGCCGTCCAGACTGCTACACGTGCGTGACTGTTGACATGCCACAACCCCGCCAGTGCCACTGACTCATTTCACTCTTCTTCTCCTCCCACAGCCCCACTGTCACCTCACAGACCATCCCGGCCCTCCAGCTCCCCCCCTCAGCCCCACCAGTCACTACAGCCTTCTGTGAATCACTCCCCCTATAGACCCCTTCTGTCATTACACCCCCCTGCCGTTAGTCTACAAATTGAGACCATTGTGACTGTTAGACTTCTCCGGCCTCATGCCACTTTGAAAGCGATAAAAAAAAATAACCCTGTCAATCACTATGTACTGTCTCCCCTGCTTAAAGCAGCTGCATATAAGCCACTCACCTGCCTCAAACTCTGCCTGCTCAACATCAGATCTCTCACCAATAAGGCCCTACTCATCTCTGACCTAACCACTGACAAACACCTGGACATTTTATGCCTTACTGAGACATGGCAACAGCCGAATGACTACTCCCAACTGAATGCAGCTACTTCACCTGGTTTTTCGTTCTTTAGTAAACCCCGTGCTACTGGGAGGGGGGATGGTCTGGCCATCTTTTACCGTAACAACATCAAAGTCACTGCTGTCACTGTCCCCCATCACTCTTCTTTTGAATGCCTAGCTGTCAGACTCTCAGGACCCAAACCCACTATCATTGTTACCATCTACAGACCACCTAAACCCTCTGCTGTTTTCCTCACTGAATTTTCCTCACTATTAACATCTGTATGTGCAATGTCCCCTACTGTTATCCTCCTCGGCGACTTCAACATCCATTGGCGACCCATCCTGTACATTTGCAAACGACTTCACATCACTCCTGGACTGTCTTGGTATCACACAACACGTCAACCTCCCCACACATAACAAAGGTCACATACTGGACTTAATCTGCTACACTGACATCACTCCCGCTACCCTTGCTGTCATAGTTTCCCCATCACAGACCACAAAGCTGTATTCTTTGACATTTACACCCAACTACACAAAATCAAAGAACAACGGACCATCTCCTTTAGAAACATCAAACATATCAACCCCACAGATCTCTCCACCCCTATCAGCTCATACGCCCCCCCCCCCCCCGCGCTGACCTGGTGAACCGCTACAACAACTGTCTCTCCTCTTCTCTCACTGCCCTGGCCCCCCTGAAAACCGTCTCATTTAGACACACTGCTCCCTGGTTCACCCCTAACCTCCGCCAGCTCAAAGCCACAGGCCGTCGACTCGAGCGACTTTACAAAAAGACCGGACTCAATGTACACAGCCAAATGTACTCAGATCACCTTCTCTGCTATAAGAACGCCATCAATGCTGCCAAATCCTCCTATTATTCCAACATCATCAGTTCTTGCACAGGTAACAACAGAGTCCTCTTCTCTACAATCAACCACCTACTTCAGCCTCCTAAAACCCTCCCTCCAGACATCTCTACCGATCAGTGCACCGCCTTCCTGGATTTCTTCACCTCCAAAATCAATACCATTCACCAACAACTGGCCTCATCACGCACTCCCACAAATGACCCTCCCTGGATACTCATCACTAACCGACCTCTCATCAGCTCTCTCACCAACTTCACCCCGGTATCCGAACACACTGTCTCAGATCTCATCCATAAAAGCAAAAACCTCCACCTGTCAGCTTGATCCCCTCCCCACCACCCTCTTCAAAGCCTGCTTGCCATCCATTGCCCCCATGATCACAGAGATAATCAACTCCTCCCTCATCACTGGAACTGTTTCCTCCGCTCTCAAACTAGCTGCCATCACACCCACTCTGAAGAAACCCGGTGCTGACCCATCTGATCAGACTCTCTACAGGCCCATTTCCAACCTTCCCTTCACTGCCAAAACACTTGAAAAGGTGGTTGCCGCACAACTGCAGTCCCACCTCGATTTAAATGAACTCCACGAACCCTTCCAATCTGGATTCTGCCCCAGTCACAGCACTGAAACAGCCTTGGTTAAAATCACAGATGATCTCCTCCGTGCAGCCGACTCTGGACTACTCATCATCCTCATCCTCCTGGACCTCAGCACAGCATTTGATACCATTTCTCACCCACTACCCCTTGACCGCTTGGCTAGCATAGGGATCACTGGTGTTGCACTCTCCTGGTTTTCATCATACCTCACTGAACGTCAACAGTTTGTCCAACTAAGGAACCACAAGTCTGGGTGCACGGGTGTCACACTGGGTGTCCCCCAGGGGTCAGTCTTGGGTCCACTTCTTTTCACAATCTACCTCCTCCCCCTGAGCTCAATCCTCCGTCACCATGGGATCCACTTCCACTGCTACGCTGATGACACACAGGTCTACATCTCCTCCAAACCCTCCACTGCCATTCCTCCCACTTCCCTCACCACCTGCCTGGAAGACATCAGGATCTGGATGAACAAGAACTTCCTAAAGCTAAACGGCAACAAAACCGAGGCCTTTCTCATCGGCTCCAAATCCACCCTCACCAAGTCACAACTCACTCCTGCTCCTCCCATCATCATCGACGTTTTCCCGGTACCCTTCTCCTCCCATGTTAAAAGCCTCGGCGTAATCCTGGACAGCACCCTTTCATTTGCACCTCACATTCACAACATCACCCGGACTGCTTTCTTCCACCTCCGCAATATCTCCAGACTCCACCCATCACTATCCCAATCCACCACTGAAATCCTGGTCCACTCATTTGTCACATCACGCATTGACTACTGCAACGCTCTCCTTTCTGGTCTTCCCTCCAAACTCATCAACAAATTGCAAATCATTCATAACTCGGCCGCCCGGATCATCACCCGCACCAGATCATCTGACCACATAACCCCAGTTCTCATCCAACTTCACTGGCTCCCTGTACCATATTGCATCCAGTACAAAAACCTCCTCCTCACCTACAAAGCTCTCCACAACCTAGCCCCCACCTACCTCTGCGACCTCCTTCAGGAACACACTCCCTCCCGCACCCTCCGCTCAACCAATGCTGGACTCCTCACTATCCCTACCTCACGCCTCAGCACCATAGGTGCCCGAGCCTTCAGCTGCTCGGCACCCAGACTCTGGAACTCCCCCCCCCCCACACACACACACATAAGACAGACAGAATCCATCACAGCATTCAAAACCCTACTTAAAACCCATCTGTTCAAACTTGCTTATTCACTCTGACTGGACTCTCTGCACCTCACATTGTTTATTTGGTTTTGTTTTATTGTTGTTTTATTGATGTTTTAACTGTATTTTAAAGCTTTTTATGTAAGGTGACCTTGGGTGCCTGAAAGGCACCTCCAAATAAAATGAATTATTATTATTATTATTAGTATTATAGTATCAATGTTGGGCAAGCTATTTGGAAAATGTAGAGAGGTAAGCTACCAGTTACTCTACATTAAAATTTCACTACATTGAAGCTATCCCCAAAGACATGTAACAAGCTAAGCTGCAATAAAATGGCAAAAGTAGCTTGCTGCTTGCAAACCATTTTTTTAAACCACATGTTAAATCAGTGTTATCTCAGTGATCAGAAAAACTGCCAGCCATACAAATAGGGAGGCAAAAAACGTTCAGTTGAACACTTAATTATAAAATAACTGGCTTAAATTAAAATTTACTGTTTTTTTCGAAGACTTTGTGACTTTTGAACATGTCCTCCAATACATGACATCATCATATATATATATATATATATATAATATAAAAGTAATGAAAAAAAACAGACCTTAATGAAAAGTTTTATTTTTTGGGACATTAGAACATGAACATGTCCTGCAAATAACGTGACATCAGTGTGTCACTCTCTCTCTCTCCTTTCTTCCTTCTTAATACTGCACTCTGTCTCTCGAGCTCTTTTCTTGGCCCTTGTCAATGTCAATTTTTCAATAGTATTTACAAAGCCCAAAATCACAAATCACAATTTGCCTCAGAGGGCTTTAGAGCATACGACATTCCTCTGTCCTTGGACCCCAGCCACCTTTCAAAGACTTGTGAACGCATTATTGGCCAGCTTGACTACTTGTAATGCGAATTTAGATCATCAGATTGTGTTCACATCTGGGAGGAGCACATGCAGATCCTTGAACAAGTGTTCAACCTGCCTAAATGACAACCACCCATTGGCACTCACCTCTGTAGTAATGAAGTCCTCTGAACAGCTGGGTAAGGATTACATCTGCTGCTCCTCACTAACCAGCACACTGGACCAACTACGACTTGCCCACCATCCAAACCAATCAACTAAGGATGCCAAAGAAAACATCCTCCACACCACCCTATCTCACCTGGAAAAGAAAGAGAGCTAAATGAGAATGCTGGTTATTGACTACAGTTCAGCATTTAACACCACAGTTCCCTTCAGGCTGGTTACAAAGCTCAAGGAGCTAGAGTTGAACACCTCACTGTACATGTGGATCCTCAACTTGTTGACAGTGGGAAAACACACCCCTTCCACCCTCATCCTTTACACAGGAGCGCCTCAGGGCTGTGTTTTGAGTCCCATGCTGTACTCCACTTACATACATGACTGTGTAGCCACTTCCAACTTCAACACCATCATCAGGTTTGTTAAGGACACAGCTGTGGTGGGCATGATCACAGATAATAACTGAAAAGGCCTATCTGGAGACAAAGACTGTTACACCTCAGATGCTTGAGGAAATTCTAGTATTTCCTTAAATACTGTAGAATTCTTACTCCTGCACCTTCGAGAGCATCTCGTACAGAAACAGCAGTGAACATAATCACAAACATAATTATAGCTGCTGCGCAGCGATGGGTCGGGTCCGGGCATTTTTAGGCAATTCTGAGCAACAAGCAGAAGAATAGGAAGACATCAAGGAAGTTGATATTACAATCTGCATTTAGCATCATCTGAGTCATTTTGCAGGTTGCATCATCTGGAAATTGTACTGCAGCAATTGAAAAGTAAAAGTGGTTGAATACTGGAATAAATTTGCAAAATACACTTTTGTATCAGTGGAAATCACTACACAATAATAAATAAATAAATAAATGTTGGTGATTTGTTTTTAACAATAAGTGCTTTGCTTCACAAGAGAAAATATGATTTAAAAATATCACTCTTAAAGTGACTGCAGTTGTTCTGAAAATATACACATTGCATCTAGACAGCATTGAGATGTTGGTAATTTTTTTATATACAGTACAGGCCAAAAGTTTGGACACACCTCATTCAATGCGTTTTCTTTATTTTCATGACTATTTACATTGTAGATTCTCACTGAAGGCATCAAAACTATGAATGAACACATGTGGAGTTATGTACTTAACAAAAAAAGGTGAAATAACTGAAAACATGTTTTATATTCTAGTTTCTTCAAAATAGCCACCCTTTGCTCTGATTACTGCTTTGCACACTCTTGGCATTCTCTCCATGAGCTTCAAGAGGTAGTCACCTGAAATGGTTTTCACTTCACAGGTGTGCCTTATCAGGGTTAATTAGTGGAATTTCTTGCTTTATCAATGGGGTTGGGACCATCAGTTGTGTTGTGCAGAAGTCAGGTTAATACACAGCCGACAGCCCTATTGGACAGCTGTCAAAATTCATATTATGGCAAGAACCAATCAGCTAACTAAAGAAAAACGAGTGGCCATCATTACTTTAAGAAATGAAGGTCAGTCAGTCCGGAAAATTACAAAAACTTTAAATGTGTCCCCAAGTGGAGTCGCAAAAACCATCAAGCGCTACAACGAAACTGGCACACATGAGGACCGACCCAGGAAAGGAAGACCAAGAGTCACCTCTGCTTCTGAGGATAGGTTCATCCGAGTCACCAGCCTCAGAAATCGCAAGTTAACAGCAGCTCAGATCAGAGACCAGATGAATGCCACACAGAGTTCTAGCAGCAGACCCATCTCTAGAGCAACTGTTAAGAGGAGACTGCGCGAATCAGGCCTTCATGGTCAAATAGCTGCTAGGAAACCACTGCTAAGGAGAGGCAACAAGCAGAAGAGATTTGTTTGGGCCAAGAAACACAAGGAATGGACATTAGACCAGTGGAAATCTGTGCTTTGGTCTGATGAGTCCAAATTTGAGATCTTTGGTTCCAACCGCCGTGTCTTTGTGAGACACAGAAAAGGTGAACGGATGGATTCCACGTGCCTGGTTCCCACTGTGAAGCATGGAGGAGGAGGTGTGATGGTGTGGGGGTGTGTTGCTGGTGACACTGTTGGGGATTTATTCAAAATTGAAGGCACACTGAACCAGATGGCTACCACAGCATCCTGCAGCAACATGCCATCCAATCCGGTTTGCGTTTAGTTGGATGATCATTTATTTTTCAACAGGACAATGACCCCAAACACACCTCCAGGCTGTGTAAGGGCTATTTGACCAAGAAGGAGAGTGATGGAGTGCTGCGGCAGATGACCTGGCCTCCACAGTCACCGGACCTGAACCCAATCGAGATGGTTTGGGGTGAGCTGGACCGCAGAGTGAAGGCAAAGGGGCCAACAAGTGCTAAACACCTCTGGGAACTCCTTCAAGACTGTTGGAAAACCATTTCAGGTGACTACCTCTTGAAGCTCATCGAGAGAATGCCAAGAGTGTGCAAAGCAGTAATCAGAGCAAAGGGTGGCTATTTTGAAGAAACTAGAATATAAAACATGTTTTCAGTTATTTCACCTTTTTTTGTTAAGTACATAACTCCACTGTGTTCATTCATAGTTTTGATGCCTTCAGTGAGAATCTACAATGTAAATAGTCATGAAAATAAAGAAAACGCATTGAATGAGAAAGTGTGTCCAAACTTTTGGCCTGTACTGTATATATATATATATATATATATATATATATATATATACATAAATACACACATACAAAATATACATAATAATAATAATAACAATAATAATAATAATAATAATAATAATAATAATAATAATAACAAATAAAGGGAGGAAGAAAAACAAATTTTTTCAAAAAAAAAAACTTAGCATCATCAGAGTTCAGGACATATATATTTAACAAAGTGACTGGAAAAGGATTTCATATGGCCAACAATCAGAAGAAATCTCCCATTTTGACCAGCAAACTTGATCTTAAGCAGAAAGGAAATAGTATCACGAAACATGATTGCTACACCCCTTGCTCGAGATGTGAAGGGCGTGTGGTAGACCTTAGAAATCCTACTTGGTTTTAATTTATTTTCAGTAGCTTTAATAGTGTGTCTCCTGTAAAAATATGATATCAGCCTTCAGTGAATTCAAATAAGAATAAACCTTACCGCATTTTGTATTATTTCCAAGGCCCCTAACGTTCCATGAGGTTATGTTATTTTATTGTCTAGGATAGACACACCTAAAACATGTCAGATAATCAATCATCAAATGCCTATAGTACTTTTTCTAATGGGACAATGTAGGCCCTGATTATCACAAAACAGTAAATTGTCAGATGGATGATATAAAGTGAATCAACATTGAAATTGAAAGTGCAAAGTGAACAAAGATAAAATACTGAGGTATAGCATTGCGCAGCGCCCCTCTCCCCACAAGCATTCACTCTCACAGTCAAACCAATTGCCCCCCTCACCTGCCTTTTTCTTCCCCCTCTGGTATTCTGACACTCTTAATGTTATTGCACCTTGAATGCCCCTCCATTGTCGTTCTTCATTAAAAGCTTCTCATTTGACTTTTTCATTTCTGTCACACACCGCTCCAGTGTCTGAATACACTGCTCATGGTCAGAGCCTTGTGCCTCTGCAGCAACTATTCTTCCAGTAAGTTCCAGATGAGCATTCATGACAGTTTTATTTTTTTCATCAAGAAGGTCCATCCATTCATTTGCTAATTGATTCTAGGACTTTCTCGGATATCTTCTCCTACATGTGCAGCGACTCTTCCTCTGTATCAGGCCCATGACAAACAGCTGGGTCAGATTTGTTTGTTTTGCTTTGTTTGATGCATATTCGGCATAATTCCTGTTTGTAAAGTTGGTACACGGACAGCTCTCCCAAAACAATTCTTTTGGTCACCAGTGTTGATAACACCAATTTCTGTGACCAACTTTAGGATTAGACGGCAGAATTAGAAAAGAATTAAATCATTCCACCTGGAGCTCTAAGAGACCTGACTACTCCATGTGCAACACACTTGTGCCCCACCCTGTAAAAACATGTCTTCTGTGGAAGAGGTGGTTGAAGACTCAGGGGAATCCTCAACCCTATCCCCTGCAGAAGTGTTTGAGGTAGTCAAGAAGCTTCTCAATGGCAAGGCACCAGGTATGGATGAAACTCACTAAATTGCTGAAGCCTCTGGCGAGTCTTGGGCACTCTTGGCTGATACACCTCTTCAGTGGGACCTAAGAATTGTTTCTCTGGTCTTTGCAGATGATATGGCTCCGTTTGTCTCAGCACCCATTGGGGTTGTTTGCAGTCAAGATGAGAAACATGGTTCTCTGCTGGAAAATGGTGGATTGCTCTCTCCCGGTTTGGTGAAGGAGTTTAAGTATAGTAAAGTAAAGCATCTCAAGGTATTGTTCGCAAGCAAGGGTAAAATGGAGCATGTACTGCCCTTGCAGTGTGTAGTCTTGTGCGCAGCTAGACAGTCAGTTAACATACATATGTCCTCCAATAAAGACACAAGGCTTGCTTTTCTTGTACTGTACTGAAGTCTTCCTTTACTGGATTTCGTTTGTGTGGTTTGTAAAACTGAAACATTACAGAGAAAATACAATAATAAGTATGCGAGCATGGACATTCATACACACATAAGCTAACTGTGAAACGCTACGACTGCAAGCTAACTGCTACAGAACAAACAACAAAAAAGTTCATAACTTTCCATGAAGATGTATGGGGTTGATGCTTGTGCACACATAGTACTTACAGACAAATAATGTCCAAGGCTAAAGCGTATTGAAGAAACATTGATCAAAATCACGAGGGTCAGCTCTGTCTTTGACTGTTTGCACTCAGCTGCGGAGAAGCTGCACTAGGAAAACAAACGAGAGGGTAACGGCTGCGGCCTGCGGGAAGGCGGGGCTGGACGTCCAGCCCCACCCACAAAGGTCCAGCCCCGCCCACAATCCCAAATTTATAAATACTCCCCAAGTTAGTCCACCCCTTCCCATCTTCCCTCCCGGCAAGAAGACAGGAAAAACCTAGTTGGAAAGTCATATTGGTGAGTGAGATTACATTGCTACAATAAATGCAATCAATGACGTCCAGCCCCGCCTTCCCGCAGACTGCAGCCGTTAGTACTTGAAACAAATGGAGGAAAAACGTAGATAGGGCAATGGAGCACAGAGCGGTAAGAGCACTCACTCTGTTGTTATTTCTTAAAACCAACTTGGGCGCTCACTCTGACACTTTTTCGAAATTCAACAGAGAATAGCTTGCTTTTATTTTTTAACCCTTTTTTAACTAACTTATTTAACTTAATCAATCACTAACTTATTTAAATTACTAACTTAACTTTTAAAGACAGCACAGAGCATGACATCATCAGATGGATTGGTATGACGCAGCAGTAATGCAGTAGTTGTACCGTATTGTTGTAGCAAAGACGAAAGTCAGCCAGAACACAAAGCTTTTAATTCACTGGTCCATCTATGTTCCAATCCTTGCCTGTGGTCATGAGCTTTGGGTAGTGACCAAAGTGACCAAAATGAGTTTCTTCCATAGGGCTGCTGGGCTTACCCTTAGGGATTGGATGAGGAGTTCAGACGGTTGGAGGGAGCTCAAAGTAGAGCAGCAGTTCCATTATATTGAAGGGAGCCAGTTGCTTTGCTTCAGGTATCTGCTGAGGATGCCTTCTGGATGCCACCCTGTAGAGGTTTGGCGTGGCTAACTGAAAGGAGACCCATAATCCACAAGTGAAATTAAATGTCTCACCTGGCTTGGGAATGCCTCAGGACCCCCAGGAAGAGGTGGAACATTATTAACCTACTGCCACCATGATCTGGCCCCGGATGAGCAGCAGAAAGTGGATGTATGTATGTTCTTTTGTACTCTTTGAATGCAGGACTTTTACTCACAATTGGTAAATTTTCTTTATGTAAATGATATAAATATTTCTGTGACCACTGCTCTGTAATAATGTCACCTGACTTATTTTTCTCTTGTCAAAATTACTCCCAAAAGTATCAGACTTTGTCATTTCTATGTAAACACATCTTGTTTTGGACCATTTGCTGAATTGACTGTCCCTTAAAATTAGTACTTCTCCTCATGCCAAACAAGTTTTGTTTTGTTTTGTTTTTAAATTTTTTGCAACTTTTGTTAAGATTTTAGGAAAGATGACAGGTACAACTAGTTTCTATAGCCTTTGCTTTAAAAAGCTCTGAAAATTCAGAAGACAAGCTATGCAAAGAGGATAAATGTGGACAAACAGAGGCAAAAACTGCATTTTGCCTCTGGTGGCCGACATTAGGCCGTAGTGATAGACAGTCAATATTTTTTCTCCTTATTCTCTTCCTGTTCTTTGGCAGGGGCAGAAATGCTGAGCTATGGCCACTGTGTCCACAGGGGCCGACAGGCAAGGCAGCAGTAATGAGAGCACAGCCTCTCTTCTCTCCACTTCAGATTACTCCACTGAGGCTGGAAGAGGGGATAGATGGTAGGAGAAAGACACCCCCAGGCAGAGTCATGCTTGTTGAACCACTAAATCAGCTCAGATTAACATCTTAAAACTTAGTGCTGGCTTCCAGAGAACTCTACACAAATGCTGCTATTCAGCAATTAAAGGCATGTTTGCAGAGAGTTGACAAACCATTGCATCCTCACTGTTTTTTTTCTTGGACTCGCACTTGCTGTCTGTTGCTTTAATTCCCTAGCCATACACTCATACTCACTCTCCTTAGAAATCACCATACACTGATGTTTGTTTCAACTGACATGATTGGCTTGGCAATGCCACGGTAATGTCATAGTGGCACTGAGGAGGGATGGAGTAATTTGTCCAGGAGTGGCAGGCATCAAATGTGCGTTGACATGTTTCCATTCACATACCTTACGGTAGGGCAACACCAGCACTGCATCCTTGTCTCACACAACTTTGGTGCTGTTGTAGTCGACTGGGAGTCTGTAGGCAGGTCTTCCAGATCCAATGTTCTTATTTGTGCTTGCCATGGTGTGAATGACTCCCATACCAATCCACTCGTTGTGCTAACCTCAGAACATGCTGCTAGAGGTGGATAGCTAAAAGTATCCAGGAGTAGCTTGTGAACCTCGGTTCTGCATTTCGCACATCAATCTCCATACCTTATCATTTGGTTATTTGTACTTCCCATTTTGTCTGTGCAGAAGAATCCTTTCTTTCCCACACAGCCATGAATAATCCTCACCGGGTTCTCCTCACCCACTTCATAGTGCAGAACCTCACAATTTAGTCACAAATGCTCCCACATACAGTCCAGACCAATATCCACACAATCCATAGCCATCAGCGTCTCCAAACAGATATTGTCCATGGCATCAGCACAAACAAGAGTTTATAGTTCTTCATCTATATTGGTCTAAGTCTTTGAATTCTATGATCATAACTGCTTTGGCTGCTTCAGGTGTTCCATTTAGGTCGATAATCACATTGCAGTTTCTTGTTCATGTTGTTTGTATTTTGTTTTATTTCCTTAGGATGCGTGCATGTCTGGTAGTGTGGCAGTCTTTTTTGCAAGATGCTGATTTAACTACAACCATTTAGCTTCTTTGCCTAGTGTAGACCTGTGCTTTCGATTCACAAAACAAGCAACTATGGCAGGCTTTGTTTTGCTGTCCTTTTGGTGAAGGATGTTGCAAACTGTGATGTTATTGCTCTGTATGACCATGTTTTTACTTTCAAAAAACTTAATGACTTGCCATTCCAGCATGTGTAATACCTTTATTGGGGTATCCTCCCTGTCTTGAGCTGTGGGTGTAGTTCTGGCATAAGTTCAGTGTGTGGTGTCCAGTCTGCTTATAATTAAATCCTCCAACCTTGTGTATTGTTCCAGGTCATCATTTCTTTGGCATCGATTGTGTCATCCTTCTTGTCAGAAACTGCAAGTTGACTCATCTCACATCCTCAAGGGGACATCAAGAGGTGTTTCAGTTTGACCTACTTTTGGTAGCTCCTCCCACATCAAAGTCTATAAGTAGGAGGCAGGACCACACTTTCTCCTCTTTGTCTTCAAACATTTGATGTTATTTGATGGTGTTTTCCATGTGTCTTTGAGAATCTATCAATGAAAGTAACATGTCCTTTTATATTATGGTGCATACACAATTGGATTGAAGTTAAGGATAACATTTGATTAATTTGATCAAGTTTGAGAAAGTTTGCTTGATTAAATTTGTTAAATATTATATTTTGGTACATGTCCAGCTAGTTATTATTCAACATTTATTGTCCTTTAAAGTGAAACAATTCAAAGACTAGATTTTTGATTAAATAATTTATTTGCAAATATTATAACTTATTTCTCTCTTTATTTAGAACCATGGCAAACATCATAACATCATCATTTCTGAACAATAAATGGCAGTAAAATGCACCTGTTGTCTCCTGGTGGTTTGTGGCTCCAGCTGATCCAAAGACTGATGGCACCAAGCCCAATGATAAGCTCCCTAATAAATGTCAGGCTCTTCCTATTGAGCTTATGAATGGATCACAAGGTGTAGTAGACCCAACACAGCCTATAACCCAACCCAATGTGGACAAGGCCATCCAAGACACATATCAGACATCACCCAAGCCATCTACACCTGTTCACCAAACAGAGCCTCTCCTTTTACCTGAACAGCTATTGCCTTTTCAAGAGAGAGCCCTAAACCAGCATTCTTGTGGAAGAGAGAATGAGAGATGAGCTGGAAGAAGACAAAGAGATAAGGAGAGGTAACTAGATGAATGGTGTAAATGGTAAGGCCAGAGCTGCTCAGCATATCTAAGAAGATGCACACAAGGTGAGAGACAGAATTGTCAGAGAGGTTAACTGAATCGATGCATTTGTGTTAAAGAACAACAGCTCGAATCAGTCCAGCTTGTTTCTACTTTTAGTGGACAGAATCTCTCTGAAGATGCCGAAGATGATCACCTCAAGGGAGCTTCCGCTTTTACTCCCTCATCTCTTCCTGATGATGTAGTCATGGCATCCTTTATTGACCTGCCTCCTTCCAGGGTGTTCAGTCCTGCCCCTACAAAGTTGGTGTATGCTGGCTCTGACTCTCATTCAGCTTTGAGTCCACCAACTTTCCAAAACCAGGCTGCAACCAAATCAGCAAAGCATAGCTACTGTCGAAGCTGCAGCCACTTTGCCCTCCAAGCTAGTGGTCAAGCAGCGTTCACTTTGCCCTCCAAAGCTACAGCCCAAGCTGCACCCACCTTGCTCTCCATAGCCAGTGCTCAAGCTGCACCTAGTTTGCCCTCCATAGTCACTGTCCAAGCCTCTAATTATATTTCATCCATGACTGTTCCTAAACAACCCTGATCTGGTACTGATGCAAGCCATGTCATTCCAGCAGCCATATTCTGCTTATAAACATATTCAAACCCCCAGTGTTACGGATCTGTTTATAGCTTCTGCCTGTGAAATACCAAGGCCTTCACTTCTTGTGTTCAAGAATGGTAGAGGGAGTGATTTTGCCCTCCTGAGAAAGGCTTTGGATAACCTCCTTGACAATCATCCCCATCTTACTGAGCAGTATAAATATCCTTTTGGAACATCTTGAACACCCAGGTGCTGAGAAATTCCACCACCCTCCAAGCACTATAAGAGAAGTATGGTCAGCCAAGGCTGCTAGTTCAGAGTGAAATTGGAACAATATTAAATTCCCCCATTGTTCGCTTAGGTGATGTAGAGGCCTTTGATGATTTCTCCCTTTCTGTCCATGCTCTTGTGGAAATGTTGCTGTTCCTAGAGGGCCCTGATGGGTCTGAATTAAGGTGTGGCTCTCATGTTGACAGACTCCTCAGTAAATTCCCTGTGCGGTACAGAGATGGGTTTGTTGAGCACTCTATCAATCATGGCATTTTGACTGGGCAAGCAAACCACACCTTGACCTTTTAACCTGGTTATAGTCAAAGTCAAGAGCCAAACGCATATCAGACAGAGTGGTTGAGCTCCACAAACAAACTGGAAAGGACCACAAGCCCTCCAGGCAAGTCTCCTTAGTCTACATGTGGACAACATCTGAGGCGGATAGCACAACACAAGCCTATGCCAAAGAAAAGGTAAATGCTGATAAGCCTAAGCCTTTCTGTCCCTACTGTGTTAACAAGACAATCTCCTTGGTTCATGCACAGAATTTAAAAACAAAATCTAAAAATGACATTGTGAAATGAATCAAAGAGAAGGAGAGATGTAATAATGTGGGAGGATACACAAAGTGGACAAATGCACCTTAAAGAGACAATGTAACATCTGCAAGGAACTTCATCTGACTATTCTCCATGACGTCAGTGTCAACAAATTTGGCACAGTGATGTTAACATCTTCTCCCTCAGAGCTCCTTTACACTGACAAACCCAACCACTCCAATAAAGTCATGCTGAAAGTTGTCAAGGTATGTCTTCACAATAGAGACATGACCTTCACAGCTTGTGCAGTTATTGATGATGGTGCAGACGGATCTATCCTGCTTCCCCAAGCTGTCCAGTGTTTGGGCCTCACAATGCAACCTGAAGCCATCTCACTATGCATTGTGAGACAAGATACAGTATAGTGCAACTGAATTGAGCATCTGTATCCTTTGAAATTTCCCCCATTGACTAGCCAACCAAGAGACATGTCATCAATGGAGTGTTCACTGCAGAGAATCTTGGATTGTCAGAGCACACATACCCTGTGAAGCAGCTACAAGAGCAGTGTTATTATCTCAGAGGTATTCCATTACAGCCTATCAGTCATGTATGCCCTCTGGTCCTCATCAGTTCAGACTATGCCCATCTGATTACAGTCATGGAGCCAGTGCTCATGGGACCCCCTGGTGGCCCATAAGCAGTACATACCAGGTTAGGATGGGCTCTCCAAGGGCCAGCCAGCTTAATCCAAACCTAGGTGGGTTATGTGTTATGCCACTCCACTGCTAAGAGCTCCCAACATTCCTGTTCTTCAAGTTCCTAAGGAAGCTGTCCTGCCCAGTCTCTGTACTACAGAAAGATATCCTAGGGCCCTGATGTGTCTGGAAAATAGCAAGACAAACTGAATAAGCTTGTGCAGTGTGGCTATGTTCGGAGGATCCCTAGGGAGGAAGACGTGGGTATTTCCCACATCATATTGTTGAACACAACAACAAACACAGGATTGTATTAGTATTAGCCTATTTCTTCACAAGATTCTTCAGTTGTTTGACTTCACCCATCAAGTCAAGTAGCATAGCTCATTGTTTAGCCACTTTGCTAAGCTCACCTGACATGAAGTTCAGAGACTTCCTGATCTCCTTCAACTCTTTCTCAACTGCGTTGCTGGGTTTCTTCATTGGCATTGTCATATTCTTTGTATCACTGTTTCATTTAGTTTCGCCTAATTTCTGTTATAGTAGCTTCATGACATTGGAAATATATAAGGTACAACTCCAGTGAAATGTGAACCTTTTAGTTACTTTAACTTGTGCATAGTAATTTAGTTCTTTTTTGAGTCTTCTTACATTATTGGCTGCTTCTTCATGTCCATGTTTCCAGATGCTTCTGGTAATCCATTGTTTCTGGTTGTGGAATGATTTACAGTCCACACAGTGGACCTCAATAAGACAGCTGCAGGGTCATTCTTCCTGAGTGTGTGATGCTGTTGCAGTTATCCACAGCAGGTTTAGGCGAACCTTACATTCCCACCATTATACCAGTCCTTATTCAAAGTACAGCGCATGCCTCCTCTCCTTGTCTCACCAGAGTCCTCTGCTCTGTCAGATCTTCATTTAGCCCACAAGACAGTTCCAGCCAACACACGTTGTGCTCATGCACAGAAGAGGGGAAGGGCTCTGGATGTATGATGAAAAAGGCAGTGGGAGCGAGAAGGACACAAATTGGGCATATCTGTGATGAACTCCACAGCTAATAAAACAGCCAATATAGCTTTCTGCAAAATGGCTAAGTTCATCTTTAATAACTATGGTGAGTGTAAAGGCCCAGACACACCACAAAGACTACAGGTGCTCAACCAGCACGTATGTTCTGTGCTTGCATGAAAGGAAATAACTCTTCACCCCAGCGGTCGCCAGTAGTCTGTATTCATCATTCAAAAAGGGAAACCAGAAGACTGACTTGACACTAGCTAGCCAGCTGGCACATTAACAACACAATCCAGTGTTGAAAGAACAAAGCAAGAGCTTAAGGCTCTGACACACCAAGCCAACCAGGATGGTCCCTCAGTGAGCGTCACCCTAGTTGGTGCTGTGTATTCCTCACCATTGTCCCTCATCAGCCCTTGTCAGCTTTTTTTATTTTATTTTTTATTTTTGGCTGATTCAGCATGTTGAATCAGCAACCGAAACTTGTTACACAAGATAAGAATATTTTGCTTTATTCATTGAGTTCTTTAGCAGAAACATTTTGTGATGGTTTGTGTTATTGTTCACTGGCACACAGTAAATAGGCTGTGGTCTTTCAACATTACATTGTGTTGTTAATGTGCTAACTGGCTAACGAGTGTCAAAACGGTTTTCTGGTTTCCCTTTGACGAATACAGACTACCGCTAGCTGCTGATGTGGATATTTTGTTTCCTCTGATGCAGGCGCAGAGCTTACCTGGTGGTTGGCTGTCAGATGTAGTGTTTGCCTTTGCGGTGTGCTCATGTACAACTTTTTGGCCAAGACAAGGTGGCACAACTGGGGGCCTTTGTCACCGCTAGTTGTCTGAAGTTGGTGTCTGGGCCTCAAGAGTCTATGTTGATCTGTGAGGCATGCAGACATGCTCACAGTGACAATGCTAACATGCTGATGCTAAACAGGCATAATGTGCACCACGTTTACCATCTTTGTTTAGTATGTTAGCATGCTAATATTTTGCCAATAAGCACCAATTACAAAAGCACAGCTGAGGCTGATGGGAATGGCATTAGTTCTGCAGGTTTGGGCCATAAACCAAAATATTGGATAAAGTAAAAGTTTTACCTGATGATGGTTCCAGATGAAAACTCACAGGATCATCCAGGTTATTAGATTTCATCTTAAGGGAAACTGTGAATATTAGAATGGTATTGAATGCTCATCATCCCACAAATGCATGTTCCTTACAAATGTGGCACCATTTAAAAGGGAAATAAACAGACTTTCCATCCATCCATCCATTTTCTAACCGCTTATCCTCTTGAGGGTCGCAGGGGGGCTGGAGCCTATCCCAGCTGACATTGGGCGAGAGGCGGGGTACACCCTGGACAGGTCACCAGACTATCGCAGAGCTGACATGTAGAGACAGACAACCATTCACTCTCACACTCACACCTACCGGCAATTTAGACTCACCAATTAACCTATCCCCAATCTGCATGTCTTTGGACTGTGTGAGGAAGCGGGAGTACCTGGAGAAAACCCACACTGACACGGGGAGAACATGTAAACTCCGCACAGAAGGGCTCCCGCACCTGGGATTGAACCAGGAACAAACAGGCTTTCCAACTTGTAATATTTATTACCAAGAAGCATTGTTACAACAAAGAAATAATATACCAAACACAAATTTCCTTACTTTCTGTGCTTAGTTTATTTTAACAAACACTGTAAACCCAAATTCTCTCACTCGAAATTTCTTTGGAAACAACTTGCACTCAAAACATTTAGTTTAGTACAATACAGTAACTTAGAAGTTTTGAGTACACCAGACACAAAATAAATGTGTCACATGATAGTTGTCTGACAAAGACTTTATGTAAGTTTACCATAACTTTTGTTGTTGTTGTTGTTGTTTGAGCAATTAATTCTATGTCACATAAAAACATTAGGTATAGATTTTTACAACTTTGTTTTAATTTCATTGAACTAGGGGTGTGCGATATGACAATATTAGATCGTGAAGGATTAGAACATGTAGACAATCTGCCAAAGTGAGGAGACCGTATGGATCGTCTAGGTCACATTCTATAAATTGCAGTTCTATGCTGATGCACCGACGCACCAGACGTATTACGTCGTCAACCTGACTGACCAATCATAGCGAATTACGGGCAGTGATGCAATTTCTTACCCGCCTCCTTGTTTGTGTGTGTAGCGGTAGCCGCATGGAGAGCCATGGCTGAAAGCCAAACGGAGGAGTTGGTCGCTAAAAAAAACTCCACTTCCCTTATATGGAATTTGTTTGGCTTTTCCCCAAATGACAAAGTGCAAACAAAGGTAATTTGCAAAGTTTGCACAGAGATGGTTCGCACGTCAGATGGCAACACGACGAACTTGTTCAATCACTATGTAGTGTTTTGGTACACTTAAATCCTGTTAAAATGACTGTGTTGAAGAAAACAAACAGTAACGTCTTCATTGATATTTTACTGAGTTTCATGTTTATTGAAAGCTACCTTTTATGTTGCAAGAGTGCATTTTATCAGAGTGTTGTTGTTTACTTTTTAGTATGTTTATGTTCTTTGCACATGTTGGCAAAACTGCAACTATTTAAATTAAAATCTGTTCAGAAAGGTTCTTTGGCCTAAATTGTCTGTTTTTTTTTTTCTTTTAGGACTGTTTTACATACAAAAATGGTTTGGTTGCACTGACCAGAAACTTGCAAATTATTCTCAAAAATACATGTAAGATCGTGATGAAATCGAAATCGTGATTTTATAATAAAAAAAATCATGATATGATATTTTTGCCATATCGCCCACCCCTACATTGAACCATAAAAGTATACTGTGGCAAGCTTAGATTTGTTGATTGCAACAATAAGGCAAATAGATTAATTCTGAAACAGGAAGTGCTCTTTATTTCACCTCAGCACCACTTTATGTTAGACACTCAGGATCAACACAGGCAGGAGGCCATGAACTGTGTATATGACTTAACTCACAGTGCAAAATGTCTTTTACCACAACATTATCTGTAACCCATAAGAACCATTGTGAAATACATAGATATCAATCTCTGTGTAATGGTAATGTGAGTGATTTAGAACACATTTAAACACAGTTTCCTTCAGATTGTGGCCTTAAACACATTGTCTCATGGCTCGCTGGGAAACTCCACCCGTTTAGTCCCGACATGCCACAATAGGTTAAGTGCACTACAATAGTACTGATAATTGGCCTTCGGGGCCGTACATATGCTGCATCTTTAACCACCTGGAAAACACGAGGTCAGGAGCTGGGTGCTACTCTTGTGGGTTTTCTGTGCTAGCTTTCAGGTTGTATCTGTGGTTGCTAAGCAACCTCAACAAGCACCACATCATAGCCAATTTACCTGAAATCCTGAGAGCAGAGCTAATCTTCCTCCAGACGCTGTTTGTGCATATCAATCAATCAATCGATCAATCAATCACTTTTATTTATAAAGCCCAATATCACAAATCACTATTTGCCTCAGAGGGCTTTACAGCATTAGACATCCCTCTGTCCTTTGGACCCTCACAGCAGATAAGGAAAAACTCCCCCATAAAACCCTCTAACGGAAAAAAAAAATGGTAGCAACCTCAGGAAGAGCAACTGAGGAGGGATCCCTCTCCCAGGACGGACAGACATGCAATAGATGTTGTACAGAACAGATCAACAAAATAAATTTGCAGTAATCCATATGACAAAATGATTCATAAGGAGAGACAGAGAGAGAAATTTAGACAGAGCCAGAGAGAGATGCAGGGCAGACAGTAATGATAATAGCCTGTTGTCCAAGGGAGAGATGTGAGGCTCTGGTAGCCCTGCACTAAAATGATCAATTTCTTCTCCATATCAATCACAGACTGATATTTATGAAAGAAGGGAAAGATATCTGTTGGCTGTGATTGGTTGGTCCATGACACATGACATGCACTGTGCACTGCTGGGTTCCAAAAGTTGAACCCAGTTTATCTCAGGGCGCAGCTGTTGCACCCTGAAAAACAGGCAATTGGGAACATGTGTGTGCTGCAATGGAGTCGTTTTGGTGTTTGAGCGCACCTGTCACATGTCTACATTGAAAACAATGAAACGCAGCATGTGTACAGCCCCTGAAACTAATTCCGCATTACAAATTCTCGTCAAATTAACTCAAAACTGAAAAATTGCTGACTTAACATAAGAAAAATATGTCATGCTGACAAGGGATGAGTTTTTGTGTTGAGTGAACATAAAGTTTTTATGTCATTTTGACAATCCAGGGCATTTGTGTAGACTTAATAAAATTTTGTGTCATGGATGGATTGGGGTTTATAGTGTACCTTATTATTGCTGTTGTGATTTAATGTTGTCATGTTTGTGTTGGATGCTGCTAGTCTTGGCTAGGACTCGCTTGTGTAAGAAAAATGCTCAACTTAAGTAAACACTGAAATGAAGAGACTCAGAGAACCACGGAGAAAAGTTACAGCCAACGGGAATACTTTATTCGCAGAACGTCAGTATACAACACAGTACACTGGTCTACACGTCCGAAGTGGTAGAAACAGCACTCACGAACAGTCATCCTTCCTATTCTTATATCCTGGGTGTATGTGTGTGTGTGTATGTGTGTGTGTATGTGTGTGTGTGTGTGTGTGTGTGTGTCATATTTTCTGGGAATTCCAGAGTTCTTCATGTTTCCTGCTTACTCCTAAAACTGTGGATCATTTGTCACCACATTCTACTTATCTTTATTTTCCTGGCAAAAACAACCGTCTCTATTGCGAAACTTGGCCCAACCATCCCAATGGTCAGGTCACCCTACTCCAGAATGTTCCATCTCATTTAACCTCCCAAGGCTTAACTTACACAAGAACCACTTAGTTTATCAAAACACCTCTCATGGGTCCTTTTTACTGCCAAATCTGATGTTTAGTTAAACTACTTCCTAGGCCTTGTGTAACTGACCTTATTTGGACCTTAAGTACAAGATGATGATACATTATCTGCCTCTACATAGTCCCTCCTCTTTATGATTTTATCATAAATTGCTCGCAGAGATAATGTATGGTAACTGAACGCCTATGTTTGTATGAATATGACTGGAATATATGGCACTGTAACTATAACCAGTGTTCCTACTAACATGAATATATGGTCGTGTATGAAACTCTTGAACTTGAATATGATGATGCATAAGAAAACATACGATACAGTGATATATGAACTTATCATGAGTATATGGTATTATATCAAACACTGAACATATTTCATCATCTGTCAACATTCAACTGATGGAGGTGAAAAACCTGGCGGCTGTTTTAATCCAGGAAAAGTCAAGTACAAGATGATGATACATTATCTGCCTCTACACTTGCATAGGGGGTTTAAATATCAATGTGACTTACTAGTTAAATAAAGATCGCTTGTACAAAGTGTTGTACCAGTCCATCTGGGTAAGTTGAGAAAACCTTCACCTGACGGTGGTGTAAGATGATAAGTTACCGATGGATCACCAGAGTCTTTAGAGTTCATCCTATGGAGACCATGAATGTTTGTCAAAAAAAATCATGCAAATTCATCCATTAGTTTTTGAGATATTTCAGTCTTAAGGGTTGAGCAGGAAAACCAACATTGCCCTCCCCAGAGCCTTGCACCTAGCATGACTAAACACTTCTAATATCTAAGTAGAACTATACCTAGTCAATGAAAGCATTTTGATGTCACTACTGATTGCTTCAAAACAATACTTTTTCTAAAAGTTTGTACAATTGCGCATTCATTAACAACTCTGACTTTGGGGCACATGAATGGTGATAAGTCTTCATAAGCTCTCCCACCCGTATTTGGTTTTCTGGTATTACTTTGTATCACAGCAGTTCTGAAGTTAAAGACAGATACTCTAAAACAGAACTTCAGATCAGATTCATAATATTTCCTCAGCCCTCTGAGAGCACAGCCTGTACCGGATCAGACATTTGAAAAGAATTATCACAATGCTGAAAAATGTTCCAGGAGGATTCTCATACATCTTGCTCACCAGTTTTTCTCTTTACAAGATACAGTAAATGTCTTTTAATAGTCTTATCCTGTGTTGTAGCAGGAAAAGGTCAGGAGTAAAATTCTGCCTGACACCAGAGGTTTTTGTGGGGTAATTTAAAGACATGTCAAGAAAGACCTTTTGCCTGGTGAGCAGAGAAACGTTCCATATTTATGACGCCTCTGTCTGAAGGGTATTAGAGGAATAAGTGAGAGGGTGCTCTCTGAGTTAACAGAAAAGATGTGCTTATACCTTGGTGGCTCAGGAGAAGCTCAGGATCACAGACGCAGAGAGCATCCTGAATCACAGACTGATGGGAGCTCAGTGTGCAAGACAAGTTGAAAATGTGGATAAACAAGACAGAGATCTGAATCAATATAGCATCATGCCCCTTGATAAGAGCAAAAACATACACTGTGAGTCAGAGCTTCTCTGCTGTCATTGAATTTCAGATTGACTCTGAGGACTTCAGAGTGTTGGAGCTTTGACATGTTAGTGAGTTCTGTTGTCTTAACAGAGAAACTGTGCTAAAGCTTTGGGAAACTCAATATTTTCTGTAGCTGTCTGTGCTGTGTCAGCCTTAAATTTGGTATTGGTGTTACATGTACATGCTTTACTTTCTGAAGAAACTTCACATTCACATTCTGTTTGTAACATCTAGATGGAATAACTCACAGAACAGCGAGAGCACAGGCCTGAGAATGACACTCTCTACTTCCAAGCAAAGCCTGTTTTTAGGGTCCGGGCTGCTAAGCAGCCAAGGACCCTATTGTAATCGGAAGAATTCTTTCTTTCTTTCTTTCTTTCTTTCTTCTTCCGAGGAAATCATACTTCCCATGGGCAAAAACTCACCAAACTTTACAGAAATGTCCGACCCCATGCCAGATTTACTCAACTCCAAGGACAAGTGCCCCCCAACAATAAACGTTTAAATTTAAAAACTTTAAAAATTCCTACCAAACCAACGATACATGCTACAGTTTTGAAACTTCACCACAATGTAGCCCCAGTACTGCAGAAACTGTTGTCTATTTAGACTCTTTACAAATTATGAAGTCCATCACTCTGTTTTTTTCAAAAACTGTAAAACTTATAAAATGTATCTCCTCCAACAATTTTTGCTCAATTGTCACCAAACTTGCTAGAGAGCATCTCCAGACTGTCCTCCACAAAACTTGTTTCTCAGATTTTTGATTGACATGATGCAGTCTGGAGCACATTCCAGAACACAATGTCACTTATGACATCAATGAGCTTGTGGTAGATTTAATCTGTAAAAATACAGAAGCAGCTGTACCCAAACTAAAGTTAAATCATCATAATCAGAAACCATGGATTATCAGAACAATTTAGGATGCCATAAACAAATGCACTGCAGCCAACATCTAAGGGCTGGAGTCTGGAAGACGGACAATTATGATTACACTGCATACTGCGGCACATTGTAAGAAGAGCAGGCAACCTCAGAAGCATTTTGCAAGATCTAGAAAGTATGACAAATTACGTGTCCCCCGCCTCCATTTAAAAGATATCTCCTGACATTGCCATTATGCTGATGATGTTCAATTATACATTTCATTTAAGACCAAAAATGTTGAAAAACATTCACACAATGGTGGCCAACTTAATGACATAAAAAAGTTTTTTGATGTAGCCTGTAATAGCCACTGAGACATCACCCACTGGTTTGTGGAAGATTTGTGAAGATTATCTTACTGAAGAAAACATGTAAGTATCATAATATTTGTTTGCCACAGAGCTTATTTTCTGCAATAATCCAAAATATGCCATGCTATCTTCCACGTCAGCTTTCAGAAAAGTCATCATCCCTGGAGCACACTCTGGGGACTCACTTGCTCACGGAGCCTAACTCAAGGGGACATCTGGGGAACTGCAGTTTTTGACAATGCCATGTTGGCTTCATTTTTCATCCACAGAGGTCGTCAGTTGTTTACATAATATACAGAAAAGCTATATTTTTCCTGAATATTAGTGGCACTATTAAACTAATGTATTATGCATTACTGCTTGGGGTTCAGTATGAGATATTATGCTTCAAACATACTGCTGTATATTATTCTTGAACAGTTTACTCAATAAAAGACGCCCTGTTCCGCCATAGTTCACCAAATTCAAATTTGAGGAATGACAATGAGAAACTTGAAAATTTAGCAAGAAACTTTGATGAGTGTCTGCTGCCATCACCAGGTACTATTAATAGCAGTAGCTGAGCCATTGCCTACTGCAAGTAAACTACAGTAAACTACATGCAATACATACTACATGTACTACAGATACTGAGCACTATGTGTGTATGATATTGTATGTATTTACAATATGCTGCAATAGGTGTTTAACATTCATTATCCCAAAAATATCAACAGTAATATTAGTAGGAAAGGCTGTAGTAGTATATGATAGACGGAAAACGCTGATGTATAATGTTTACATGCTCTTTAAAATGGAGGTTCTGCTACTGTCATGCCTGAAACATGCATACATCAACATGTCTGTGAGTTTGTGTTTCAGTGGTCTTTGCTATGGTAATTAGTGTGGGACAGCTGGAGCAGTGGAGCGGAGAGGGGCAGACAGCAGCTTAGAGTAGGTAGCTGATTTGATGGAGCTGAAACCTCTCAAACACTTCTTTTCCCTGCCCAAACCGTGAGTTGAAATGTCAACATAAAGATACCACCAGAGAGAATAGATTCTCCCAAGTGCATAGATGTCTTTTTGATGTTTGTAGCATCAAAAATGTGATCATGGTTCTAAGAAGACTAGTGCCCCTAACTCTCTTCTAGAAATTTCTCTTCTCAATTGACAAAGGAATGAGAAAATGTTTTATCTCTCTCTTCATTTGAAAGCTCAGTGTGTGTGATTCTATTATCATATTTCTGCGACCAGCACACAATTTCCTATGTTTTGCTGTATAAATTGTGTATGTAGAATAAAAATTGTTGCATTGAGAGCAATTTGTTCAGAAATTTTTAAGATCTTCCAGCTCCTCTACACTATAGTGATGATATCATCACTCTAGTTTTGTTGCACAGCAGGCACCCCTAATTATGGATGTAGCACATTAATGTTGCAATAGAAACCTTGTATGTCATATTCTGACAATACTATATGCAGTATTCTTAAGTGTAGTATATGCTTTGCATCTATCTTCTTGTTAGCATGTGTTGTTTGTGTCTAATGACTTGAATTGGAATGATATAATTGGCTGATTGAGATAGCTGAGACAGGTTCGCAGTCAGTGATTGGTTCCCTTAAGGCAACCTTAGAGGATAACACCCTTCAGTAAGTTTTCCTCTTCCTGCTTTTAACAGGACATTGCTTGTTGTATGAAGTCCTGTTTGTATTCTGTTGTAAATAATCTATTGCAGTAACTTGCCAGATGGATAATGGATAGATATGGATGATGAATCGTGATGAATAACTTGGTCTTTATCACTGAGTATTATTCACTGCCATCTCAATTTAACAAGTAATCTTTTCAGAACCAGTTCCACATTATACTCTATATAGTACATGTACTGACCCTGGATGACCCTAAATGTTTGAAATGCACCTCTCCTTGTTGAAGAGTACAGTGACCTCTCCCACTGGGAAAAAAAAAAAAAAAAACTGGGGAAGCAGCTAACAAACTGTCTGCACAAGAAATCAGGATTCAGCACTTACTTAGATCCTCAAAATCTGTCCCTGTGGACTCTTAAATCTTGTAAATTGATTGGGGTCTCACTTTGTTTCATGCATGCTTAACAGTTTGTTGTCAATAAATTTCCACAGACTTTAGCTAGCATCTGCTCAGAGAAGCGCCTGCTTTCTTGCTCACAACTCATTTTTACCCCTTAGGAGGGGTTTTATACTTTCAGCTGCTTCAAGCTGCTTTGCTCTTTTGCAGCACCAAGTGGGAGCCCGAGGTAGGCTAAGTGTTTCAGAAGATCACATCAGGTTCAAAAATAGGGACATACTAGTGTGATTTTTTTTTAAATCCAGTTTAAACATTGGAAAAAAAAAATAGCATCAGACTAGCTTAGCTGAACAATCGCAGCTGTGTGCTAAGTTGGATTTGATTGCTATGGCAAGACAGCTGAACAGCTACCACATGGAGTGCACCAGGGATGACAATTTTGGCTTTAAAAAGCCAATGGGATTTTTCCATTGGATCTTTGATTATTGATGAAAATAATCTCAGTGGCAAACAAATGTTCATGATACATGTTTTGTTTGGCAAGATAATCTTCACAGATGAACACCACTTTTATGATTACTGAAGCTTAAATGTGATGCCAGAAGCAAAAAGCTAATGTATAAACAAACTACACTACAGTTTCATGACCTAAAGTCACCACCATAACAAGACTGTAAAGCTGTGTTCGGCACGGCTTGGCATGATGACGTTCTATATTCTCTTTTAGCCACTAGTTAGAATACACCTTTTTAAAGACACAAAAGCTTCAACGTTCACGAGAAGGGTATTTATTGATGTGTTTTATGTTGTAGAACAAAACCTTAAAGTCTCTTAAGCGTGTCTTAACCACAGACCTTATTTCAGGCATCTTGCCAAAAACCTATTCAAAAAACCCCACTGACTCTGGGAACCATGAGTAGTAAAATATTAATTTCCGGGTTTTAGGACCCATTCCTGAGGCATTCTACCAAATAGCCTCATATGAATGAACTCTCATTTCATTCTGACTTAACAGACAACATGGATTTGGGAGAAACAGATATACAACTAAAAAAAAATAATAATAATAACAACGCTGAACTAAATATACGTACAAGTTCAATGTGTATATAAAGCAGCAATGCCCATCAACATAGAGTCAATAAACAAACCATGTGTCTCTGATTGTGGTGTCAGTTAAATCTGACCGTTATTGTCATTTTACCCTTTTCTCTTCTGTTTACACACACTCAGTATGTTCTGTTGATCTCTATAATAGACTTCCTCAGATTGTCAGGAAAATAGTAACCCTCCTTTTGGATGTAAACATAAACAGAGGCACATGTGACACCTTTTAAATGTAATCAAACTATGGTATTTCTTTGACACTTAGTGATGCCTTCATAAGATCATGTCGTGAAAGATTTAACTTAATAATTTAATCTGGTCTGTAGAAAAGTGTCCATATACTGAACTGTATAACCTTCAGAGAAGCCAGATCCAAATAAACCAGGTTTATAGCAAGTTTTAGTTAAACCAGTATTACCAGATGTGAAGCAGGTTTCACCCTTATCCTCTGTTTGGGACCCAAGAGACCCCACTTCCTCTGTAAAAGCCCCAAAATAGACCTAACATTGTTTTATCAGCTTGATACTTAATAACTTTTATGGGAATTTTGGACCTGATCTTGAACTCATGACATGTTAAGAAATCCTTCTGTTTGGGGTTTCTGTGACCCCAGTAAGTATAATAAGTTTTCACCAGCTGTATGGCTGTGACTGACTTTTTAGGAAGCACCACCCCTCCTCAGTACCGAATGAGTCTGTTTCTGATGTTGTTCATAACAGCTGAGATATATGAGGCACACACATGGTGTGTCATGTAAGTGGAGAAGGGTGGGTTTTTTTTACCTGCTACACTTCTGTGCAGTATCTTAGCTGTTTCTAGGAGTGCACTGTTCTGGACAGGAACCTTAGATGTTGTACCTGGAATCTGCTGGAGCCACTCTCCCAGTTTGGGGGTCACAGCCTCCAGTGCTCCTATTACCACTCTGACCACTAATGCTGATGATGCTATATATATACAGTACAGGCCAAAAGTTTGGACACATCTTCTCATTCAGTGCGTTTTCTTTATTTTCATGACTATTTACATTGTAGATTCTCACTGAAGGCATCAAAACTATGAATGAACACATGTGGAGTTATGTACTTAACAAAAAAAGGTGAAATAACTGAAAACATGTTTTATATTCTAGTTTCTTCAAAATAGCCACTCTTTGCTCTGATTACTGCTTTGCACACTCTTGGCATTCTCTCCATGAGCTTCAAGAGGTAGTCACCTGAAATGGTTTTCACTTCACAGGTGTGCCTTATCAGGGTTAATTAGTGGAATTTCTTGCTTTATCAATGGGGTTGGGACCATCAGTTGTGTTGTGCAGAAGTCAGGTTAATACACAGCCGACAGCCCTATTGGACAACTGTTAAAATTCATATTATGGCAAGAACCAATCAGCTAACTAAAGAAAAACGAGAGGCCATCATTACTTTAAGAAATGAAGGTCAGTCAGTCCGGAAAATTGCAAAAACTTTAAATGTGTCCCCAAGTGGAGTCGCAAAAACCATCAAGCGCTACAACGAAACTAGCACACATGAGGACCGACCCAGGAGAGGAAGACCAAGAGTCACCTCTGCTTCTGAGGATAAGTTCATCCGAGTCACCAGCCTCAGAAATCGCAAGTTAACAGCAGCTCAGATCAGAGACCAGATGAATGCCACACAGAGTTCTAGCAGCAGACCCATCTCTAGAACAACTGTTAAGAGGAGACTGCGCGAATCAGGCCTTCATGGTCAAATAGCTGCTAGGAAACCACTGCTAAGGAGAGGCAACAAGCAGAAGAGATTTGTTTGGGCCAAGAAACACAAGGAATGGACATTAGACCAGTGGAAATCTGTGCTTTGGTCTGATGAGTCCAAATTTGAGATCTTTGGTTCCAACCGCCGTGTCTTTGTGAGACACAGAAAAGGTGAACGGATGGATTCCACATGCCTGGTTCCCACTGTGAAGCATGGAGGAGGAGGTGTGATGGTGTGGGGGTGTTTTGCTGGTGACACTGTTGGGGATTTATTCAAAATTGAAGGCACACTGAACCAGCATGGCTACCACAGCATCCTGCAGCGACATGCCATCCCATCTGGTTTGCGTTTAGTTGGACGATCATTTATTTTTCAACAGGACAATGACCCCAAACACACCTCCAGGCTGTGTAAGGGCTATTTGACCAAGAAGGAGAGTGATGGAGTGCTGCGGCAGATGACCTGGCCTCCACAGTCACCGGACCTGAACCCAATCGAGATGGTTTGGGGTGAGCTGGACCGCAGAGTGAAGGCAAAGGGGCCAACAAGTGCTAAACACCTCTGGGAACTCCTTCAAGACTGTTGGAAAACCACTTCAGGTGACTACCTCTTGAAGCTCATGGAGAGAATGCCAAGAGTGTGCAAAGCAGTAATCAGAGCAAAGGGTGGCTATTTTGAAGAAACTAGAATATAAAACATGTTTTCAGTTATTTCACCTTTTTTTGTTAAGTACATAACTCCACATGTGTTCATTCATAGTTTTGATGCCTTCAGTGAGAATCTACAATGTAAATAGTCATGAAAATAAAGAAAACGCATTGAATGAGAAGGTGTGTCCAAACTTTTGGCCTGTACTGGATATATATATATATATATATATATTGCTCTGAGACAACATGGGAGGCTGAATTTTCCCTAAAATTTCATAGAGGAAATGGCCAAATATGCACTATTGAATTTACATTGCATTAAACGTGCGCTATAGGATGCATTTAACATCATGACTATGATGTTCAAACATCAGCTGTTTATCACCAGTTTTCAAATGCAGCCTCCCTGTCATACATTCTCATGTCAGCACGGTGGATGCGGAGCCTCCAAGCATTCCTATGAGACAGCGCTGAGCAGGTTTTTTCATGCAGCAAAACTAGATGGTCATTGGATAAATGCGACAAAATCGTCACTTCCAGGGAGGCTTAGCTTTCTTGGGACCTAATGGAGCAGTAGGTGGGAGAGGACGCTCGGTGTATGCATGATGATTGAAGGAATTGTCTAAAAGGCTGAACCCCTTTGTGATTGACAGTGCTTTTGAAAGCGCCCATGCAGATATTTGTGAGTGGAGTCTTCTGACAGAGTGCCGTTCAGGTGTTTAAACACATCCGAAAATCTTTGAAGTGTGTTTTGCTGTGATCCTATGGCATGAGTGTGGTTCAATTAAATGTTCCTTTTATAAGTTACTGCCTCAGTACAATATGACACATTTTACATTTTACATTGACTGGGTAAAGGAGAACCCACCTGCCCTGATGGAACGTTTGCAGCCCGATACACGATGGACTCCTGGGAGAAGTGGAGGATCGTGTGCCTGTCGATTCTTTCCGTTGAGGATGTTGAAGACGTGTACATAATTGGAATTATGATAACAGGCATTCTGCTGTTTGGAGTTAGCAGCTTCCTGATTTATCGCAAAGTTCGGAAGATGTTGGCAGCACTTTTGGCAATTGAGAAGCTGCCCATCATGACTGAGGGAATGTGCAGGGCTGCCAACACTCAGACTCAAGCGATATGTGAGCTCAATCGCAGGCAGGATGTGATTCTTGATCAAAATCGCAGGTTGGATGCGATTTATGAACTGCTTCCCAAGATGGGTGTCAACTTGGAGAAAGTTGCCAGCCCGGCTCGGCTGAAATTGGTCACCAAATTCGGACTTATTTGAAGCAAAGCCACCAGGAGACTCAGAGAGACTCAAGGCAGATGGAAATTGCAGTGTCTGCCTGACCCAAAACAATGGTTATCTTCACTGGCTCCCCGAGATAACCAGCCTTCCCAAGGCCGGTTATCCCTCCACTCTCCTGGATGTTATGCAGACAAGACGCTCCAGCCCTATCTCCCTCCCCACCACCTCCCTACTCCTGTGAACTTGTCACTGGATCAGAACTCTCCAAGGTCGTCTCCACGGCAATAGCCGTGGCGTCGTCATCAGTATCAGACGACAGAGACAATGGGTTGAGACTGAGGGAGATAAAGTACACGGACTTACACATACGCACACACGAAAACACATATAACACGCACACAACCTTCAACTCAACGCCTTCGTAACATGTGCAAGTCTTCGAGTTCTGTTGTTATGTCTTATAATGTTGCTTTATGTGCTGAGGTGTTTTTTTTCCTAATCCCACATTGTGCCCCCCCTACAGGAGCCTAGTTTGGGAGTTGCTTTTTTTTTTTACCTCTTCCTCCCTCTTGTTCACCCTTTTTTCATCTAAGTAACGGGGTGCCGTTCGTATGGCGACCCACAGTTCTCCCACTCCTGTCCTCTCCCTGTTATGTGTCACTGTCTTTTTATGTTTCTTGGACGGGTTGAAACTGAAACAAATTTCGTTGCTCTGTAACATGTGCAATGACAATATAGATCATCATCATCATCATCATTCATTTATCATTTATGATGTAAACTTAAAGTGAGCTTTCCCTGTTTAAAAGAGCAGCAGCCGCCAGTGATATATATATGTATATATATATATCTATACATATATATATATACATATGTATGTATAGCATGTTTTGTTATTTTTGGTACTCCAGTTTCCTCCCACAATCCAAATATATGCAGGTTAGGTTATTTGATGACTAAATTGCCCGTAGGTGTGAATGGTTGTCTGTCTCGATATGTCAGCCCTGCAATAGTCTGGCAACCTGTCCAGGGAGTACCCCGCATCTCGGCCAATGTCAGCTGGGAAAGGCTCCAGCACATATATACATATATGTAAGTGTGTGTGTGTGTGTGTGTGTGTGTGTGTGTGTGTGTGTGTATACATAAATATATAAATTCCTAGCCTACTAAACATAAATCATGACAAACATGAAATGTGACATATTTCCTTATTTGGTGTAATAACAGCACTTTATGGCGCAGAGAACTTTATTGTGGCAAAGGGAATACTTAATACCTTTTAAGCTGTCACGCCTCAGAAGAAAAAGTATTTCAGAGGGTAACAATACTTGTTTAGCAGTTAGAATTATTTCTATACACACAGCAGCAGAGACTGGACACTGACTGTCTGTATTAACTCAACTACCACCGCAGTGTGTCCCGAATTATAAAGCATGAAAAACAGTATTATATTTATATCTTTTTTAGGTTCTTATAAAATGTAAAAGGTTTAAAATCCCAAACAGTCTATTTGACTGATGTTCTCCAGCAGCTGCTTCAGGATGCTGTAATGTTCTCTGACAACAGTTGCCAATTGAAGGCAAGCAGGGCTAATGTTAGCTTTAAACTGTGCTGTTGACGAGGTAGCCTGGAGTGCAGCGCTCAGCTCTCGCTCTCCCCTCCCCTGTGATGGAGGCATCCTGACAGGCCTCAGGGCTCTGCCACAACACCGCTGACCCCTCTGCAGAAGTTGCTTTTTGTTGCAAGGATGTGCTGTCCACCGCCCGATGATAGTACATCCGTTCCCTGCGCTTCGTCTCTACACATCTTAAGGAAAAAGCCTTTTGATTTACAGTATACTCAGCTCCCTGCACTGCTCTTCCAGCTATTATTTTTAGATGTAATTTTTCTATACTCAGACTCCGGAGTGCTACTGCCCACATATTGATTGGCTGTTCAGCTAGCCACGGGGGAGTTGCACCAAGTAGATGAGTAATGAAAAGATATGTGGAATGTGGATGGAGATGTAGTCAGAGACAGCAGTCACTGCGCTCTCTGTCAGGGGCTTAAGAAGAGTTAGTTAGATACTGTCTGAATCCTACAAGTCTTGCATAAAACCTAGTTATAAATCTTGTTATGGAATAATTTAAGTCTTTGCATAGGGATGTTCCATCCATTATCCAAGTCGTGTCAAATACTTTAAAATATTGGTAAATATAAATTTTGAATTCAAACCTTTATGTACAGTTTCCAACTTTGCAATTATATATGAAGGTTATAATGTGAATGTTATTAAACTGAACATATATTCCATATTATGACTTTGTAAAGAAGGTTTTGGAACTGAAATTATGGAGGCAGAACACAATTCTTCAGATGGATTAGATGGTAGCCTTTTTTTCAGTTTTAGAAGGCTTTCTCTTCTCGTATTGCATACAAATAACAGACTCTCAGTTGCTTTTTGCACCTTATATTGAATTTACAAGCTTTTAATATTTCACAGCATATTATACTCAAAGTCAAATGTTCTGTATATTCACAGGTATAAGCAAAACAAGCTTTTTGGGAAACAGGGTTGAATCACACTGTGCCTGGTTTGAACACTTACCATGCTCCTGTTAATTTAATCATGTCTGTAGAGCTGGTGTTAATAGATTTCCACTGAGGTGAGGCAAACCTCCAAAAGAACAGACAGTACCCTCTGGCTGGATCAGATACAACACAACTCTGTATAGACAATAGTAGAAAGTGTTAATACACAATTGTTGTAAAACTGGTCTCTCTCCACAGTAATGTTCTCCCTGGCATTTTCTCAGATACCTGTGTAAATTGTCTTTGAATTCTAAAAATACTGACATAGATTCTACACAGGCAGTGGTGATAACAGTGGAAGTGGAAGGACATTTGGCACAGGACATCTATTCTCAGGATATTTTATAATCCTTTCTGTGACTTTCCCTGCAGCAGCAGAATCTAAAATCAAAAGTGTGTGTTAAATTTTTAATAAAAAGGTGGAAAGAAGAACTTCCATTTCTTAAACCTTGTTTTTGAAGCTTTTCAAATTTGACATAATATTTTTTTGGAAAAAGTGTGTTCGTATGAAAGCCATAAAAATAACACTGAGTCATGAGATTGTGTGTTTAGTTTCTGTTGTTTTTGTTTCCAGACTTTTTGTTGTATTTTTTTCTTTTTGGTGATGGACTTTTTGTCAGTGGCAGAGTTGTCCTTAGCCATAGTTGAACCAGCTAGATTTATGCATCCCTATATGCCACGTTGCATTACCTGGAAAGAGGCATGTTACCTACTCTGTAGTTTAATGTGTGAGTGAGTGTGTGCACATCATCGGGCTATCAAGTTGGCACATCACTTCATTGCGGCAATGCTGTAAAGCTGAAAGGAAAACAGTGACAGGTCAAACCTACTGCAGGCCTCCCACATCCCTCTGAGGTAGGAGCAGTGGGAAACAGAGGAGAACAAAATCAAACAAGGATGAAGCATCACAAATATTAACTCAGAAAAAGTTCTGTTTAATTTCACAAAATTGAGGAGTATTTAACAATCTTAATTCTAGTTGCTGCACCTTCTCTATTCATCTGTCTTATAGAACAGTGTGTATGGTATCCTTTGAAAATGCAGACACAACAGTTTGTATGTTATCCTATGAATTAGTGCCCCACCAAATGCGGTACATCCTCAATGTACAGTTACATAATTGAAGTTTGGGGGTTTAGGTTTAAGCAAGTAAAGTTACTGTGGTTAGTTTTAGGAAAAGAGGCATGGTGAGGATGTATCTCAAAATTACTAAAAAAAAAAAAAAAAGACTCATATAAGCCCTGTTTCCACCAAGCAGCCTGGTACAGTTCAAGTCAGTTCTACATGCATTTTTTCCATTTCCACCATGAAAAGTGGTAGATGATACTGGGGATGCACCGATACCGATACCCGTATCGAGCCTGATGACTTGTACTCATGAAACAACTCCGATGCAGTCACATCCAATACCACTTTACGGCAGCAGGATGTTAACCAGTTGAGCATTTAAGCTGCGGAGGACGTACAATGTCAGCAATTTTAGACAATTTAGCAGAGCATAGTTTGCAGTCTGCTTTTCTTATCTTCTTCATTTATCTTAAAAAATCTCCAGAGGAGGGGCAAAAACCAGCTCCTTCAACACAAGCAACTCGATAAAGCACCTGAAGAGCCAACACAACAAAGAGTTTCAGGAATTTACTAATGCTAGCAGCAAGAAACAGCAACAACCCACTTCGTGGCAGATGCTGTAGAAGCGAGAGAAAATAACCAAAGACAAACCGCAGGTGGCTAAAATAACAGAGGCACTTACGTTGCTCTTGATAATATATCATTTCAGTTGTTCTGCTAAAACTCCAATGGCACTATTAAGTACTTGTATTGGTAATTTGTATCAGTTAGTACTCAAATTTAAGTACTCGTACTTGGTCTGGCAAAAAGTGATATCGGTGCATCCCTAGATGGTACCAATGGAACTGTTCCTAACTTTTCCAATTTTTGGTCACCACTCTGTTGGGGTATTTAGCACACAGATCTGGTGCTATAACGTGGAGCTAGAAACAATGCAGTCTGTCGATTGGTCAGTAGAGTTGTGACTGGTTTTGAAGCTTAAGTAACCAATTTCCATACTGTGACAAGTCTTACATACATTAGTAAACTAAAATTGTAAAATGACATTATGTTTTGCTCAGAGTTGAGTTGATGATGCAAATCCTTCAACACACCTTAAGTTTAAATGTGACAACTTTGATCATTCCATTAGCTTTTATTGTCTGTCTTGGTTGACATACACTTTTAGTAATGAGTGGATCTTCAAGCATTTAGAAATATATTTTAATTTCGACCAGACTATGTTAACTGCATATATTCTAATCCTCACTTTCAGATAAAAAAAAGCATTGCTGAGCATCTATCCTGTAGGCTCTTGGAACAATAAACCCTTGTGCTTGCCTGAGAAGGACTAAATGCACAAACCCACTATTTTTAAATATCAAATTGAGAGAGACTCTCACGCCAGCCTGTTCTACTTCGTTCTGAAAATGTCCCTGCTCTGTGGACAATAAATGAGATGCAGACTTCCATCTGTGTCATCTGTGATGAGCGGTGAGTGAAAACAACCCCACCCACATTTAATAGTACTGTTTGTGGTGGAAACACTGAATGGACTTAGGGCCTAGGTCCAAGTGTTTGGCGGAAATTGGTCTGTTAAGTTCTTGTGGTTCTGAACATGCATCTCCAGGGCAGAGTCCCAGGGGAAAGTCTATGATTCTGTGACCTATCCACCACCCTAACCTGCCTCCTATCAAGCCCACTCGGGACTGCCTCCTTATTTATTTCCATGAGCGCATTGGTCATGTAAGCCTTTCAAAATATGTTGGATATGTACAAAGTTGGGTGCATTGATTTTCTTGGGAAAATGTACAACCAATTCATGAGAACAGTTGCTCTTGTGAAATCTGTTTCTTTTCTCATTGGCTACTAGTTGCTTCTTCCTCTTTCTTGAATGCATTTTTTTTCCTCATCATTATCTCTCCCTCTTTTCATGAGAGTCAGCAGGTAGAAAGGGTCATTGCTCTCACTGTGGCGAAATAAAGATACTTAAAACACAAAGGATTGGTTATTTGAGGGTTTACTCACCAGAAAGTCAAAGAATTGATACAGCATGGCAATTAATAGTGTCTGACAAACAAGCATTATCAGTTCACAAATATGTGACACACCTACAAGCCTTCCCTTACACACACATTAGGAGAGGCTTTTCATTACATTAACTGCTGCTTCCTGTTATTCAGATAACCTGATCTGGACACATTTACTTCTCATCCATTAGCACATACACAGATTTGGTCGGGGTCAAGTCAGGTCATCTGCACTACAAAGTCTCTGCTTAACTGACCCCCACTACTTGAATCAATCAATTAAAAATCAGTACCTAAACAATTAAACCATCAATCAATGCAAGTGAAGGTGAAAACCCAACAGCCTCTCATGCTCATGAGTTAGCATAGTGAGCATGAGCATGAGTTAGTGAGCTGATGCTGCAGAAAAAACGTTAGTAACACTGGCCGTCATGTTTCCTCACTGTGATGACTGTGTTTCAGTGTAACTGTTGGATGGAATTGCATGTTCCCACAAGAACCCAAAATAGTGGGTCCTTAGCAACAGTAGTGTGCAGCAGTCACATTGGCTCATTATGGAGTTGTCCATTAATTTGTCTGCAATTGTACACAATAAAAAAAATCATGAAATTGACCCTAAAACAATACTTGGTTAAATTTGCCCAGAAGCCAGTAACTGTAGCCCCTTTTACACTGCCTGTTCAAGGCTGGAATTTTACAATGTTTTTCCATCTATCAAAAATTATATCTGCACATGAATTGGCATTGTGGTTGCCTGATAGAACCGCTGCCAGAATCGCTGTATTAAACTGACTTTTTATCCAGTTCTAGCCACTTTTTTTACGTTATACTTTTTAGATCTTGGTTGTTTTTAAGTAGCTCTTTTAACTTGACAAAGGATTTATTCATCGTACACCTGGATTTTAAGTATTTTGAGAGACAGTGGCAGTGAAATCATACAGAGGAAGTCAGCCTCATATCGCTCGTCATTGCTGTGTGGAGGAAACTTCCACAATAGTTTGGCTCTCAACAACTAAACCCCCCTGGTGGACTAACACTGAAAGGATTCTGAATGGAACCAGAAGGAGCTGTATAAAGCACAAGAGGGAAACCACATAGCTGATTCACCGCAGCTGGGCCTGTTTGGGCCCATTGCCGGTAAGTGTTGCTTCCAAAAGCATTCTCCTGGTTTCCAGTCCATGAACACAGACCACAGCATCTCATTTTGTGCTGGATGGTTTTTGTCTACTGCTACGGCTACTACACAATAAACAAGAAAGAAACAAATCATCTTTCACAATTTGACCCTGCTGCCAAGGTCTTTCTCTGTTTCTCTGTTCTCAGCCACACGGATCATCTAAAGCCAGACTGCCTACATCACTTTACAGTGGAGGAGAGACCTCTGAAATCGATTCCTCCTGTCATGTTCACCTCTACTAGCTGCATAATTGGTAATAGTGAGTGAATATTGGACTTACATTCATCAGTGCTGCTGTATCCCAATACCAGCTGGAAGATCCTGACAACTGGTTAAAAACCCCTGCTCCAGTTGCTGAAGTGCTTTGGCTTTCATCATGATGGCTTCTGCTGAACTGTCCTGTCTTAAATCCGAGCTTCTATCCCTGGAGAAGCTCATCCATGAACTTCTGCAGTGTCAGTCCCAGATTACCTCCCGACTCCAGCTGGCTGGCATGGACCTACCTGTGGCTGATGACTGGCTCCCTCCTACCACCGTGCTGCCCCTCAAGGACACGGTGCCCTCCACCTCCTGGACCACGATACCGAAGACTTCGAGGCTGTCCTTGCCTCTCTTTGCCGATCCCCTGGGTGAACAGGATAGTGAATCACTCAAACTTTTCAGTCATTTTGGTCCACTTCAGGGACTGGATGAGGATGAAGATGGGCCACCGCTAACTCCCACTCAGCTCCGGTTCGGGTCATCCTCTTGGACTTTGGTCGTGCAGAATGGTGGTGCGGGTACTGGACTTCCCTCTCACCGAAAGCGTACCTCTCCCTCCAGCAGTACCACAAACTCCCAGGCCGCTTCTCCCTCCCGCAAGCACTGTAGAGTGTCCCCCTCACCTGCTCCCTCCATCTCCCCCAGTCCCCCTCTCCCCACTGCGGCTGCAGTGGCTTACTTTTCAGACTTAATCTCCAGAAACAATCATAATCCTGATGTTCTCTTTGCAGTTATTAACTCTATTATTCATGACACCTCCACCCCTTCTCCTGAACCGGATGTTGAGCTCTCTAACAGATTTCTTGCTCATTTTACTAGCAAGGTGGAGAACATTGGGTCCCAAATCCAGCCTGCCTCCCATATTCTCTCCATTCAACATCATAATCCTTCCACTTTTACTCAATTTCAACCCATTACAATGATAGAGTTAGAAAGTACAGTTTCCCACATGAACTCTTCCTCGTGCACCTTAGACACCATCCCCACCGAGCTGCTCAACTACAGGCCCATCTCCATACTGTCTTTTTCATCTAAGGTTCTGGAGAAAGTAATTTTTTCTCAACTGATCTCTTTTATGAATCGCAATAGTCTTTTTAACTGCTTCCAGTCTGGTTTTAGAGCATTTCACAGTACCAAGACAGCTCTGGCTGAGGTAACTAATGACTTACTTCTAGCTGCAGACAGAGGCGACTGCTCGATTTTAGTCCTTTTAGACTTAAGTGTCGCATTTGACACTGTCAACCACAGCATCCTCCTAAATTGCCTAGAGAACTGGGTGGCCATCAAGGGCCTGGCTCTTACTTTATTATGATCATACCTCCTCATAGAACTTTTTCTGTCGCTCTGGGTAACTCCACCTCCACAACAGCGCAGTTGAATTGTGGGGTCCCTCAAGGCTCAGTTCTTGGCCCTCTTCTGTTCTCTATATACATGCTGCCCCTTGGCCAGCTTATTCAGAATCATGATGTGCTTTATCATTTTTATGCTGATGACACACAGTTATACTTTCCATTAAAACCCTTGGATCCTAGCAGCCTAGTCAAACTTAAACTGTGCCTCTCTGACATTAAATCCTGGATGTCCTAGAATTTTCTCAAATTTAATGATGACAAATGTGAGGTCATTCTATTCGGTCCCCCAAATTCTATCAGCTCTATTGGAGCAAACCTTGCCAATCTGTCAAAGAACATTACATAGGCTGCTAGAAATCTGGGGGTAATATTTGACTCCAACCTCTGTTTTGAGAACCAAGTCAAAAATGTTGTCAAGTTGTGTTTCCACCAGTTAAAGATCATCTCTAAATTGGGTCATTTTTTATCTTTTGCCGATCTTCAAAAAACTATACTTGCTTTTATATATTCTCAACTCGACTACTGCAACTCACTTTATTCAGGTATCAGCCAGGGCTCCCTTCACCGCCTCCAGCTGGTCCAAAATGCTGCTGCTTGTCTCATTACTGAGACAAAAAAGTATGAGCACATCACCCCTATGCTTGCCTCCCTACGCTGGCTCCTGGTTAGTTTTCGTATTGATTTTAAAATTTTATTACTTACCTTTAATGAATGAAATGGCCTTGCTCCCAGTTACATATCTGAAGTATTGAACTGGCATGTGCCCCCTTGACCCTTAATGTCCGCAGATGGAGCCCCGTTGGTCACTCCCAGGTCACAGCTTGTGACAAAAGGTGATCGGGCTTTTTTGCTGAGCCCCTACTCTCTGGAACTCCTTGCCCACTGAACTCAGACACATTAGGTCTCTAGCTTCTTTTAAAACTCTTCTTAAAACTTTTTTTCTTTGTGAAAGCTTTTGGAAATGTTTGATATGTTTTATTTACTGCTTTTACACCTATTAATTTATGTTATTTTTTATTTCTTTATTTTTATCATTATTTTACTCCTGTGCATTCCATTGTCCTATTATTACTGCTATTGCGCATCTTCTATTGTTACTCTCTACTTCTGCCTTTACCTCTTTGTTCTTCTTTGCTTATCTGCCTTGTTGGTTTTATCTTATTTTGTAAAGCACTTTGTAACATTGTTAAGAAAAGTGCTATATAAATAAATGTATTGTTATTATTATTATTATTATTATTATTATTATCATTAGCAGTAGTAGTAGTAATAGTAATAGTAGTACTAGTAGTATTATCTCACTGTTCTGTATGAAAGGTACAATCATGGAATGAGGTGACAGAGTTGTCTTGCCTTTAAGTTGGCAGTGGCAGTAGTAACAGCGCCTAAATGACATCTGTGTGAAAGGGACAGCCAGCAGGACAGGACCATAGAGAGGATGGATATGACATTTTGACGATGTGTTATGTGTGTGCCCCACTGTAGAAGATTTTAAAAGGAGCTGATAGCAGTTAGCAGTAACTCAAACAAGAACAGCAGCCGAAAATGTCCACAAATTAGTTAAACAATGAGGTCCTTACCCTCCAAGCAGAGGAAAGTGCCAAAAAGCTGCAGTTCTTTAACGGCCACTGGAGGTATCATCCCCATAGACCTCCATGTTAAAACGCCCAACTTCACAGCAGAAATGAACATGCTTACAGCCTGGTACAAAAAAAATAAAAAATAATAGTTTTGGTCTCTATAGCTAACATTAATGACAACTATACTGTAGGGGGGATTTTTTTCCTGTAACTCACTTAAACATTTAAGGTTATGTAAGGTATGCATAAGTAAAAATTAGGGTTACATTTATTTATTTTAATTATTGCTGTCTGTTGTGTTTCTGAATATCCTTAATTATAAAAGTATGACCTCACCCCCAGGTCTGAGCCCAACTCCACTGACTTGGTGGTTGTGGCTCAAATAGAGCAGTTCGTGTCATGTCCAAGAAGTTAAGTTAGTTATTTTTAGTGCTGTCTTGTGTCTATGTTGTCTCGTGGCTTCCTGTTTTATTTTGACATCCAACTCTCCTCTCGTTTCAGGTAACTTGCCCCTTCCTCTTGTGTGTTCCCACCGGTCTGATTGTCTGCCCTGCCCTGATTGTTTCCACCTGTTTCCCATTACCTTGTGTGTGTGTGTGGGTACATATAGTCTGTGTTTCCCTTTGTCCTGTGCCAGTTCGTCTTGTCTCGTCAAGTTAAGGTCCTCCATGTCCCGTTTATGGCTTGTCAGGTTATGTATTCTTTTGATACTTTGCTCAGCTTTTGCTATTGTCTAGTTTTATGTTAATTTGATACTTTATCTAGCCTTTTCCTCGATCCTTGTTGTTTTCCTCGCAAGAGTGATTTTTTGTTATTCTGATTTGGTTGTTGAATTTTCCTCTGTATGAGTGATTTTCCTTTGCTACTTTGAAATTAAAGATTGTTTATTTGCACTTTAATCCGACTCTGAGTTGTGCATTTGGGTTCAGATTCAGGTTCAGTTGTGTCATTACGAACTGGCCAGCATGAACCCAGCCGACTCAGATCAATTGACGGCAGCTATTCGCTCCCAAAACGCCCGTCTACGTCAGCAGGAGGAGCAGATGTCCGCTCTGCACAGTGGAGTGAAGGGGCTGGCAAACTGTCAGGAGGATTTCAAAGCAGCTATAACCAACCAAGTGAACCTCCTGGCAGCCCAAGTACAACAAGTCCTGGCTCACCTCACAAAGGATCCCTCCTCTCCTGACACGGCAGCCACATCGTCTCCGGCGGCTGCTGGAGCTGCATCGGTCCCGGTTTTCCACGCCACGGCTCCTCGCCTCTCCCCGCCCGAGAAGTTTTCCGGTGAGTCTGGAGAATGTCGGCCTTTTATCGTTGACTGTGAAATGCATTATGAACACTTGCCCTCAGCCTTTCCTACAGAACGATCCAAAGTGGCATTTATGATTTCCCACCTCACCGGGAGGGCGAGGGCGTGGGCTACCGCTGAGTGGTCCCGTGATTCACCGATTTGTGGATCCCTCGAGGAGTTCAAACGGGCTCTGAGGAAGGCTTTTGATCCCCTCTCGTCCGACCGGGAGAAAGCACGTGAGTTAAGTGATATCAAACAAGGTATGGACTCTGTTTGTGATTATGCCGTCCGCTTTCGTACCCTTGCCACAGACAGCGGATGGAATGCCTCAGCACTCTATGATGTCTTTCTTAAGGGACTGTCTGACCAAATTCAAGACTTGTTAGTGCCCCTTGACCTGCCCTCAGACCTGGATTCTTTGATTACCCTAGCTATAAGAACTGACAATCGTTTGCAGGAGCGGCAACGAAGCCGAGACCCCAGGGCGCCATCAGCTGGTCGCCATCAGGGTCGCGCCGCGGCGTCTACACCCAGTGGGCGGAGCTTCTCACGTTTCCCATCGCCGGTTCCACGGAGAAGGGTGGCCAACGAGGAGGTAGAGGAGCCCATGCAGCTGGGACGAGCCAAATTGTCCACGGAGGAGCGTCGTCGTCGCCTGCAGGAGGGCAGGTGCTTCTACTGTGGGCAGCAAGGCCATCTCCTTGCAGCGTGTCCAGCAAAAGGGCAGGCTCACCAGTAGACGGGAGGATACTGGTGAGCCGTTTCTCCTCCGCTGAATTCCCTCCTCGAGCCTTAACAGAGATCAAGGTAAAGCATCATGACACCACAGTTTGTCTTGGAGTACTCATAGACTCAGGGGCTGATGAGAGCCTCATGGACTGGGATTTTGCCACTAAATTGAATTTGAAAACTGAACAATTATCCCAGCCTATAGAGGCCAGTGCTCTCGATGGGAGCGTGATATTCCGGGTGACCCACAAGACTGAACCACTGACCGTCATCATTGGTGACCACCAGGAACTCATGTGTTTTTATTTGTATAGCTCTAACCAGCATTCTCTTATTCTGGGTTTCCCATGGTTAAAAGAACATAACCCGCACATTGACTGGAGTACTGGGAGGGTTTTGAACTGGGCTGAGAGTTGTAAAGACAAATGTTTAAAGTCATGTCATGATTTTAATGTGAAAACTGTTTTTAATGCTGTCTCTATTAATTGTGACACAGACTCTGAGACTCCTGACCTGACTTCTGTCCCAAGATGTTACCATGATCTGGGTGAGGTTTTCAGCAAAAGTAAGGCTACTTCCCTCCCTCCTCACAGACCCTATGACTGTCCCATTGACTTGATCCCAGGGGCCCCTATTCCTAAGGGTAGATTGTATTCTATCTCTGGTCCTGAGAAGAAGGCCATGACTGAATATATCGAGGCCTCATTAAAGGCTGGTCTTATTCGTCCCTCTTCATCTCCAGCTGGGGCAGGGTTCTTTTTTGTGGGGAAAAAAGATGGGTCTCTCCGGCCATGCATTGACTATGGGCCTCTCAATGATATTACCATTAAAAATCGGTACCCTCTGCCACTCATGTCATCAGCTTTTGAGCAGCTTCAGCAGGCCACAGTATTTACCAAATTGGACCTGAGAAATGCCTACCACCTGGTTCGCATCCGAGAGAGGGATGAATGGAAAACAGGCTTTAACACACCCAGTGGCCATTATGAATACCTGGTTATGCCATTTGGGTTGACTAACGCCCCTGCTGTCTTCCAAGCCATGATTAATGATGTACTTAGAGACTTCCTGAACCTCTTTGTCTATGTTTACTTAGACGACATATTGATCTTCTCCCCAGACTCAGACTCTCATGTTCGCCATGTACGTCAGGTTCTCCAGCGGTTGCTGGAGAACCATTTGTATGTTAAAGCTGAAAAGAGTGAGTTTCATGCCGACACTGTATCTTTCCTTGGCTTCATCATAGCCCCTGGGAAGATGCAAATGGATCCGGCTAAAGTTAGCGCTGTGGCTCAGTGGCCTACACCTGATAGCCGTAAGAAGGTTCAGCAATTCTTGGGATTTGCTAACTTTTACAGACGGTTTATCAGAAACTTCAGTGCCATAGCTGCACCCCTCCATGCGCTCACATCTCCACTGACTCCTTTCCTGTGGTCCTCTCAAGCTGAGGAGGCCTTCCAGCAGCTCAAAGCACGGTTCACCACTGCCCCCATCCTCACAGTTCCTGATCCCAGCCGGCAATTCGTGGTGGAGGTGGACGCCTCCAATAACGGGGTGGGGGCGATACTCTCCCAGCGCTCCGAAAAGGACAACAAGCTTCACCCCTGTGCCTTCCTGTCTCGGAAGCTTTCGCCGGCTGAGAAGAACTACGATGTTGGAAACCGTGAGTTGTTGGCTGTCAAAGTAGCCCTGGAGGAGTGGAGACATTGGTTAGAGGGTGCCCAGCATCCTTTCATTGTATGGACAGATCATAAAAATCTGGAATATATTCGCAAAGCGAAAAGACTGAACTCACGTCAAGCCAGATGGACATTGTTTTTTAACCGTTTTAACTTTGTGTTGTCTTACAGGCCGGGGTCCCAGAACACCAAGCCCGACACCTTGTCCCGTCTGTACGACCCCGAGCCTACTGCCAAGGAAGCTGAGCCCATCCTCCCACTGAACCGTGTGGTAGGAGCGGTGACTTGGCAAATAGAATCTGAGGTGAAGCAAGCTAATGGTGAGAATCCGACACCTAGTGGTTGTCCGGTAAATCGCTTGTTTGTCCCTGTTGATATGCGTCCACAGGTGATCCATTGGGCTCACACCTCGCTGCTCACCTGCCATCCGGGAGTCAAACGAACCATGCATGCCATTTCCCAGAGGTTTTGGTGGCCCTCCATGGAGCGTGAGGTTCGAGAGTATGTGGAGGCATGCCCCGTCTGCGCCCGCAACAAGACTTCTTCCAGAGCGCAGATGGGGTTGCTGCAGCCACTCCCGGTTCCTACTCGTCCCTGGGCTGAGATCTCCCTGGACTTCGTCACGGGGCTCCCGGCCTCTGAAGGTAACACCACTGTCCTCACAGTGGTGGACCGATTTTCTAAGATGACTCATTTCATTGCTTTGCCCAAGCTGCCATCTGCCAAGGAAACAGCTGACATTATGATGACTCATGTGTTTCGTATCCATGGATTTCCTACGGATATTGTTTCAGATCGGGGGCCCCAGTTCATCTCCAGACTCTGGAAGGAGTTCTGCAAGCTCATCGGAGCCACCATCAGCCTCACCTCTGGGTATCATCCGGAGTCGAACGGCCAGACAGAACATCTCAACCAGGAGTTGGAGACAGGCCTTCGATGCCTGGTGTCACAGAACCCGGCTTCCTGGAGCAAGAATCTGGTGTGGGTGGAATATGCCCACAACTCGCTCCCCACCTCTGCCACGGGCATGTCGCCGTTCCAGTGTGTCTTCGGCTACCAGCCCCCTGTCTTCTCAGAGGCAGAAAAGGAGGTCACCGTCCCGTCGGCCCACGTCATGGTCCGGCGTTGCCGCCGCATCTGGGAAGCCGCCCGCAAGGTTCTCCTACGCAGTGTGGACCTGCATGAAGAGGGCTGCAGATCGGAGGCGCCAACCTGCTCCGGCGTACCAGGCCTGGCCAGAAGGTCTGGCTCTCGACGCGGGACTTACCTCTCCGTGTCGCCTCCAGGAAGCTGGCTCCACGGTTCGTGGGCCCATATCCGGTGTCGAAGGTCATCGGTCCCTCCTCGGTTCGTCTGCGTCTGCCCCGGACCCTGAGAGTCCACCCCACCTTCCACGTCAGCCGGGTGAAACCGGTCAGGGAGAGTCCCATGGTTCCCGCGGCCGTACCCCCTCCACCCCCCCGGATGGTCGACGGTGGTCCAGTCTACTCCGTCAAGGCTCTTCTGGCTGTGCGCAACAGGGGCCGGGGCAGGCAATTCCTGGTGGACTGGGAAGGCTACGGTCCAGAGGAGCGATCATGGGTTCCCGCAAGCTTCATTGTGGACCCCGACCTCATCACAGACTTCTACGGTCGTCACCCTCACTTGCCTGGTCCGTCAGGAGCCGTCCCTAGAGGGGGGGGTACTGTCATGTCCAAGAAGTTAAGTTAGTTATTTTTAGTGCTGTCTTGTGTCTATGTTGTCTCGTGGCTTCCTGTTTTATTTTGACATCCAACTCTCCTCTCGTTTCAGGTAACTTGCCCCTTCCTCTTGTGTGTTCCCACCGGTCTGATTGTCTGCCCTGCCCTGATTGTTTCCACCTGTTTCCCATTACCTTGTGTGTGTGTGTGGGTACATATAGTCTGTGTTTCCCTTTGTCCTGTGCCAGTTCGTCTTGTCTCGTCAAGTTAAGGTCCTCCATGTCCCGTTTATGGCTTGTCAGGTTATGTATTCTTTTGATACTTTGCTCAGCTTTTGCTATTGTCTAGTTTTATGTTAATTTGATACTTTATCTAGCCTTTTCCTCGATCCTTGTTGTTTTCCTCGCAAGAGTGATTTTTTGTTATTCTGATTTGGTTGTTGAATTTTCCTCTGTATGAGTGATTTTCCTTTGCTACTTTGAAATTAAAGATTGTTTATTTGCACTTTAATCCGACTCTGAGTTGTGCATTTGGGTTCAGATTCAGGTTCAGTTGTGTCAGTTCGTCCACCAAGATGGCGACTGCTGAAGTGAAGAAAGTGAAGTACTGAACTACAGCAACTGAACTGATGCTTTAGAAGAGGAGTCTACAAACCATTGGATGACATCATGGTAGCTATGTCCATTATTTTGGTCATGGTCACACTAGAGGCCACTCTTCTCCTACTTACACTTTTAGTTCACTACATATTTTCGATGAGTCAAATACTTTTACTCCGATACATCTTCTATGAGCAGCATCGTTACTCGTTACAATTATAAATATTTTGACAGACCATTATAGTGTCACTGCCAGAGTGGTAGATGGCTCTGCCACTGACTACAAGCAGGTTTGGTGGAGCTGGCTTGTCATTGGCAGTGATCAAACTGCCTTATCACAACATCGCGTTCAGTTTGTTCCCGTGCTGCCTCTCGGTTTGGTGCGACGACAGAACCCTTCTGACAAAGAGTTCTCTTCTACAAAGAGTTAAGCTCAGTGTTTTAAGGTGCTCTGATCACTTGCTTTGTATTGACAACAGAAACACTTGTACGTGGGCTTTGAGAGTTCGAGTTGGTCCAACAAGTGATGTAAGCGCCTTCTGTTAAGGTGCTGAATTGGTTTAAATATCCTGATGGTTTGCTGTCAAAATTCTGTTGTTTAGCCCTTCTGTTTTGGCCTTCTAAGTTTGTTTAGAGAGTAAATTTAAAACTCCATGTACATGTTCTACATCTTGTACATTCCCAGCCTTGTATTGCTGCTGTAGCCAAAGGAAGTTTGAGTGTCCTTCAGGCTAAACGTTTGAAGATAATGCATAAACAATATGATATTCAATCTTTGGACTGCTTTCTTTATTAACTAAGTAACATATTAAAACTTCATACTTGTACTTTTACTTTCACATATTGCACTGTGAATATGTTGTGTATCGTTCTTTTATTGTGTCTTTTATATCTTTTATATGTTTTGTCTTGCTCTTAGCTGGACCACTGAGTCTGTAATAAAGTTTATTATTATTATTATTATTAATAATACTTGAGTACATTTTAAAATAGACTAATTTTAATACTTAAATACAAAAAATATTGAATACTTTAATACTTCTACTTGAGTGTGGTGCTTAAAGAAGACTTCAACTTCTACTCAAGTCATTTTTTGGTAGACTATCTGTACTTTTACTCAAGTCTGGGTGTCATGATGCTGCCGTTGCTTGGTCCTGTGTAAATTCCTTGCGGCACTTGTGCTGCATGCAGTAATTACAAAAAAGTTAATACTTTTAGAAGATTTGTTGCCAAAAGAGAGTACATTTAATAAGGATAACATGTAGCTTTAGCAATGTTGTTCACCTTCTTGCATGCACCAGATGTGGTGTTCGATATGCCGGAAAAACAAGAAGACAACTTAGATTCAGAATCAACGAACATAAAAGTGCCATCAGCAGTGTTGATCCTGAATCAGCTGTTGCCAGACACTTTTCAGATGGTACTCAAACTTTGGCATTTTGTGGCATTGACATGATGGCACCTAATTGCCGTATGAGAAATATAAACCAAATTCTTCTCCAATGTGAGTGCAGATACCTTGTGTTTACCTTAAACACTACAACCCAATGGCTTATAAGAAAAAAACTGATACATGTTTCCTGTGACTCATTTTATTGTCTCCCTGTATCAACTGACCCCATGTTTCAATGCTCATTTCACAGTTGTATATATGTATGTATACCAGCACTTGTTTGAGACTGTGCTTTGTAGTACTTGCTATTAGATTTGTAATGATGTGACCTGTTAGTAATTGTCTTCATGTGTGCTTAATCAAGCTTCTGGTGACTGACCAGCTGCACCTGTAAAATGACCTACATATACGGTGAACCAGTATGTATGCCTCATTCTGCACTGAGGAGAGTATAACATGGACTGAAATGTTTTTGCACTCTATGCACATTTACACATTTTTTTTTACCGTCTGTACAGCTCTGCACCATGTAAAATAGAGGTTTTTGAAATCCAGACTTTGCCTGAATCTTTTTCTGTTATGTGAGTGAGTCTTCCTTTGCTACATTGTAAAAATACAAAGAAGACATAAAGAAAGGACTTTGTAGCAGCTCTTTAGTGCTATCTCTGTGTAGAAAGGGCTAATAACTGATACATTTGCTTGATTCTGCACATATGGCTGAATGCACTTTGTAAGTTTTAAATCAGTTTGGATTAAAGTGTAAGCTAAAAAAAAATGTCCACCTAAGTCAATGGGTTGTTGAACATATACCCAAACTAAAATATGGTATGGTTGTGAATGAGGTTTTGGACACATTTGTGACAGTTCATTTGTGAAAGAGTTGAGTTTGGGCAAATAACCCAACATTAATACAAACGAATAACTTTAGTGACTCAAAACAAACCCGGGGGTAATGTAAACCCAGTATCATGTTGGTGCTATATCAACACAACATGACTTAGTATCATCAGCACTTTTTATTTTGGCAAGGAATTGAAGTAGATTAATCCAGTTACTGACAATGTTCTCTATGTATTGTGCATTATTAACCTTCCACCTTCATACGCCATTCCTATTAGATTCTACTTCCTGCTTCATACAGTGCAGACGCTTTTCTCCTTGCTCCTGTTGCTGCTTGCATTTTTCTTTTGATTTTCTTGCTTTTTTTCATATAAGAAACTATTAGCAACGGCTCCTGGATACTTATAAATCAGTAAGACTGACTTTTTTTGTAGATATAGTAGGCTGTGGTCGTATTTCAACATTTTTTATTACCTCCTCACTATAACGTGAGTGCGGCCTACCACTAGCACAAGCCTGCTATAAGCCTGCTATTAGCAGCAAGATTAACAACAAGATGCCTCCTTTTTCCACTGATGAAGTTTGTGATGACCATCACAAACTTCTTCAGAAGATAGCGGTATTGGAGATGAAAATTCACCGCCTTGAAGTGTATGTGGAGGTAAATGGACAATCTGGGAATGAGACAACCTTACCGTTGTCTCAAACCAGTGGACAGGAGCAGGCTAGCAGACAGCTAATTAGCTCCACAAAGAAGAAGGATGAAGCCTGTGTAAACAGCAGTAAATTAGCCAGTAGTCCTCCCTGGAATTTGCTAGGAGCAAAGCCTAAGCATATATCTGGTAAAGATATGGGAAGACGGACAACAGGCAGAACCCAGCACCAACAGATTAACGAGGAAATTGATTGGCCTGCACTGAGTGTTTCTTCAACCCCGGTACCAAGGAGAAAACAGCCATGGACAGTGGCTACAACAGGAAGTAAGAGCAAACCAACCCAAGACACAGACATCCAATTACAAAACAAATTTACTCCACTTCTACAAGACCCTGACTCCCACAAGGAATGCTCATCTCCCAGCATCAGAGAAAGGTATGAAACTAAATCATACAGAAAAAGGTCGCAGCTAACAACTGAGACTCAAACACTGATGGTTGGTGACGGAGCTGTAAATGAGGTAAAACACTTCTGCAGCAAGAAAAACACCAAAGTACTGTGTTTTACCAACGACATGGTGTCTGATATCTCAAAGGAAATCATGAAGATCACTGCTGAGCATCCAACAGTGAAATCTGTTATCATACACACAGGAGCCCTAGATGTTGTGAAGCAACAGTCAAAGGCACTGAAAGATGATTTTGATGATCTCCTGAGCAAAGTGCGATGTCTGAATGCTGAGGTGTATTTGAGTTTGCCAACGGTACGATGAGGAGACAAGCGTTTCAGCAGATTGTGGTGGTTAAACAAATGGTTAAAAGATGTGTGTACTGCTCAATCTGTGAACTACATTGACAATTTAACCAATTTAACCATGTACATCACCCAGCAACGCCATGTGTCGTCACCCAGACACCAGCGAGCTCAGCCAAGGACAGGAGACGAGACAGTGTAGAACAACAGATAAGACAGTGCTCTGAAGGACAGCCAACGCAAAAGGAGGCTACAATTCCAGCGTTATCATCGTTACCTCAACAAAAGACGTCTTCCCCAACTTCTGCAACCCAGAAACAAGAGGTTACCCCTCCATCATCATCCTCACTCCAACAAATGGAGTCTTCCAGCTCCTCACTTCTGTCACCCAGTCCGAACGACTCTCTCTTGGATTTCACTGACAAGATGAAAAACCTTGTCAATATTGGAATCCAACTCACACCACGTCCAACTCCCTTGTTCTCACCCCTTAACCTTCCTCATCGTTCAGCCCCTCCCATTCCACCACGCACAAAACAACCATCCACCAAAAATCGCGGAGCCCCCTCTCCGCCCATGAAACATTTTAACTGTGAGTCTGACTGATATGAGCCGGGTCCAGGCTGTAATATTGATATTATATATATAATATTTTTTTCCCCCAGGAAAAGTCAGGGCCCTATGGATTTCAAGAAGCATTTCCTATCCCTGTGTTGATAAGTAACAGAAAGTTGGTTAAAGTAATGAGAAACAAAAAAGGTACAGTTGCAAACTTAGTAAATATAGCATGTCAACTTCAGAACAAACCAGTGTCTCCTGTTATCTCTGCAAGGTTCGCTCTACTCAATATTAGATCACTAGTTAACAAATCACTGTTGATTAATGACATCATTATGATCTAGACTTTTTACTCCTTAGTGAAACATGGTTGACTGAATGTAGCTGTAGCACTATTCTTAATGAGGCAGCACCAACAAATTTTAGTTTCATGAACAAGTGTCGAACCGGCAAGAAAGGCGAAGGAGTTGCTGCCATTTTTAAATCTTTATTTCAGTGTAATGGACTTGTATTTGGCGATTTTAGTTCTTTTGAATATCTCAGTTTTTTAGTAAAAGGTGATCCAAAGATTATTATCTTAATAATGTATAGACCTCCAATACACAATGGAAAATTAATGGAGGAGTTTGCAGAACTGCTGTCAGTTATCTGTACTGACTACAACTTTTTAGTCATAACAGGGACTTTAACATCCATGTTGACAATAACATGGACAAAACTGCCAAAGAACTCTCTGCTGTACTGGACACTTTTGGCCTCTCAGAACATGTGAAGGGCCCCACACATACTCAAGGTCACACTCTAGATCTGGTTATCTCTAAGGATGTTGACATTTTATCTATTGACATTAAGGACATGGCTATTTCTGATCATTTCTGTGTGTTTTTTGAATTACAGATCATCCCAAAAGTTCAGGCAACCTCTGTGTTTATTAAGAAAAGGTTCATCAATTGTCTCTGCATTTACAGTTGATGACACAGCTATGGTCTCCATAAACTGAGTGCTAGTATTCTCATTTATGAACTTCTGGATAAGTTCACGTGGAAAATCTCAAATGTCATGGATGCTGTTGCTCCTATTAAAACTAAGACAACCTTGAGCGACCCAAAACACCATGGAGAAACACTATGGTGGTAAAGGCCTTGAAATCAAAATGCAGAAAAGCAGAGCATAAGTGGAGAAAAACTAAACTCCAAATTCACTGTGAACTCTACAAACAAAGTCTTAATAATTTTAACAAAGAGTTAGTCAGGGCTAGGCAGCAACACTTTTCTGAAATCATTAGTAAGAACATCAACAATACTCACACTCTCACTGAGAGAGGTGACTGGAGCGCTGCTGGTGTCCCTCAAACCACCGGTGCTCATGGAAGGGAATATATCCAAAAAGAAGAGGAAGACTTATGACCAAAAAATTGGCATAAAAAATCCAATTTATTTTTTAAACAAAGAGAGGCATACTGGATTTATGCTCTTAAAGGCACCAGTTACCCTGGCCTCAATGAAGACTTTGATCTCACATCTTTCTTGTAGTCATTGCTGTAGTCCCAATATATAGTTGTGCCTTTTCCTTTGAGGAGTTGACAATTCCCAAACATTTTTTTAAATTTGTTTGAAGTGGTTTCCTCATTGCAGATATCTATATATTTTTAACTTTTTTTTTTTTTTTCGCCTACCAATGTTAAATGCTGTACTTTAAGGTTTGTTTCCTGTTCTAGCTTTTGCCCACCTTTGTCTACACCACCCTCAACAGGGCTGGTGTTTTGTCAGCCTAAAAGGGGATCTTGTTAGGGGTTCAAGCCCGAAGGGCTGAAACCCTATTGTTTTCCTACTGTTTTATTATTAGGGCCCGAGCACGTACCGTGCGAGGACCCTATTGAAATTGAAGGAATTATTATTATTAGGGCCCGAGCACGTACCGTGCGAGGACCCTATTGAAATTGAAGGAATTATTATTATTATTATTACGACAAAAGTAAATCGCTTATTTGGAGGTTTTAACATGCTCAAAAACTCCTGAAATTTGGCGGTCGCATCAGTCGCGGTGTAAATTTACGTATTTTAGGGTTCGCGGCAATGGACGGGTCAAAATGGCTAAGCCACGCCCATTAAAGAGCAATGTCCTTATAAACAGCGCCCTCCTCATCAATTTTCACGGATCTGCACGAAAATCAGTACACATGTAGATCATGCCGAGCCGCACAAAAAAGTCTCTTGGAGCCATAGGCCACGCCCAACAGGAAGTTGGCTATTTTGAATTTAGCGGCCATTTTTGGCGTTTTACCACGTGTCATATTTTGACGAACTCCTCCTACACGATTAATCAAAACGGCTTCAAAATCGCCGTGTACCAACTAGATAAGTTTGTGATCAAAAGTTATTCAAAGATCCGCTACCCGTCGAACACGGAATCGGCTTTTTGGCGGCGAAGTTTGAAGTTTGAAGTTTGTCTCGCCATGAAAAACGAAATTGCTATAACTTTGGCATTAATCGTCCGATCTGCACCAAACTTCACATGATTCATAATATTCCCGCCCTGAACACGTCTACATGCAGAAATTTTGTAATTACCCTAGCGCCCCCTGCTGGCGACAGGAAAAGCGATGTTTTTAGACTTTGACGTGCAGCTCTGACCACGTTCACCATATGCAACTCAAATTTGGTCAGACAGACCTCAAGACGTTGGTAATGCTACATTATGAAGATTGTGACTAGGCGTCAAACGGTGTTCCGCCCAGAGGGCGGTGAAGTCGAAAATTCGCCAAAACGCGTTGAAAATGGCTTTAATGACATTAACTTCTGTGTCCTTGGTCATATCTGCCTGAAACTTCACATGTGTGTTAACAGTCCAGGCTTGAACATGTGATATGAGTTTCGTTGATGGGCGTGGCCAAATGACTTGACCACGCCCTTTAAACATCAGCCCCTGCCGCACATGTCACCGACATGCACGAAAATTGGTACATGCATGTATCACACCGAGACGCACAAAAAAGTCTCTTGGACCCACTGGCCATACCCAACAGGAAGTCGGCCATTTTGAATTTTGATGCTATTTTTGGCTTTTTCCACATGTTGTATTTTAACGAACTCCTCCTACAGGATTAATCAGAATGACTTCAAAATCACTGTGTGTGATCTAGACAAGTTTGTGATCAAAAGTTATTAAAAGATTTTTCCACAGTTAAACGGTTTGGCCGTCAGGTGGCGGCGAAGTTTGATGTCTCGCCATAAAACACGAAATTAGTATAACTTTGGCATACATTGTCCATTCTTCACCAAACTTCACATGTTTGTTAACAGTCCAGACCTGAATGTATAGTATGAGTTTCATCAATAAGCGTGGCCGTATGGCTTGACCACGCCCCTTAAAGTGCAGCGTCCCCCATAACAACTTTCACCGACGTGCACGAAAATCAGTATGCACATGTATCGTGTCCAGACGCACAAAAAAGCCTCTTGCACATATAGGCCACACCCGACAGGAAGTCGGCCATTTTGAAATATGCAGTCATTTTTGGCGTTTTCCACGTGTTGTATTTTAATGATCTCCTCCTCCAGAAATGAATCAATTAACTCCAAAACTGGTGTGTACCATCTACACAAGTGTGTGATCAAAACATATTAAGAGAATTGCTCAGCATGGAACGGTGTGGCTGTGACATGGCGTCGACACTTGATGTCTCACCATGAAACACGATATTGCTATAACATGGGATCTAATGGTCGAATCTGCTCCAAACTTCACATGTATGATAATAGTCCTGGCATGAACACACCCACATGACGCTCAGGAGTCAGAGTCATAGCGCCACCCAGTGGAGACGGGAAGTCGCAACGCATTGGTTCCTACACTGTCCGAAGGAGGCGAACATTCAGCGCCTCGTCTGCCGGTCGACCCCTGGCGACACGGTGGCGGCCGCGCCAGGCTCCGAGTTGCGTGGGGTGCGAGGGCCCGTTCAACGCTGCTTGCAGCTTTAATTATTATTATTATTATTACGACAAAAGTAAATCGCTTATTTGGAGGTTTTAACATGCTCAAAAACTCCTGAAATTTGGCGGTCGCATCAGTCGCGGTGTAAATTTACGTATTTTAGGGTTCGCGGCAATGGACGGGTCAAAATGGCTAGGCCACGCCCATTAAAGAGCAATCTCCTTATAAACAGCGCCCTCCTCATCAATTTTCACGGATCTGCACGAAAATCGGTACACATGTAGATCATGCCGAGCCGCACAAAAAAGTCTCTTGGAGCCATAGGCCACGCCCAACAGGAAGTTGGCTATTTTGAATTTAGCGGCCATTTTTGGCGTTTTACCACGTGTCATATTTTGACGAACTTTTTTTTTTTTTAGACTTTGACGTGCAGCTCTGACCACGTTCACCATATGCAACTCAAATTTGGTCAGACAGACCTCAAGACGTTGGTAATGCTACATTATGAAGATTGTGACTAGGCGTCAAACGGTGTTCCGCCCAGAGGGCGGCGAAGTCGAAAATTCGCCAAAACGCATTGAAAATGGCTTTAATGACATTAACTTCTGTGTCCTTGGTCATATCTGCTTGAAACTTCACATGTGTGTTAACAATACAGCCCTGAACATGTGATATGAATTTCGTTGATGGGCGTGGCCAAATGGCTTGGCCACACCCTTTAAACATCAGCCCCTGCGGCACGTGTCACCGACATGCACGAAAATTGGTACACGCATGTATCACACCGAGACGCACAAAAAAGTCTCTTGGACCCACTGGCCATACCCAACAGAAAGTCGGCCATTTTGAATTTTGATGCTATTTTTGGCGTTTTCCACATGTTGTATTTTAACGAACTCCTCCTACAGGATTAATCAGAATGACTTCAAAATCACTGTGTGTGATCTGGACAAGGTTGTGATCAAAAGTTATTAAAAGATTTTTCCACAGTTAAACGGTTTGGCCGTCAGGTGGCGGCGAAGTTTGATGTCTCGCCATGAAACACGAAATTAGTATAACTTTGGCATACATTGTCCATTCTTCACCAAACTTCACATGTTTGTTAACAGTCCAGACCTGAATGTATAGTATGAGTTTCATCAATAAGCGTGGCCGTATGGCTTGACCACGCCCCTTAAAGTGCAGCGTCCCCCATAACAACTTTCACCGACGTGCACGAAAATCAGTATGCACATGTATCGTGTCCAGACGCACAAAAAAGCCTCTTGCACATGTAGGCCACACCCGACAGGAAGTCGGCCATTTTGAAATTTACAGTCATTTTTGTCCTTTTCCACGTGTTGTATTTTAATGATCTCCTCCTCCAGAAATGAATCAATTAACTCCAAAACTGGTGTGTACCATCTACACAAGTGTGTGATCAAAACATATTAAGAGAATTGCTCAGCATGGAACGGTGTGGCTGTGACATGGCGTCGACACTTGATGTCTCACCATGAAACACGATATTGCTATAACATGGGATCTAATGGTCGAATCTGCTCCAAACTTCACATGTATGATAATAGTCCTGGCATGAACACACCCACATGACGCTCAGGAGTCAGAGTCATAGCGCCACCCAGTGGAGACGGGAAGTCGCTACGCATTGGTTCCTACACTGTCCGAAGGAGGCGAACATTCAGCGCCTCGTCTGCCGGTCGACCTCTGGCGACACGGTGGCGGCCACGCCAGGCCCCGAGTTGCGTGGGGTGCGAGGGCCCGTTCAACGCTGCTTGCAGCTTTAATTCTTCTTCTTCTTCTTCTTCTTCTTCTTCTTCAGAAATGTTTTCGCAAATTCCCGTGAGATGTTACATAGTAGAGATATGAAATTTTCACCAATAACTGGAAGTTGTGTGCAAATGGTGCTCATAATATAGAAATACCAATTGGCCAGATGGTGGCGCTATAACCAAGGTCAATGCGTTTTGGGCTATAACTCCCACACCATATGTCGCACATTCAAAAACATCATATCCACAGATTCCCTGAATAGTGCTGAATCACCTGGGCTAGGCCACGCCCATTTCCGCCTAGAAATTTTTTTCACAAAATCGCGAAAACTGTAAAACCTTCTTTTTCTATCTCCTCCTGGGGTTTTTGTCCAATCAGCGTGAAACTTGGCATGGACAGTCTTCTCTTGGACCTGATCTAAAGTTATCAAAAGAATTTTGTTCAGTCAAAAAATGCACAAATGATTAACGAATACATTTTTCTAGCTAGCTATAAAAAGGCAAAGTGTTGCATATCTCGGTCAAAATAAATGCAAACAACACCAAATCGGAGACCCTCGATTGGCATGTGACTGTGAGGTTATGAGCCACATTTGGCTAATGTTGGCCACTAGGGGGCGCTGCAAATATGGGAAATTTATATCTCTTAAATGGCTGCACCGATTTTTACGAAACTTGGTGGGTATGATGCTGGGTCACTCCTGAGGCCATGTCTTGAAGTTCATCACGACTGGTCAAAGTGGGCGTGGCTTATTACAAGTTAAATAACAAACATTTATTTCAGCTCGAGTATTACGCTGAGGGCTGTGAAATTCACAGGGTATACATAGAATAGGACACAGACCACCCACAGCAAAAATTGTGTGTCTACTCCACTAGGTGGCGCTATAACGGGTGAAAACACATTTTAGCCTGTAACTTCCACATTTTAAATCACATTTTCATAAACTTAATATCCACGTGTTCCAACAATAGAGTCCCATCATCTGACATAGGCCACGCCCACTTCCACTGCATATTTCTCTTTGTAGGTCACTACACATCAAAAACCTACTTTTTCTATCTCCTCCTAGCGTTTAAGCTCCATCTGCGCGAAACTTTGCACATACAATCTCCAGACTTGCCTGATCTAAAGTTATCAAAAGAATTTTGCTACTCTAAAAAATGTGGTAGATATAAAGGAACAAGTTTTTTCTGCTAGCTAAAAAACACATACCGTTGCATATTTTTGTCAAAGTAAAAGCTATCGACGTCAAACTCAAGTCACTTGTTTTAGACGTCAACCAGAGGATCTATGCCAAATTTGGCGGAAATTGGCCAATAGGGGGCGCTACAAACAGAGAAACATCAAGTGAAGTGAAATTTCACAAAATCCGGCCATAAATCAATAAAGGGTTTTTTCAAACATCAACAACCTCAATGTATCAAAGGTCTTGATCTTACCCACCTTTCAAAATTTAAATGGCTATGCTGGCTTGAACCCCGGAATTGCCGCTTGCGGCTATATTTAGGGCCCGAGCACGTACCGTGCGAGGACCCTATTGTTTTCCTTAGGATTATTATTATTATTATTATTATTATTATTTTTTTTTTTTTTTTTTTTTTCCGCGACTTTAAACGCATTTTTGGGGGCTTTAACATATTCAAAAACTCACCAAATTTGGCATGCACATTCGTCTTGTCGAAAATTTATGTGTACGCAAAATTTAAAAGATGCCCGTTGCAAAGTGGCGAAATGGCGCCCCCTAGAAAATTTCAATCGGCTCCCACCGGCAGCCCGTTTGACCAAATTCCACGAAATTCGGGGAGGTCGTGTATCATCCCAAGACGCACGAAAATGCGCAGTTGGACTTTTTTCTAAAACCAACAGGAAGCCGGCTATTTTGATTTGAATATTCATTTTTTTACCGATTTTGGCGATTTCCAAGAAATCTCTCAGAGCTATCTCCTCCTACACGGTTCATTGGATCGGCTTCAAATTTGGCGTGCTGGAACTAGACCACTTGATGATCAAAAGTTATCATACGATTTTCTCTACGTTAAACGGTTTGGCCGTCAGGTGGCGGCGAAGTTTGACGTCTCGCCAAAAAAAAACCCCCAAAAAACAAAAGTGCTATTACTTGGGCATGAAAAGTCCGATCGGCACAAAACTTGCTGGGTATGATCGTAGTCCGGCCTTCATCACGCCAACATCAAAAAATTCCCCCGTTCTCAAAGCGCCCCCTGCTGGCGACAGGAAAAGCGATGTTTTAGACTTTGAGGTGCTACTCTCAGCACGTTCAGTATATCCAACTCAAAATTGGTCAGAAAGGCCTCAACACGTTGGTAATGCTACATGATGAAGATTTGTGAAGTTTCGCCGAACGGTATTCCGCCCACAGGGCGGCGAAGTCAACGGTTCGCCAAAACGCAGTTAAGTGGCCTTAACTTCAGTGTCCTTGGTCATATCTGCCTGAAACTTCACATGTGTGTTAACAGTCCAGCCCTGAACACGTGATATGAATTTCGTTGATGGGCGTGGCCAAATGGCTTGGCCACACCCTTTAAACATCAGCCCCTACGGCACGTTTCACCGACATGCATGAAAATTGGTACACATATGTATCACATCCAGACGCACAAAAAAGCCTCTTGGACCCATTGGCTACACCCAACAGGAAGTCAGCCATTTTGAATTTGACGCCAGATTGGGCGATTCGCACTCCTCGTACTTTTTCTATCTCCTCCTACATGATTCATCGGATCGGCTTCAAATTTGGCGTGCATCAACTAGACCACTTGATGATCAAAAGTTATCATACGATTTTCCCTATGTTAAACGGTTTGGCTGTCAGGTGGCGGCGAAGTTTGACGTCTCGCCAAAAAACCCCCAAAAAACAAAAGTGCTATTACTTGGGCATGATAAGGCCGATCGGCACAAAACTTGCTGGGTATGATCGTAGTCCGGCCTTCATCACGCCAACATCAAAAAATTCCCCCGTTCTCAAAGTGCCCCCTGCTGGCGACAGGAAAAGCGATGTTTTAGACTTTGAGGTGCTACTCTCAGCACGTTCAGTATATCCAACTCAAAATTGGTCAGAAAGGCCTCAACACGTTGGTAATGCTACATGATGAAGATTTGTGACGTATCGCCGAACGGCGTTCCGCCCACAGGGCGGCGAAGTCAACGGTTCGCCAAAACGCAGTTAAGTGGCCTTAACTTCAGTGTCCTTGGTCATATCTGCCTGAAACTTTACATGTGTGTTAACAGTCCAGCCCTGAACATGTGATATGATGGGCGTGGCCAAATGGCTTGGCCACACCCACACGTTTCACTGACATGCATGAAAATTGGTACACATATGTATCACATCCAGACGCACAAAAAAGTCTCTTGGACCCGTTGGCCAAACCCAACAGGAAGTCGGCCATTTTGAATTTAATGGTCATTTTTGGCGTTTTCCACGTGTTGTATTTTAATGAACTCCACCTACAGGATGCATCAGAACAACTTCAAAATCATTGTGTGCCATCTAGATAAAGGTGTAATCAAAACTTAGAAGCAGATTTTTGCATCGTGAAACGGTTTGGCTGTCAGGTGGCGGCGAAGTTTGATGTCTCGCCATAAAACACGAAATTAGTATAACTTTGGCATACATTGTCCATTCTTCACCAAACTTCACATGTTTGTTAACAGTCCAGACCTGAATGTATAGTATGAGGTTCATCAATAAGCGTGGCCGTATGGCTTGGCCACGCCCCTTAAAGTGCAGCGTCCCCCATAACAACTTTCACCGACGTGCACGAAAATCAGTATGCACATGTATCGTGTCCAGACGCACAAAAAAGCCTCTCGCACATATAAGCCACACCCGACAGGAAGTCGGCCATTTTCAAATTTGCAGTCATTTTTGGCGTTTTCCACGTGTTGTATTTTAATGATCTCCTCCTCCAGAAATGAATCAATTAACTCCAAAACTGGTGTGTACCATCTACACAAGTGTGTGATCAAAACATATTAAGAGAATTGCTCAGCATGGAACGGTGTGGCTGTGACATGGCGTCGACACTTGATGTCTCACCATGAAACGCGACATTGCCATAACATGGGATCTAATGGTCGAATCTGCTCCAAACTTCACATGTATGATAATAGTCCTGGCATGAACACACCCACATGACGCTCAGGAGTCAGAGTCATAGCGCCACCCAGTGGAGACGGGAAGTCGCAACGCATTGGTTCCTACACTGTCCGAAGGAGGCGAACATTCAGCACCTCGTCTGCCGGTCGACCTCTGGCGACACGGTGGCGGCCGCGCCAGGCCCCGAGTTGCGTGGGGTGCGAGGGCCCGCTCAACGCTGCTTGCAGCTTTAATTCTTCTTCTTCTTCTTCTTCTTCTTCTTCTTCTTCAGAAATGTTTTCGCAAATTCCCGTGAGATGTTACATCGTAGAGACATGAAATTTTCACCAATAACTGGAAGTTGTGTGCAAATGGTGCTCATAATATAGAAATACCAATTGGCCAGATGGTGGCGCTATAACCAAGGTAAATGCGTTTTGGGCTATAACTCCCACACCATATGTCGCACATTCAAAAACATCATATCCACAGATTCCCTGAATAGTGCTGAATCACCTGGGCTAGGCCACGCCCATTTCCGCCTAGAAAATTTTTTCACAAAATCGCGAAAAATGAAAAACCTTCTTTTTCTATCTCCTCCTTGGGTTTTTGTCCAATCAGCGTGAAACTTGGCACGGACAGTCTTCTCTTGGACCTGATCTAAAGTTATCAAAAGAATTTTGTTCAGTCAAAAAATGCGCAAATGATAAACGAATACATTTTTCTAGCTAGCTATAAAAATGCGAACTGTTGCATATCTCGGTCAAAATAAATGCTAACAACACCAAATTGGAGATCATTGGTTGGCATGTGACTGTGAGGGTATGAGCCAAATTTGGCGAATGTTGGCCACTAGAGGGCGCTGCAAATATGGGAAATTTGTATCTCTTAAATGGCTGCACCGATTTTTACCAAATTTGGTGGGTATGATGCTGGGTCACTCCTGAGGCCATACCTTGAAGTTCATCACGACTGGTCAAAGTGGGCGTGGCTTATTACAAGATAAAAAACAAACATTTATTTTAGCTCAAGTATTATGTTGAGAGCTATGAAATTCACAGGGTATATATAGGATAGGACACAGACCATCCATACCAAAAATTGTGTGTCTACTCCACTAGGTGGCGCTATAACAGGTAAAAACGCATTTTGGCCTGTAACTTCCACATTTTAAATCACATTTTCATAAACTTTATATCCACGTATTCCCTTAATAGAGTCTCATCTTCTGACATAGGCCACGCCCACTTCCACTGCATATTTCTCTTTGTAAGTCACTACACATCAAAAACCTACTTTTTCTATCTCCTCCTAGCGTTTAAGCTCCATCTGCACGAAACTTTGCACATACAATCTCCAGATGTGCCTGATGAAAAGTTATCAAAAGAATTTTGCTAATCCAAAAGATATGGTAGATATAAAGGAACAATTTTTTTCTGCTAGCTAAAAAACACATGCCGCTGCATATTTTTGTCAACGTAAAAGCTATCGACGTCAAACTCAAGTCACTTGTTTCAGACGTCAACCAGAGGATCTGTGCCAAATTTGGCGGAAATTGGCCAATAGGGGGCGCTATAAACAGAGAAACATCAAGTGAAGTGAAATTTCACAAAATCCGGCCATAAATCAATGAGGGTTTTTTCAAACATCAACAAACTCAATGTATCAAAGGTCTTGATCTTACCCACCTTTCAAAATTTAAATGGCTATGCTGGCTTGAACCCCGGAATTGCCGCTTGCGGCTATATTTACATCTATTTTTGCTGTATTTTTCTATATATATTTTTTCAATATATTTTATATTTACTATGTGATGCCCCTAGAGGCTAGAAAAATGTTGCATGTGGGAGGATCTGATTCTCTTGTGTTTCCTGTCTTGTCTTTGTTGGGTGTTGCCACTGCAGTTGGGCCCACCTGTGCACACTTGTAGTGATTACTAATAATTAATCCTGTTTGTCTTTGTGTGTCACTGCACCCTGAAGAAGGTGCAAGCCGATACGCGTTGGTGTATTTTAATGTTTGTAGCCCATTAAATTAAAGGCCTTTTATACTTTTCAAACCTCTTTGAGTGCCTGGACTTGGATTTTTTATGCCAATTTTTTTGGTCAGAAGTCTTCCTCTTCTTTTTGGAAATACTCGCACTATGTTTGCTGTGGTTGATAAGCTCATTAACCCCCCTAATCAGATAGTGCCAGAACTCCTCACAGCAGATAAATGCAATGAATTTGCTTGCTATTTTAATGAAAAAATACAATCCATCAGGTCAAATATCAGCACAAATCAGCAAAATGATAAAATGATGCAACTCCTAAAACCACCCAGGAATAACTCAATTACCATGTCAGAGTTTGATACAGTTGACCTAAAAACTGTAGAGGTTCAGCAGCGTAAACCATCAACTAGCTGTCTCGACTCAATACCATCTGACTTCTTCAAAACTATTGTGAACTCTGTGTTAACTGATCTGCAGCAAATAATCAACTGCTCACTTCAGTCAGGCAAGTTTCCTAAACCCCTGAAAGTAGCTGCCATTAAGCCACTTCTAAAAAAGAGAACGTTGGATGCTTCCATGTTAGCAAACTATAGACCCATCTCAAACCGTGTGGTTACTGTGTAACCTTGGTTCTCTGAGTGAAGAGACTATCTCTCCACTCCGTTACATATTCCATATGTACGGGATATGACCCCCGCTGCTTGTCAGGGTACTTGGATAATTCTTTAAGACACACCGGCTTGCCCGGCCACGCCCTATTGCGTAGCTATAAAGCGCCAGCGCTGGCGTGTGATCACTGATAGTTTGATCGAAACGTGTCTCCGAGCGGCCTAAGGACTGGAGAGATAGTCTCTTCACTCAGAGAACCAAGGTTACACAGTAACCACACGTTCTCTATCGTCTTGAGACTATCTCTCCACTCCGTTACATATTCCATATGTACGGGGTAGACCTTTAAGACACCCCGTGAGGAGACGGTGCAGCCCACAATCCCACACCACAACGTGCAACAAATGAACTATGTACAAATATACAATATATACAAGACAGGAGTAGGCCCCGCCAGGCGCTAGGGCCCATCCTGAGAGGGAAAGGGGCGCCATGGAAGCCCGCAAGACGCAAGGCAACCAAAGGGAACCAGCCAGGGGCCCCGCAACACGCAGGGGCTAGGCTGGCCACAGGGAGCCGCTCATCCGGCCCGCAAGACGCAGGGCCGAGGGGAGACAATGTGTCTACCGTTGGGCCGAGCCCAGCACTCGCTCCCAAAGGGAGGGACTGGCAGCGACGTTGAGACGGTAGAACCTGGTAAAGGTCGACGGGGATGACCATGTGGCGGCAGAGCAAATGGAGGCAAGGGAGGCCCCCCGCCACAAGGCCCAGGAGGCAGCCACACCCCGAGTGGAGTGCGCCCGGACCCCTGACGGAACAGGCACACCCGACAGGACGTGAGCCTGACGGATAGTGTCCACCACCCAGTGTGACAGTCTGGACTTCGACAAAGGTCTTCCCAGACGTCCAGGGTCGTAACAGACAAAGAGCTGATCAGACCTCCGGATAGCCTGAGTCCGCCGAATGTACTCTGTCAAGGCCCTCACCGGGCACAGAGTGGACCGACCCTGCCCAGCGTTCGCACCAGCATCAGGAGAGGAGAGAGACCTAAGCTCAACCGACTGAGACAGGTGGAACTCAGTGAGGACCTTAGGCAGGAAGGCCGGGTTGGGTCTCAGAATGACACTAGAACCATCCGAGGAGAACCGGCAGCAGTCGCCATGCACTGACAATGCATGGAGTTCGCTCACCCTCCTGGCCGAGGTGATAGCAAGCAGAAAAGCGGTCTTAATGGAAAGCCACTTCAAATCAGCATCCCCAAGGGGTTCAAAAGGGGGACTCTTAAGAGCCCCAAGGACGACATCCAAGTCCCACGAGGGAACAGCGGGACCAGCCGCTCGCACCGTAAGCCTCTGGGCCCCCCGGAGAAACCGAGAAATGAGGGCACAGTCCTCATCACTCAGTGCAACCTCACCGATTCGCACTGCTTTGATTGCTGCCACCAATCCTCGCAGTGTTACCGCAGCCTTCCGGGCCTCCAGCTGAGACTGCAAAAACCGCAGGATCTGCTGGGCTGAGGCTAAGTAGGGGTCCACCTGGTTAGAACCACACCAGGCAGCAAACAGTTGCCAACGGTACGAATAAGCCTCCCTAGTGGATGGAGCCCGGGCCTGCTGAATCGTTGCCACGACAGGCCCTGGTAACCCTAAGGCCAGGAGCCTGTCCCTCTCAGGGGCCAAGCCACCAACCTCAGCCCCGCTGGAAATGGGTGGAACAGGGCTCCGTTCGCCTGGGAGAGAAGGTCCCTCCGGCGCGGGAGCTCCCATGGTGGTCCGTCCAGCAGAGGCGGAATGGCAGAGAACCACGCCATGTGGGGCCACAGAGGAGCCACCAATATCACCCGCACATGCTCCACCAGAACTCTTCGAAGAAGAGGCTGGAGAAGAGCGAAGGGGGGAAAGGCGTAGAGCAGAACCCTGGGCCATGGATGAGCCAGCGCATCCCAGCCCAAGGGGGGATCGTCGTTCCGCAGCGAGAAAAAGAGCGGGCAATGGGACGACTCCCTTGACGCGAACAGGTCGACCTCTGCCCTGCCGAAGCGACGCCATATCTCGGAAACCACTTCCGGATGGAGCCTCCATTCCCCCGGCTGAGGGCCCCCCCTCGACATGATGTCTGCCGCGGAGTTGAGTACCCCCGGCACATGCACGGCTCTGAGCGAGAGGAAGAGGGGGTGAGCCCACTGCCAGAGAACCGTAGCCAGCTTGCACAGGACCGGGGAGCCCAGCCCCCCCTGCCTGTTGATGTAAGCGGCTGCCACTGTGCTGTCGGTGCGGACAATCACATGGTGACCCCTCAGTCTCGGCAAGAAATGACGCAGAGCGAGAAGAGCCGCCCTCAGCTCCAGGACATTTATGTGCTGACCCTGCCACCGGCCGGTCCAGACACCGTTGACCCCACAGCCTTCGTGTACCGCGCCCCACCCTGCCGGGGAAGCATCGGTGTACACCAGCTGGCGATAGATCACTGGACCCAGATCGAGGCCCGCCCTGATGTTCGCGGGGACCTTCCACCACCGTAGGGCTCTGTGGAGCCTCCGAGAGGCCAGTACTTTGGTCTTGTGGGACCTCTGAGGGCACAGACCCAAGCTCAGCAGACACCTCTGTACAGGCCGCATGTGCAAGAGGGCGAGAGGGACTACCTGCACCATGGCTGCCATTAGGCCCATGAGGCGAAGGCAGAGACCCCAGTTGACCAGAGCGTGCAGCCGGAACAGGGCAACACAAGACCTGAAGACCAGCTGCCTCTCCTGGGTCAATGCGACTGTACCGCTCCTCGAGTCCAGGACCATGCCCAAGAAGGAGGTCACCTGGGCCGGTTCGAGCCTGCTCTTCTTGTAGTTTAAGCGCAGGCCTAAACTCTGAACGTGGTCCAACAGCAGGGCTACGTGTTGGCGGCATTGCTCCTCTGAGACTGCGCAAATCAGCCAGTCGTCGAGGTAGTTCAGAATCCTGATGCCCTTGCGCCTCAGGGGGGAGAGAACCGCATCCATACATCGAGTGAAGGTGCGTGGTGCCAGAGAAATACCGAACGGCAGCACCTGAAACTCGTATACTTTGCCGGCAAAGCCGAACCGCAGGAAGCGCCAGTGACCCCTCCAGATGGGTATCTGGAAATAGGCATCCTTCAGATCTATAGTGGCGAACCAATCTCCTGCAGAGATTGCCTGTCTCACCCTGGGGACCGTCAAAATCCGGCATCGCAGAGGCCGGAGATACTGATTCAGCCCCCTGAGGTCCAGGATTGGCCGAAGCCCTCCATCCCTCTTCGGGGCCAGAAAGTAGCGGGAGAAAATCCCAGCCCGCTGATCCCCTGAGGCCACCTCCCTTATGGCCCCTTTTTCCAGGAGAGCGGACAGCTCTGCCTGCAGAACCGCCCCCTGGTGAGGATCGGCCACTGTTGTAAACATGGGTGTTCTTGTAATTAGCGGTCGGCGCAAAAACTGAATGCGGTACCCGTGGGTCATGGTGGAGACCATCCACGGGTTGGCCTCCAGGGCCAACCAGGCCATCCTGCGAGCCGCAGATGGGGGAACCTGGTTGGCCCGAGTCCGATGATTGTCAGGAGGGTTGAGGGCGCTTAGAGGACCCCTCTGCCTTAGCAGTCGGTCCTCTGCCCTTGCCCTGGCGGCGGTGCTTATGCTGCCGGGAGGCCTCTAGCTGGAGTCTGAGGTCCCCTTGACCCCATGACGAGGCCCCAGGAGTTGGTGCCGGCCGAGAGCGAGGCTGTCTAGGCCTGGAGCCTGCGACACGCTTGACAAGGCCCACTGAAACCTCCTTAGCACAGCGGCGGCTCTCCTGCGCCTGCTGCAATAAGGCAGTGGCGTGAGGGCCAAACATGGCTGTGGGTACCACCGGCACTTTAAGCAGGCAGTCTCTATCCCCCTGTTGCAGCTGGGATTGAGACAGCCACAAGTGGCGCCTAGCTACCCAAAAGGAAGCTAAGGCACTGCCTGCCGCCTCAGCCTGCTCCCTCATCACAGAGGAGAGGCATGAGGAGGCCATCTGCAGCTCCTCACCGACGCTGGTGTCGACCTGAACCTGCCGAGACAAGTCACGGAGGTAAAGGGACAAAATAGCACCTGTATTTGCCAGTCGAGTCTGCACCGACATGGCTTTATGTAGCCTGGCGAGCAGGCTATCCATGACCCTGCAATTTTTACTAGAGCAGGTGGCGTTGCCAAGTATGGAGCTAGAGGGGGACACCAATGGAGTGAGGGCCCGGTCCACTGGGGGAAGTGTCCCGCAAGCAATCTGGTCCCTGTCGTGCATGTTGGAAAACCGGCGACATGCTGCAGACCACTTGTGGGTAGTGGCTGGAGTGTGGAACTGCTGGCACAGCAGCTCCTTAAAATCAGGTAGGAGCGGCACCTGGGTAGAGGCAGGGCGCACCTCCGTACCCTCTTCAAACCGAGAGGATGTAGCCCTGGGGTTCTCGGGAAGGGCCACACCTAGGGCCCTAGAGGCCCTGCTAATCACCTCCTCAAAACGATGGGCTACCTCTCCCCTAGTTACCTCACTCACGGGCGGCTGTGCGCAAGAGAGAACATTATCCTCGGAGGAAGAGATGGTCTCCACATCTACGTCCTCCTCCTCCGCTTCCTCCTCCTCCTCCTCCTCCCCTAAGGGAGGAAAAGAGCTCAGCGGAGGCCGAACCATGATAGGCTGAAGAGGAGGTAATGGAGCCTGCCAGGCACCAGAACACTCCCCCCTCCCCTCCGAAGCCATGCCCACTCTCCTAGTTTTAAGCTGTGGTCCCTCATAAGCCTGAGCACCCACACGCTTTGGAGCAAAAAATCGGCAACGGGCCTCTCTGGTACGTGCAGGCAGAATAAAACAGTCCATGCACGACTGAGGGTTCTCTCTTGAAACTAGAGCATGTTCATGCCCCAGACATAAAACGCAGCTATCATGCCCATCCTCTAGGGGCATCGCCACCCCGCAGCCCACACAACAATGTCCCTCCTGAGCTGCCATACTGACCCGGAAGTACTCCGTCACTTCCTGTTAGCCGTAGCACCGAAGCTAACTCACTTATTCTCTTCTTTTTTGTGTGTTTGTTTCTTGTAATGGACTGTGCGTGCCGGCCGCCGTGGGAGCCGTACGCTATGGTGGGGTGGACAAAGTGCTTGAACTATTGGAGGGGGAGACTGTTGGAGAGGGAAAGACCGGCGTTCGCCGCCAAGCGCGTTAGCCCGCGAGCCGCAAGCAATACGCCGGCAAGAGGACACCGCCAGAGCCGGGAGCCGAAGCTTCAGCTCTGGCCCAACCCCCGGACGACCAACACTGCCGCCGACACAGTCAGTACCTAACCACCGAACGCGTCAGCTCACGAGCCGTGAGCAATACGTTGGGGAGAGAGCACCGTACCAACACAGTCAGCACCAGGCGTGTATCCACCGAACGCGTTAGCTCACGAGCCGCGAGCAATACGTTGGGGAGAGAGCACCGTACCAACACAGTCAGCACCAGGCGTGTATCCACCGAACGCGTCAGCTCACGAGCCGCGAGCAATACGCCAGGAGGAACACAGCCACCACTGCCGGGAGCCGGAGGACCTCCGGCTCAACCAGACAGGATGACTTTAGCTCACAGAAAACAGACAGGAAGAGCCCAAAGACACAGTAATCCAGGGAGGCTGCCAAAGACAGACGCCCCGACTTACAGCAGGTAAGCGGATTCAACAACTGCACCCTAGCTCTTTCTCTAACGTGGATTGAGAGATACTGCACCCTGACGCACACGTGGAGATCAAACAATCAGTGATCACACGCCAGCGCTGGCGCTTTATAGCTACGCAATAGGGCGTGGCCGGGCAAGCCGGTGTGTCTTAAAGAATTATCCAAGTACCCTGACTAGCAGCGGGGGTCATATCCCGTACATATGGAATATGTAACGGAGTGGAGAGATAGTCTCAAGACGATAGAGAACTTCCCTTCATAGCCAAGATTGTCAAGAAAGTGGTTTTTAATCAACTCAGCAGTTTCTTGAACTCAAATGGACTTTTTGACAAATTTCAATCAGGTTTCCGACCTCATCACAGTACAGAATCGGCTCTTCTCAGAGTGCTCAATGATATAAGGTTGAACACTGACTCGGGAAAAGTGTCAGTTCTAGTCTTATTGGATCTCAGTGGAGCGTTTGATACTGTAGATCATAGTATACTGTTGAACAGGTTGGAAACATGGGTAGGACTCAATGGAATAGTCTTAGAATGGTTCAGGTCCTACTTGGAGGAAAGGAGTTATTTTGTGACCATTGGAAGTTTTGAATCAGATCGAATAGCCATGACACACGGGGTTCCTCAAGGGTCAGTTCTTGGACTCCTTTTGTTCAGCCTATATATGCTACCTTTGGGTCAAATTCTGCAGAAGTTTAATGTTGACTATCACAGTTATGCAGATGACACACAGTTATATCTAGCAGTGTCTCCAGATGACTACAGTTCAATAGAGGTGTTGTGTCACTGTTTAGAACAAATAAATAACTGGATGAACCAAAATTTTTTTCAATTAAACCACAACAAAACTGAGGTCATTGTTTTTGGCAGTAAAGAAAAGAGGATTGCTGTTAGTAAATACCTGGAGTCACTGTCTTTAAAGACCAAAGACCAAGTCCGAAACCTTGGTGTGCTGATAGACTCGGATCTGACTTTCACCAGTCATATCAAATCAATCATCGATCAAAACAGCCTTCTACCAGCTGAAAAACATATCCAGAGTGAGAGGTCTCATGTCCCAAACAGACCAGGAGAAGCTCATCCATGCTTTTATCTCCAGTAGACTTGACTATTGTAATGGTCTTCTGACAGGACTGCCCCAAAAGAGCATTAAACAGCTGCAGCTCATTCAGAACGCTGCAGCTCGGGTTCTGACCAGAACAAAGAGATCAAAGCATATTACTCCAGTTCTGAAGACTTTACACTGGCTCCCAGTCAGCTATAGAATAGACTTTAAAGTTCTGCTACTGGTCTATAAATCACTGAATGGTTTAGGTCCAGAATACATGAATGAAATGCTAATGGAATATAAACCCAGTAGGACTCTGAGATCTGCAAACTCAGGTCAGATAGTGGAGCCCAGAGTTCAAACCAAACACGGTAAAGCAGTATTTAGCTGTTATGCTGCACCCAAATGGAATAAGCTGCCAACAGTAGTGAAGTCAGCCCCAAGTGTGAATGTTTTTAAATCCAGGTTAAAAACTCTTCTTTTTTTCTTATGCTTATGATTGAGCTCTTTTAAAGCACTTTGAAATATTTAAATCTTTTATTGATTTTATGCTGTTGCATTATACTGCACTGTATGTTTTAATTAACCTCTATTTATGCATTTTCATGTTTTTAAATGCCCTTATGTTTAGTAAGCTGTCTTTTTTTCTGTACTTTGTCTTTAAATGCTCTTTGTTCTTTGTTTTTAAATGCTTTTAAATGTTGAACTTTTAATCATGTAAAGCACATTGAGTTCCCTTGTGTATGAAATGCGCCATATAAATAAAGCTGCCTTGCCTTGCCTTGCCTTGCCTATTACACAACATTATACACTTGCATTTAGCACGGAGATGGGATTTTGCTGTAGCTGCTCCCTGTTAGTAGCTCGTAGATGCATGATGGGGAAAACATTTGTTTGCTTCTCTTCACCATTTCTGAGAGATTTTTGATTCTAATAATATCCTAACATTTTCCTGCTGTAACACAGAGCCTGAGGTGGTGGTGAAAGAACATATTGGAAAGTGGTTTTGCTCTGTCGCTTTTCTATCCTCTTTATTCTCACACGGAGCGAAAAACAGCAGCATCACACCGGAGGAGGCAACAGACAGGATGGAGGGAGATGTTAGCCACTCAGCGTGCAAACATCTGATTTACAGCTCGACATGTCTGTACTGCACCTTGATCAAGTGCTATTGATTGAGTCATGAATGAAGCTGAATCAATGAGTGGAGACCTTCAGCAGGACTTGATGTTAATAAATGTGTTGGAGCAGTGGGTGGCAGAGGTTCAGCTCTCTGCCGGTCATGTCCCTTCTCTCTTTTCATTCTATTTAACCTTCTCCCACCCTTGCTCTGTGTATATGAGAGTGTGTAGGTGGCAGGGAAAAAGAAAGGCAGTGGGTGTTCACAATGTCACTGTGTGGGTGTTCTTCTCCTTAACCTAGAGTGAAAGAAATAAAGAAAGAAATAAACAGTTGCTCTGTGGAGTAGTTGCTGTGTAGAACAGACATGTAATTTGAACAGGTTAGATACTGCTTTTTTCCATAATGTTCCATTATTGGGATGGCTATCATATACAGCACTACTTCAGCTGACTGTGTCTTACACGGTCAGGGACAGAATATTAAAAACAGCAGAAGATTTTTGTTTTTTAACAGGAAAATCAAAGAAAAGTTTCAAAAGCTCCTTAAAGCAGCTTTGACAAGATCAGTTTAAAGTTTTGTTCTGCTCATGAGCGTCGCAACCATTACACACACATTTTCCTCGAAACGTGAAGCTGACCGTAGGCTATCATCTCTAAGCTATCACTCAGTGCTCTTTCCATTGCTTCGCTATGAAATCCATTCCACTTCCTCAACAAGAGAATGCCATATCCGTGGAAATCCACTCCATGTTTTCAATGTATTTTAGGCTACTCCTCACAGCTCGCGTGCACACACTCACTCGCTAGCGATCGAACGAACTAAAAACTCTCACACACCGCTCATGAGATGGGGTTTGATGGATTAAATTAAATCAGGTATACAGATGCAGCCACTTCAAATTTCCCAGGCCATCCGAAAGCCAGCCGGAAGCCAGCCAGTTCCCAGCCAGTTCCCAGCCAAATACCACTCCCCCCCACCTCTCTGGGGGTGTGCCTGGATTCCACTGTAACACGCCCATTTATTCAATTACAAGGTGTCACCATTAGATGGTGCTTCCCTCACAGAAACACAAAAACTAGATTAAGATTAAAAGATTAAGAGGTGCTAGTACTTTCCCTGGTAGTATTTCCTTTCTATGCTACATTACTAATCTACTCCACTCTCTCAGATGCAAATATTACACTTTTGTTGCACTATTTTTATTTTAAAGATTTAGTTACAGTAATTTTGTACAGTAATATAAATTTGTTGCTAGGTTATATTATTATAGGTTACAATAAGCCACCCAGCAGTATTTAAGTTATTAAAATGACCACCTTTATCTGCTGCAGCATCGCTGTTATAAATACATTAGTTATTAAGGAAAACCTAAAATGTTGTTACAATTGACACTGGTCTCCCCTATCTGAAAATACTTAGGTAGTCACTCAGAATAATGAGAAATGTTCTGAGAATAACTTGGTGCCTGAAAATAATTACTTAAATCATTTTGAAAAAGTTGCTCAGTAAGAGATTGACTCAGTGTGATGATGTGTGTGATAGTGGGGGGTGGAAAGCTGTTCAGATCGCACATTCACACACGGTAATGCTAATGATGTGTGGAGGCTACCTCCACAAGACCACTTTATTATTATAAGTTGCAGGAAACTTTATCAACTTTGTGAAAGCTGCCTGTGACAAATTCATAATTAGTATTAAGAATTTACAAATATGGTAAACATGCTGTCATCGGGAAGGAAATCCCTCGGGCATGGGCATCCAGCCATGGGCTTCAAATGAAGCGGAGATTTATACTTTGTATTCAAGCAGGATCAAAAATGGTGATTTGAATGAGTTTCAATCTGAATATTTATGTTCGTAGGGTCTTTAACGTGAGTATCTCCGTTCACGTTGTTTACAAAAGGCTACAAATTTAAAAAAAAACATGAGAAAACACTCAGAATTGCACAACCTGTATCAACATACATATCACTATATATGAAGAACTGTAAAATGTCACTATTGTGAGGTAGTTCAGACATCGATAGTGATGTGCTGTTGAATGTTTGCAGCAAAAGTGGGGGCTGGGAATCCTGTTCATGCTAATGATGTGTTTGAGCTGAGGAGTCATTTTCACACTATGTAAAACAGCTGAATGAGCGACACTCTACATGAACGTCATAGGAGATTGTTTAGAAACGGCCATTGTTTACACAAGACATCTTGTTCAGTTTATCTTTGAGTGACTGGTGACTTTAATGAGTATTGAGAAACACCACAGCGCACACTGTGTCAGCACTTACAGCAGCAGTCTGTGAACCGAACAGAATGAATCTGTCTCAGCTTGATATCATGACTTTGCAAGCGCCAAATGACTTGCTTTAACAAATTCCGTTAGATTATAATATAAAGAATTATGAAATACCATTTCCATGAATGTGTTTAGACAGACAGCGGCAGATCGCTGGGGTGAAGCCATGTTGTGTGCCGTGTGCAGAGCATTGTACAGAACGTCAAAATAATAATTAAAAAAGATAAGATCTATGTCATCATTTACAATTTTCACAGGCTGTTTTTATCTAACAAAAGATTCTGTTTCAGTCCATATTTTTAAGCAACATTTTTGCTGAGGTTAAAAAAAAAACCTTCGTCTTGTGCACATTGTGTACACGGAGTGGGGTGGTCTAACAGTAATCTAACAGCACTAGCACAGTAATATATATATATATATATGTAACATAGTTAAATAGGTTCATGTTAAATCCTGCTAAATGGGACAACCACGCCACCTGCTGTTGTAAAACTGTGCCTGCATTGCGTAGTGTAGTAGTAGCAAAGGATTATGGGTAATCCTCAAAGCAGCGGAGGATTTGCACGAGGTAACATGTATGTGAATGTCCGTGGACAAAATTGTTATTAACTTACTGAAAACTGTATAAAAGTTAAGCTGGCTTTCTTTCGGTTGTGTATTATTTGTCTTAGAGTAATTTCGCCATGTTTTTATTAGTTAATGACTTGGTTTTTTGTCTTTTTATTGCTGGTGAAAATCTCCTCAGTTTACCTAGCTAACATTAAAATGTGCCATGTTTCCAGACTGAACATGTGCTGTTTGTCCACAAGAGACGATTGTTGTTAAAATGAAAAATACTTTAAAAAAAAAAAAGGGCAACAGTCAAGTAATAAATTTGAAAAAGAAATGTAATATTTTTATTTATATTTCCTGTAATTCTGGTAAGCGAAGAATGAGAAAGTTTCTGTTCTGTTTCATACGTTTTGTTTTATTTACATGATTTCAAATCCACTATACGATCACTGTCTCAGAGTATTGTACCGAGTGTAGATTGTCAAAAATGTACTGTAAACATTTTTGTAGAAAACTGTAATCCAAAAAGCAGTGGAGGATTTGCACGAGACTGAACATGTGCTGTTTGTCCACAAGAGACGACATTCTTCCTTATGTCCCTTTGTGATGCAGGTATGTTGTAGTGTGTCGCTTTATGGAGTTTGGTGATATTTTGAACGTGAAATGTTTTCTGTGGTTGAATTGTTTTTTTCTTGCCTTGTGTTGTGAGGTGAATAATTGTTGTTAAAATGAAAAATACTTAAAAAAAAAAGGGTAACAGTCCAGTAATAAATCTGTGAAGAAATTTTATATTTTTATTTATATTATTTATTTATATATTATTTATATATTAATTTATTTATACCAACACCTGACCAGCTCCAGAGAGATTGACTGACATAGACAGAAGACACATCACACAGGTCACATATATATATATACATATATATATATATATATATATATATATATACAGTACAGGCCAAAAGTTTGGACACACCTTCTCATTCAATGCGTTTTCTTTATTTTCATGACTATTTACATTGTAGATTCTCACTGAAGGCATCAAAACTATGAATGAACACATGTGGAGTTATGTACTTAACAAAAAAAGGTGAAATAACTGAAAACATGTTTTATATTCTAGTTTCTTCAAAATAGCCACCCTTTGCTCTGATTACTGCTTTGCACACTCTTGGCATTCTCTCCATGAGCTTCAAGAGGTAGTCACCTGAAATGGTTTTCACTTCACAGGTGTGCCTTATCAGGGTTAATTAGTGGAATTTCTTGCTTTATCAATGGGTTGGGACCATCAGTTGTGTTGTGCAGAAGTCAGGTTAATACACAGCCGACAGCCCTATTGGACAACTGTTAAAATTCATATTATGGCAAGAACCAATCAGCTAACTAAAGAAAAACGAGTGGCCATCAAAAACCATCAAGTGCTACAACGAAACTGGCACACATGAGGACCGACCCAGGAAAGGAAGACCAAGAGTCACCTCTGCTTCTGAGGATAAGTTCATCCGAGTCACCAGCCTCAGAAATCACAAGTTAACAGCAGCTCAGATCAGAGACCAGATGAATGCCACACAGAGTTCTAGCAGCAGACCCATCTCTAGAACAACTGTTAAGAGGAGACTGCGCAAATCAGGCCTTCATGGTCAAACAGCTGCTAGGAAACCACTGCTAAGGAGAGGCAACAAGTAGAAGAGATTTGTTTGGGCCAAGAAACACAAGGAATGGACATTAGACCAGTGGAAATCTGTGCTTTGGTCTGATGAGTCCAAATTTGAGATCTTTGGTTCCAACCGCCGTGTCTTTGTGAGACGCAGAAAAGGTGAACGGATGGATTCCACATGCCTGGTTCCCACTGTGAAGCATGGAGGAGGAGGTGTGATGGTGTGGGGGTGTTTTGCTGGTGACACTGTTGGGGATTTATTCAAAATTGAAGGCACACTGAACCAGCATGGCTACCACAGCATCCTGCAGCGACATGCCATCCCATCCGGTTTGCGTTTAGTTGGACGATCATTTATTTTTCAACAGGACAATGACCCCAAACACACCTCCAGGCTGTGTAAGGGCTATTTGACCAAGAAGGAGAGTGATGGAGTGCTGCGGCAGATGACCTGGCCTCCACAGTCACCGGACCTGAACCCAATCGAGATGGTTTAGGGTGAGCTGGACCGCAGAGTGAAGGCAAAGGGGCCAACAAGTGCTAAACACCTCTGGGAACTCCTTCAAGACTGTTGGAAAACCATTTCAGGTGACTACCTCTTGAAGCTCATGGAGAGAATGCCAAGAGTGTGCAAAGCAGTAATCAGAGCAAAGGGTGGCTATTTTGAAGAAACTAGAATATAAAACATGTTTTCAGTTATTTCACCTTTTTTTGTTAAGTACATAACTCCACATGTGTTCATTCATAGTTTTGATGCCTTCAGTGAGAATCTACAATGTAAATAGTCATGAAAATAAAGAAAACGCATTGAATGAGAAGGTGTGTCCAAACTTTTGGCCTGTACTGTATATTGGAACCAGCCCTAAAGGTTAGTATGCATTAAACACAGTAAACATTTATAACTAACCTGTCTCCAGAGTTCTTTAAACACTGGTTTTCAAGCTATTTCAAAGATAACAAAATTACACAATGACCTTCACATTTCCCACACTGTGTCCACTTTTGACAGTGTACACATGCTAACTTAAATACATTACAGCTACACACAATTACCTCGTGAGCTTGACTGAAGCTACATAAATGTAGCAGTTAGCTTGGCCTCCAGGATCTAGGCCACAATTAAGCTAACAATGTGGGCAGCTAAACAGCTTGCTAATATTGGTCACAGTATACACATAACTTCATTTCACACATAATATCCTTTCTATTTTTTGCTCTATATATCATGACATAAAATGACGTATAACCGAAATGTTAAACAAAGGAATTTTCATGGGCTAATAAGGTAACTCATCCACGTTAAAAAGAGACAACACCCAACGCAGCTTTTCATGGTGAAAACCTCTTCCACACAGTAACTCACCTCTCACTCATATTGAGTCATAATGATATAAATATGTAATATTGGGGTATAGTGGAATAGATTTATGTGCGTAAATGTTCAAAACACATTACTTGTCTTACTTCTTCTTCTTCTTTGGTTTCGGCAGACTAGACGCATCCACGGCGTATTCTCTACTGTTTCCATGCGACTTCTGTTAACACTTAATCATATTCTACTGTATACTCCAATGGAGTGCAGGTACTGCAGCAGCTTCTTCATATTGTTCCAGTTTTCCAGATTCAGCAGTTATTTGTCTTATACTGCTCGCTGCTGCAGCACCTCTGTCTGAAACGCTGTGTTTGGGCTTATGTCCCACCTCCCCAAGCAGCCCAGTCCGCTCTAATTGGTCAGCTTGCTTAGTCTGTTGTGGTTTACCTTACCTTAGCTAACAACGGCGACTGTCCACCATTATCAACTTGAGTGAAGGAACACGAGCCCATAGACAAAAACTTGGGCAGGACGTTTCACAGTGATAAGTTTTTATTTTGTAGCCGTCTTATATGTCAGCTGTAACATGATAACTGTAGCTTATCTGACGTTATGGTAACAACTGTATGTCTGTCCTCTGACTGAAAGAGGTTGGAAACATCTGCTGCAGAGTACAAAAGGTTTCTAACATTATAGTCAGTTACTACATAACGTGGAAACACCAACAGTGGCACTCAGCTGTTATATAACATGGTATAAAACATAACTCCTTTTTTTATCTAAGCAGCCTTATCTATAATCAGACTAATGTAGCTTGTGTTAAATAATAATACCAATGTTAGTATAAATATGGCTACTAACACATTCCCCATTAAAACCACAAAAGTTTTAACCCGTGAATTCATCAATTTTACCACAGCAGATTGAGATGACAAATTTATGTATTACACAAAAACAAGTGAATAGAAGTTACTGGTGCATTCAGATGCCTTAGCTGTCATGTTTGCTGAAACCATTCTACTAAAATGTAGCTGCATTTTATAATCATCCTCACCTCGTGTTTGTAATCTACAAGATGTCCAATGTACCAATGTATCGCTGTTTCTCTACATCATGTATATGAAATCAAAGTTTCATAGTAAAACACGTTGCTTCCTGGATCTGTATTTGTTCTATGCAGTGATGTTGTCTCCTAAGTCTTTATTTGCTCACTTGTGAAACAGTATGACTTGTGTCTTTTTTTCCCCATTAGGTTTTGGGGTAATGGACCAGGTTTCAGTTCATCTTACATGTTTGATACACCATCCAGACCTAACTGTAAACTCAATTCTGAACACTAAGGTTTCATTATACCAAAAAAAAAAAAAAAACACTCATAAAGAAATTACAGATAAAACAAAAACTACTTCATAATATACAATAGATAGATGTATAAATATAAACACAGCAGCATTTTATCTGCAACGCTAATTGTGTCCAATTCTTTCCATTCAGGCATCCATCCCATCCTGTGTTATACTCTGGATACGCCAGGAGTTTCTTGATCCAGCTGGTCACTGTGTTGGTCTCGTGCTGCCACTTGGCTGAAGTGAGAGACGTGTCAGGCAACCACTTCCTCCTTTGAGGGTCTCTCATACTGGGATGCCAGGTCCTTTGAGATGGGGATTTTGGGAAAGACGAGCGTCATCAGGTCATCTACAGTCTGTAAAATATTGAATTTAAATATTGATTTCCTTGTGTTTTTAAATAAAGTGCTTCTCTAAATTCACCTTTCTTGTATATATTTCAAGTGATACCACAACTATTTCATATTTTTTACCTGATATTATATGTTTGTAATAAAAATAAAATTATTTACAAATTACTGTATATAGGGTCTGTTTACATTTTTGCTCAGATTCCTCTGTAATAACAGCATCGCCAGGGTTACATGTTGAGTCATGAGGGTCTGCTGGCTCTGTTAAGTTTCTCCCTCTTTCTCCTCCAACTCAACACAAGGTCTCGTACTTGGTTTGAAACCTATGCCCGTTATAAGTGTGGATGACAGCTGAAAGTCCAAATGAAAGAAATTATGTGTATGTATGCGTGCCTACACACACACACACACACACACACACACACACACACACACACACACATATATATATATACACAGACATTTTTTTTTTCTTTCCCTGCTCTAACATCATAACAAAGTCAAAGGCATGTGATAATGTGATTCTGAAGCTTTTGGTAAACATCATTTCAGTACTGTAAAATATTTCCAGGTACTGTATCTCAAACACATAATTTCTGTGTTACATACCTTTGCTTCTTGGGTTGCTCCCTCAAAGTAGCCCTGTACAGCTGTGTGCTGATCACTACCATCTTCTGAGATGCCACAGACTGGATGCCCACTGAGACAGTTTGTGGAGGGTCTGTTTTGGCATCCTCCATCCTGAAATCTGGCTGTAGTGGAGAGGTGTTGGGCACCAGGGCCCTGCTGTGATGTATTCTAAAAGACAAAGGAAAATTAAGTATCTGAAACTGATATTGCACCAAATGAAAACAGTCAAAATTAGAGATGGGTATCAGTAAGATTTTTAGTGATACTACTACTTTTATTGAGACTCTTTATACATTTGGTACTTTATCTGTACTCTTATCAGTTCTTTTTCATTTCTAAGTAGTTGCTTTCTAGAAAATATATTAATTTAAAAAGAATAAATTCAGAACAGGATAGCTGAATATTTTGAATATAACTAAATGTTTCCAGAGCAGCAACAGTATTTTTTAAAACAGCAAAGTCACTATATAAATAATTTTCCTGACATCACAATACTGAGTAAAGTTTAGTTTTTATCAGTCACTGTAAGTCAGTCCTCCTGTCTTCTGTCCTCCTGTCCTCTAGTCTCTGCTGATGTGATTCACTGTGCAGGTAACATATGTGCTGGTAGAGAGTGGAGAGGCTGTTTGTCTCAGCCAGCAGCTGAGTTTAAAAGAATCTGCCCAATTTTAATGTAAGTGTCAAACTAAGTTAGTCTGCATACAGACAGCTGTCATTTGAGCATATTAGTAACAATTCGTTATTAACTGAACAAGTGTGCTGTCCATATGTAAGACATAACGTTAGTGTTGGTGGATGAGAGACTGTAGATGGAGCATGTTGAATATCGGTGTCTACATGAGTACATGTTGATGCTTACTGAACACATGTATTGATAAAGTATTGCCTTTTTTCTCACTAAGGTTTAATTGCACTTACAGTAACGAGTGTAGCTGCCGTTAGCTCGAGTCACTTTTGAGTTATCTTCACTTTGTTTCCACTGCGGCTGCTTAGCTGTTCACAGGTTACCTTGTGGTGTAGGCCTGTGCGTGTGGATTTGTGTATATGTGGAGCAGTTCAGCACAGAGTGCAGATGACAGGCTGCAGGATGTTCATGAATTGAATTAAAATGTGTAATAGTACCAATAAAAGAACATACTGTCATAGCTTATCAATACTACGGTCTTTCATAATTTAGCCCTGGGGCTAACTTACTACTGGATTTCGGTAGCCATCCATAGTCAACATCTAAAACACTCAACAGTGTTGTTCCCTCCCTGTAAAATCAGTAGACCACACGTACATATTCAAACACATGTAGAGACAGACACACTCACAACGTCCTTTCATCACACAAACACCTCCTCAGCTGTATAACTCAGACTAATTACAATGTTTAGTAATGATATTGTGAACAGCCTCTGTGCAACAGAGCTCCAGGTAAACAAACATGTTGTACATTTTCCATAAAACGTATATTAAAAGCCGATTCACAATCAAAATCTGAGTACAGCCACACATTTTGACAAATAAATGCAGGTCTGATTGCTGCCTGTCGGCTAATCACTCGAGCTAGCGGCAGTTAGCTGCTCAGATCACACCTTGCATCAACATGCGTTTTTTTGCGATCGTGACCACATGAAAGCACAGAGTAAATACACTCGAAACGCGTTGAGGACGTATTGTTATCCGATCTGCTAAACCACTTCTGAAGGTGGTCAGGGACGCATCATGACCACATCTAACACAAGTGTAAATGCACATGCGTCTCCAATCTACATGCAACAACTCCTTGGATGAAAACAAGTAAGCGCGGTGCGCCAGCTGGACACAGGAAGAAGGAGGAAGAAGATAACAACAACAACACTCACCGGGTAGCGACTGCAGAGAAAAAGAAAACACCATGGTGAAGATAGTTTGACGTTGGATATTCACAGCTATTCACATTTTCATTTTGGGTTCAACACTGATTTCCACTTCTATGTCATAGGCAGAAAACAATGAGCAACACAGGGTAGGGCTATTAACCCAATAGCTTTCACATAACTGGACCCAGACACCACACACAAATGTAAAATGGTTTGTTGAAGTTTGTTTAAAAAAAGTGTGTTTTTGTGTGTGTGTGTGTGTGTGTGTGTGTGTGGGCGGGGGGTTAATAGCCCTACCCTGTGTTGCACATCGTTTTCTGCCTATGATATGGAGGTGGAAATCAGTGTTGAACCCAAAAAGAATATGTGAATATCTGTTGAATATCCAACATCAAACTATCTTCACAACGGTAAAGAGACGCTGAGGACGGAGCCATGGTGAGAAGAAGTGTCTGCTGTCCATTTGGTCTGACAAAAGTGTCCATACAAGAACGCAACTTCATGGGTGGCTAACATCTTGTTGTTGTTATTGTGGTGCACATGATCTGACGTTGTAGTGTGCTGCTAGGATGTAATGTCGGCGGGACGGAGCGTTATCTGATAGCAAAGGGATCTGGATGGGACACCACAGATGCATATTAATACCAGGTATAAATGTATGTGGTCATACGCTATCCGATTGCTATCCGATTGCAAAAAACGCATGCTAATGCAAAGTGTAAAGGGGGCCATAGACAATGGCGATTTTAGGGGGTGGCCTGGGGTGGCCGGGGCCACCCCTGAAATCTCATTGGCCACCCCTGCGGCCACCCCAGATCTGATAGGTAGTTGGTCAAGTTCCTCAACACGAGAAACAAGAGAAATTCTGTCAATCAATGATGACAGCCGATCAACTGATTTAGAGCTAGTTTTACATTTTGAACTATCACAGTAACAGTCGTACCGAGGCTGTGACAGCTGATCTCTGTTCAGCGTACGTCTGGCCAATGGCCATACAGGTGGAGAGTCGGGTGACCCATGAGACGCACATTGCGTCTTACGTTGCACCTGCTGCAGCTGCTGGACTGGTCCGTGAGGATGGTGAAAGGAGCTTCAACTGCTGGATAAGGATAAACCGGTGAAATCTGTCAGAGGTATGGTAATGTAATGTTTGTTTATATCGTAGTTCCCTCTGAATGTGTAGAAAAACTTCATCTAGCACTAAGCAGCAGCTAAAAGAGTAAGACGAACTACACTGCAGTGGCTGCACTAGCTAGATTAAGTTTAGCAGCCTCAAACCAAGTTAAGAATTTAACGTTAGTTTTCTTTTTTTTCCTGATATCGCCAGTGTCCCCCCGTAGAGATTATAAACAGAAACGGACATGTGGTATTAAACCTACGGGCTATAATAACCTGCTTCCTTATTGATGCTTTTATTTTGCCGTGTCGGTGCCGCGATCAAGTAGACTACACGTAGCAGAAACCATGAGATGGTTATCTGTTGTTTACCTTAGTACTCGCGGGTTCCAGAGCCCCACGAACACCTGTATTTTGCACACTGATTCTAACCCAAATTGATTATGATCCTGCTTGACGTTTGCTATTACTTAAAAGTGATTTGACTGACTGACTGACTGATTGATTGATTGAGAGATTGAATTACATTTCCCCAGGGATATTAAGAGAATAGTTACAGTATGAAGAGAAGCAGAGATATTCAGTCCTTCTTCCTCAAAAAAAGAAAAGACTCAGAATCAGCCACAGCTTCCAGCATCAGTGAAACATCAAGTCAGCAGCCTAGGTACAGTAGTGATGAAGGGCAGTCAGCTCCCCCTGCACAGGATAGTAAGTCATGCTTGGATAGTTTGAATTTTCCATGTAGGCTCAGATTCAAACTGTTTGCAGCTTGAATGTGTTTCCAGTTATACAATTACAAGAGTCTGAAACATCAGTAGTTCAAACAGTTGTAAAAGACAGAAGAACAATAACACATGCATAATACACACACACACACACACACACACACACACACACACACACACATATGTATGTATGATTGTGTGGGTGTAAAATATATCTATACATCTATATATATATTTCTCAGATATCTGTGTATTCCCACAGCTGACCAGCCACACCCACTTGAGGACTGTGATAATGGGAAATGGAATTTAAAAATAAACCAGAATAGACACCTTTATTTAACACTTATGAGACAGGAAATCATGGGAGAGAGAGGGGATGTTACATGCAGCAAAGTACTGGGACTTGAACTGTGGTCGGCTGCGTACATGGCATTAAACTCCGCTATGCCATGGCCACCCCACACTAGCTTTGTGTCCCATCAAGGCCACCCCGGTAAAAAAGTCCTGGATACGCCACTGGCCATAGACATGTTGAAACTATATGGACATGCTGCACATAGACTGGCCAACATGACTGACCAAAACACCAGCTGGTCTTAAAGCTTTGTGCATTCTCCTAATGTGACCTGTACAGTATACTGCAAGTTTGAAAGCGTATGTCTAGTGAAAATAAACATGACAACGACAACTTCTCAAGCAGTATTTTATTATTATAATCAACTCGGCTTGTTCTCCGGAGCCTTTGTGCTCCACTGTCTCGCAGGTTAACTCGTACCGCAGCTGTGCCTGGATGGTGTGTCGTGGTTGTGCTGCTGCCGTGGTCCTGCCTGATGCCTCCCACTGCTGCTGTTACTATTAGTCATACCTGGACTATTATACACATATCATTATTGTCACATACATATATAATCATATTATTAATATAATATCTGTTTCTCCTTATGTCTCATTGTGTCATATGGATTACTGTTAATTCATTATATTGATCTGTCCTGTACAACATCTATTGCTCGTCTGTCCGTCCTGGAAGAGGGATCCCTCCTTCAGTCGCTCTTCCTGAGGTTTCTACCATTTTTTTCTCCCCGTTAAAGGGGGTTTTTTGGGGAGTTTTTCCTTAGCCGCTGTGAGGGTCCTAAGGACAGAGGGATGTTGTATGTTGTAAAGCCCTCTGAGGCAAATTGTGATTTGTGATATTGGGCTTTATAAATAAAATTGATTGATTGATTGATTGATTGATAATTATTGGAAATGTGCAAACAAATCACAATGACTGTCCGTAGGACAGATAAGTGACCACTCGTCCCTGGCCACTCCGGCGCCCGGTGCCAACTGTCTGTACTTCATGCGGATATTTTTTAATTTGGCGGTGATCTGAGATTTTGATATATCGATAACGTCATGCGGGAAATCTTTCTTTGCCTGTTCTGCATACTGTGCCTGAAACGAGTCCATTATACCGGCCTACTTCGACTGACACGGCCCCAAATCAACGTGTTGTTGAAGTTTACTGGCTTTGTAATCCAGCATGACTCGATGCAGCAGCTCGACTTCGTCGTCAGTCCAAACCAAAGTCTCCGTTTTCCCTCGTGTGTTGGAATTTGTTTTGGCCAACTTCTTGTTGTGATTGTGCTGGTTCTTCTTCTTCTGTTTGTATACACCGCTCAGGCTTTTTTGCATGCTCCACGTCTTCTTCTCTGGTTCAGAGCTGTATGCTCTGGTTTTTAATGGCGCGCCATCTCCTGGATGGCATATATATGCCGGCTCCGTGTTTACGGAACACTATTGCAATCCGATCATTTTCTTTAGCGGTTTCAAAAAGATGCATCTTCGTGTGGACATGGCCTGAGTACAGCCACACATTTTGACGAATAAATGCAGTTCTTACTTCCACCCCAGGTCTGGCTGTTGCCTGTTGGCTAATTGCTCGAGCTAGGGGCAGTTAGTTGCTTAGCTCGGGCATCACACACAGAAATGTTTCAACTTTTGTCAATATGGACATGCTGCACATCTTCGCTCTGTTAGATTCTCCACAATTCAGTTATTAAATTCATCTTACTGACACTACTCAGCTAGCAGTTTACCTTACTGTACGCCGAGTAGCAAAAGCATTTTAAAACAATAGCTTCGGTTAGCCAGTTAGCCGAGGCCTACAGCTAAGCACTGGGTGTACAGCCCAACCTTAGCTCCGACCTACAGCCATCTACTCCACACTAAAACACTCGGTAGCAGCTTCCCAGTTCACGACAACAAGTTCACAACACATAAAGTATGCTTAAAAGCTGTGATCCCGAATCTCTAGATTTGTCCAACAAAGGAAACTGCCCCGTTTTTGAGCATTAACTGCAGTGAAAATCCAGCAGTAATTTGTTGCCAGTTTGTGAAGCAGTCCTCAGGAAAATAGTGGGAACACAATAAAATGTCTGGGTTGTATTGTGGAGGAACTGTATTGAAAACAAACTCCAATCACTTCTTCTTTGTTCCTTCATCATTTGGCAGTCCAAACAAGGGTAATTTTTGATGAGGATGAGAATGAAGAAAGCAGCATCTCCTAGACATGGTGTCTCCCCAACAGCTCCTCTACACTTCAAACTCTGCAGCCTCTCTCCTCCACCTCTGCTGGAGCAGATGTGTTTGGGGGTGCGGCTCAGTGGCCAGTAGGCGGGCACTGTGTGCCAGGCATATTTGAAATTGTTACGAATGAAATTCACGGAATAACGGTGGGAAATTCAAACAAGCTGTTTCAGGCAGGTCACATGATGTGTGTCTGTGGGCAGACAGAACTCCGCTGTCAGCGGCGCAGTGATGCGAGGAGAGGGATGAGGTGTGTGAGGTTGAGCCACTTGTCAGTTGTCAAAAGACAAGATGTGATTGGTTTGTTTCGATTTACACCCGCCCCAACAGTCCTACATTGTAAACACAGCCAGCATGGTGAGGAGGGCGTGTGTCAGCGCTGAGACGTAAGGGAAAGTCGTCAAGTTAATTTCAATGGACCCCAACCCTAATCCAGGTAAAAAAAAAGAAAAGGTGATGCATTAAGAGAGGGAGAAAAAAAAGGCACCCAAGGACGATGCGGCCAAATGCCTAAAATTGCCAGATTTATTCAGGGCCCCTGTCGTGGCAAAAACACACAATACTTCTACAAGTAATTTACCTTAAAAACACTGGTTCTTCTCAGCATGAGGTCGGGGGCCCCCAGGGGTCCTTGAGGCCAGATAAATAATTGTTAAATGGACCCTATAGTACATTTGGTAAGGCTCCATTTGTACATTCTCAGAGAGTTAAATGAACACTGATGATTGGATTTTATAATTTACAGTGTAGAAATGTAGCCCCTTGAAATTCAAAAGTTTTTGAAGGATTGAGATTTGAAAATCACTGACCAACTAGCCACATTTTCACTACTTTTGAGATTATTTATTCGTGCAACAAATGGGTTATAATCATTATTATATTATTTCATTGTCCTATATGAATACAAGGGCAAATCAAGTAAGAAATTCACTGTTATACTGTATACTGCATATTCCTTACAATTACAAGAATGCTATTTATTCATTATTATTATTAATCACCAGCCTGTGACAAGTTGCAGACACATGAACACCAGGCACTGGCAGTTGACATAAATGGCTCTCTCATGTTGTTGTAATAATAGCCTTCTTGGCACTACAGCTTTATTTTATAAAGTGTAAGTAAATTTTGCTGTCTGTTGCGTTACTGTTATGTATCCCAGCCCAATCATGCAAGCTATTGTATATTCCAACCTTGGATTTAGGTTTGGGTTTATTAGGGTTCCCTGGTATGATCATCCAAGCCTTAGGTAAAATATTAGTTAACTTTATATTATGTGATTGCTTATTAGGAACTATGCTCTCGGACTGTATTATACATTTGTGTGCACATGCGTGTCTGGTGTCTGTCTGTGTGTGCATGCATTTGTTCTGTGAACAAGTGTTCTACGGCTGTCCCCTCATAGTTGATTAATTGTTTGGTTTGGACTTAGTTGGCTTAGTGGATTAGGCTATATTGTACACTATGAGACAGCTGTGCAATATAGCCTACAATATGTAGACAACATATGTATATATATTGTAGGCTATATTGCACAGATTTGCAAATGTGTACCTATGAAAAATGAAACATTATCTATTGACTTTTATCATAATCAAAGGAACTTTTTGACTTAAACTGTCAGTGTGCTTAGCTGGTTGTGTTGTATTTTTGGTTCTTGCAGCTGTATGCTTGTTTTGGTTAGTGTGATATCTGATGTTTTGGTTTACAACTTTTTACAACGTGTCTGTCTGCACGTGTGTCTGCATGGGCATGTGACAAGCTGCAAGCTTGTTAACATAATTTATTATAAGGCAAACAGCAGTCGATACTCTACATGACTCTTCTTATGTGTAGCTGTAACCTTGGCACTACTTGTTATGTAAAAGCTTTATTCTCTGTTAAATGTGTCAGTGCATTTTGCTGAGATTCAGCCTGAGTTCTGTATGTCTACCAGCCCAAACATAAAAGTTACTGTATATTCCATCCTTGGCTTGTACAGTAGGTCCCGTATATGGATTTCTATATGGAGTGTACTATACATTTGCGTGTGCATGTGCGCTCGTGCGTGCCTGTGTGGATGTGTTGTATGTGCATATGTACTGTGAACATGTGTTGTAAGGCTATCCCGTTATTGTCGATCAATAGTTTGGTTTGGCCCTAGTTGGCTTTGCTAGTTGTTGAGTCATTTGTTATGCTTTTTATCATGCATATTGCTTGAAAACTTAGCCAGTAGCCACTGTGAAATCAATATTATAATATATTTGCATGTGTCCTTCCTATGCAAAGGTGGAGATATTACCAGTGCTGGTGCTTCAGACGTTGAGCCCAGTACTAGCTCAGAGCAACCGACAGGTAAAGAACAGTCTACCGTTGCACGTGTCATTGGTATAAGATTGAACACTGTGTGATATTTACAATAGGCTATGACTATGAAACATTTGAACAAAAACATATATTTGACAATATTAATCATTAAACAAGGTGTGTTCATGTTCTTTTATAATGTGGTATTGATAAAATGGGTTGTTGACAATAATATATTGATTATGCTGGTTGTTCTCATACAGTACCAGCAGATGCTGACTATATTGAGGTGACAATTACATGTCCAGGGAGCAGCACAAGGGAAGCACTAACTGAGGACACAGACACACACTCAGACTCAGAGAGACCGTTTGATTATTTTGCTCACCCTCACTCTAGAGATTTTGATTTGTTTTTCCAGTACCACCCACAACAAAATCCCGAGATAGCCATTCCCAAAGTGTTTCACAATGAGGATGGGGTACATAGACAATGGCTAACTTACTGTTAAGCATCTCACTCTCTATTGTTCTGTGTGTCTTATGTTTGCTACACCTTCTGGAAGTGATAATGCTTTTGTGAAAGGAGGCATACGGGCATGGAAGCATGTCCACCAAAGAACTGAGGAGCATGAAAGGAGCAAGTTACACAGAGAGAGTGCAGAGGCATTTTTCTTGAGGGCAAACGAGGCTGACATCGGTAGCCTACTGAGTGAGAAGCAGATGTACACCGAGAGCAAGTGAGCAAGAAAAGGCAAGTCATGGAATGTGTGGACAACATAATCAGAGTGCTCATTAAGCATGGCCTCAGCAACAGAGGGGATGAACATGAACCTGCTTACAGCCTGGAAAACATGGCCTTGGACCATGGAAATTTTCTAGAGTTGATATTGCTACTGAACAAATATGATGTTTGCCTACAAGAGCATGTCAATGACTGCATTAAGCAGAGCAAGATGGCGCATAAGACTGGAGGAGGTAAAGGAAGGCTCTCAAAGCAGACCGTGAACAAGGTCATTGACCGTATCAGTCTCCTAATCCAACACACCATTGCTGGTGAGGTAAGGAAGGCAAGGATGTTTTCAGACCAACTGGATACAACCCAGGACCTTACATCCAAGGACCAGTGTGCAATAGTCCTGAGGTATGTCACCGATGTCATCCATGAGAGGCTACTAGCTTTGACTGCAAGGCATCCACTGGTGAATACGTTGTAAAACTAGTGAGAAAAACCCTTGATAAAATAAGCATCAACATCAAAAATTGTGTTGGTAACTCAACCAATGGAGCTGCTAACATGCAAGGGCAGTACAAGGGATTTTCTGCATTGCTTACTGGAGAGTCTCCCAAGCAAGTCCATATATGGTGTTATGCCCATGTGTTTAACCTTGTGTTGACAGACACTACAGGAGTCATCATGGCAAGTGCATCATTGTTCTCATTGTTAAATGTTGTAGCAGTTTTCATCCGGGAGTCGTACAAAAGCATGCGTCCATGGGAGAAAGTCAGTCAAGACAGCAGACTCCAATAGGTGAAACTCGGTGGCCGGCGAAGGACTAAGCCTTGAGCAAAGTTTTTGGCTCATTTGGAAAACCTGACCATGCACTTTTCACTGACTTGGTGATCACAATGAAAATAATTGAGGAAGACAACACAATGAAGCCTGCTGTGCTGATCAAGGCTAGAGGATATATGGAGGCACTTGTGAGATATGAGACCATAGTCACAGCACAGATATTCCTCAGGATATTTGAGGTGACATCCCCCGTTTCACAGTATCTTCAGACGGCGGCATGGACATACTAAGTGCCCAGGGCTTAATAACGGGAACTGAAGACAGCCTGAAAAAGTGTTCTAGGGACTTTGACGGTGTCAAGGAAGCGGCTGATGTGTTTGTGCAGTGGGCAAATGGCATTTTCCAGGAACAGGATGACTGTGATGTTGATTATTTACCTCTTTTACATGGTAGTGACAATCTATTTAATATTTTACTTCAAAATATTTGGTGGGTTCATACCTCCACAGATGAGTCATGACCTGAAAAATGTTGGAAGCCCTGTTAAGGTAAGATACGTCTCTTATCTGTCTAAGTTGACTTGACTTTGTCAATGACTGATGTTATTGAAATAAGTTCACATAAGTTGAAGTTGCTGTTGGCCTATTTTTTTTTTACTGTTCACTGTTGCATTGAATATGTTATTGGTATATGATATTGACTGGCAATATAAGCTGGCATCTAAATGGTTTGCTGACAAAATAATACAACCATGTTTTTTTACTTGAGCATAATACCATAGCATTATTTCAGGAGTCATGTTGTGACTGTTGTATTGAGGGGCACATTTTGGTGAGAAGTTTCAGTGGCATGTAGGGGAGAGAAAAGCACTGGACTGGACTGCTGGTCATTAGTTATATGGTGAATACCCATATGTGAAATGAAATAATGCTGTGACTATTGGATTCATACAGAGTGTCCATGTGACATTCGTTGTAGTGACTATTATACCTATATTGGAGTGCATATTTGTTTTGCCTCAGCCAACATGTACTACTGTGTGTGTGTGTGTGTGTGTACGCGTGCATGCATGCGTGTGCGAGAACATGTGTGTGTGGGCTGGGTGACCTGGTTAAATGTGTGACTCTCGGCCTGAAAAATTCTCTCAGTCCGGCCCTGTTTGTTCCATACATCATGAAATAAAATGACATATAACCGAAATGTTAAACAAAGGAATTTTGCTGGGCTAAAACTCAATAGGATATGCATATTAATAGGAGACAACATCCAATGCAGCTTTTCACGGTGAAAACCTCTTCCACACGGTAACTCAGCACTCAGTAGCTCTGTCAATCTGGCCACTCTACCGACTCTTCTCAAACTCACTTCAATTTTCGTGTAGTTTAATTAGACTTCTCCAGGTGTAATTAAACTTTTTTAGACACCTGCTTAACAGCATGTTCTGCCGTCACCATAGAAGGGGGGGGGGTATAGGTTATTTTTATAGGTTTTTTTTTGCACAGCCACTTAGGGTGTCTACCAGAACCTTGCTCACGATACGTTCAAGGCAAAATCGAAAGTACGGAAACTCTGTAACTACTGAAATAACCTGGGTTACAGTACCAACAGTGCATTAGAACAGCCTGGTGTCTGTCACAACATCTGCCTCTCTTACCCTCTGTTCAGCCATTCCCACATTTGTTGTTGTTTTTAGTTTTTGCACAATTTAAAATGCACAATATGACAAAAAGAAGTGATAGTATATAGCACACCTGTAAAAAGTTAAGATTTAACAATGTTACAAAGAACACCAAAAAGCCCCGTGCATTTCTATGACCCCTTGCAGTCATTGCTAATTTCTACCTGCCCACCAGATGCTCTTAGAGCTTTTCACCAGTCAAACTCACCTGATGCCTACATCCACCTGCTTACCTGTGTCTGATCACCCCAGTCACTATCACCCTGTTCTCATTCCGAAATTGTCAAAAAAAGGGCTTTGTTAGTGCTTTTGGTCTCAGACACTGGTTCACCTTTGGTGGCTGTATGACACACTGCCAAGTAGTGTCAGTAACGCAGCCGGAAGTAACCCATCACAGTAGTATGGTATACCGTTGACATAATAATAAGGAGCTGGAAAGTCCCTATAGGGTGGGCAAGAGGGGCAGTGGACCAGTCCAGTGAACCCCAGACTTTCACCTGGGAGCCCAGTGTTTGCCTCCTGTATGAATGTAGAGCAAAACCATGCTTTTTTTCTAAACCTAAACACAAACTTTTGTTGACATCCCAGTGTTGGTTGCAGCATCTGGTAATGTTGACACCAAACACAGAAAGATACCGAGCGCATAATACGTAGATGTGAAAAGCCACTGACCAGACAGCAACATGTGATGAATTGGGATGAGAACACATTGTCACTATTTATACCAGTCCCTTTCCCCTATCAGGGCCAGATTGTTGGTGTTGTACTTGTACCTAAACCTGCCCCAAACAGAGGTTATAGTCAAGATTAGCTAAGCAAGTCCAAGTCAAGTCCAAGACCAGGTCTAATCGAGCCTGAGTCCAGACCAAGTCTAAAGGCCATCAATCCCAAGTCACAACAAGTACAGAGCAAACTGAGCCCCGTTTAAGACCATAATCGGCAACATCTGATCACTACTCCTCATCAGTCTGGTTCTCTAAAGATACTCTTACCGGTTCCTTTTCCATAACTAAAAAGTAGCTTTTTGAAAAATATATTTTTAAAAAGAATGAATTCAGAACAGGATTAGAAATTATTTTGTAAATATAACTACATGTTGGTCTCTAAAGCAGCAACAGTAATACTTACAACAGTGAAGGCTCTATATAAACTCAACAATCTTTCACTGGAAACAATCTAAATGTCAATAAAATAAATTATATTCCTCCTATGACAATATTAAGTGACAGTCAGAAAGAATGGAGAACACAGACATCAGGCAGTATCAGTCCTACTGTCCTTGCTCTGCGGCTGAAAAGATTGACTGACTGCAGACAGCACTGGAAGAGGGAGGAGGGGCTGGTTTGTCTCATCTGGCAGGTAAGTTTCGAAAATTTGCCAAATTTAAGATACGTGACAAACTAAGCAACTCAGTTCTACCATAGACATATAGAGACACAGCACTAACTGCTTTGGCCCATTGCTGAGATGTGTGTTTGTAACAGTTTGCTATTAGCTGTGCAGATACGACTTGACCAGTTCTCAAAAGCTAAGCCTGAGACCAAGACAATTCTGAGTCCAACAAGGCACAAGACTAAGACAAATGCAAGACTGAATAAAAGGTTTTTTTTTATTTAACCTTTATTTAACCAGGCAGATCAATTAAGAACAGGTTCTTATTTTCAATGATGGCCTGTCAAAAAGCGCAAGCTTCTTGAGGGAGAGGGGAGGAGGGCTGTGAAAGGAAAAGGTTTTTGGTAAAGGAGCAACAGCACACAATACACAGCTATGCAGACATACAGCAGAAGGCAAATGACAGGCAGGTTAAACAAAGTACAGGCAACAAATTAGACAGGCAAGTTAATAAAGCAGAGTAAAGACATATTAGAGGATGCAAAGGACAATGACATTCACAACCACAACCACGACAAATAACACAGCCAAAAGCAGAACAAAGGAAAGAGAAAAAAAAAAAAAAAAGCAAGAAACAATAGTACACAGCCATGTAACAATGGTACATACACAGCAAGGACAAAGGTTCACAATGTGCAGCAGGAGATATTAGGACGGACAGGACAGCAAGTAAACTTGCAGCAAGATAAAACATGTTAAAAGCACAGAAACAGGATCGGTTACAAAATAATTTACAAAACAACAAACAGACAAGCAGGTGAGACACAGGATACTGAGGGAGGGTTAGTTGATGGGGAAGCAGTTACATGTTTCGGTAAGCAGGAGTGAAATGGCCTCTTTAAAGGAAGGGATGGAAGTGAATTTGTCCAGTTTGAGATGTTTTTGCAGAGCATTCCAGTCAGAGGCAGCAGCCGACTGAAATGATGCAAGACCGAGAGTAGATCTGGTTTTGGGGATAGTTAGCTGGATGTAGTGAGAGGACCGGGTGTTGAATGTAACAGGCAGTCGATGCAGCAGGTGAGACAGGTAGGGGGGAGTCCGGTGAAGAAGGGTCTTGTAGATGAGGGTGAGCCAGTGAAAATTGCGGCGAGTGTGAAGTGAGGGCCAGCTTACCAGAGAGTAAAGATTACAGTGGTGCGTGTTGTAGGGGGCATTTGTGGCAAAGCGGATGGCAGAGTGATAGAGTGTATCGAGTTTGGAAAGTGTACCCTTACATGCAGATCTGTAGATAGTATCACCGAAATCAAGTGTGGGGAGAATGGTCATTTTGACAAGAGTGAGTTTAGCTGAAGAAGTGAAGGCGTGACGATTTCTGTAAAGGAACCCAAGTTTGGCCTTGACCTTAGACTGTAGCTGTGAGATGTGGTGAGAAAAGGAGAGCGTTGAGTCTAACCAAATGCCCAAGTATTTGTAGAGGGAGACATGCTCCAGGGTAGCTCCCTCGCAGGTGGTGATGCTAAGTGGAGACTGAGAGGAAGCGCCCTTCCGATGGAACCACATGGCCTTTGTCTTGGATGTATTGAGTGACAGTTTCAGTTGAGAGAAGGCATGTTGTACCTGGAGGAAGCTATCCTGGAGTGTGGTTTGAACGGAGGAGAGAGACGGACCAGAGGCATAAAGGATTGTGTCATCAGCGTAAAGGTGAATGAATGAGTTACCAGCAGCTAGGGGAATGTTGTTGATATAAATGGAGAACAGTGTTGGATCAAGTATAGAACCTTGAGGAACACCCTTAGTGACTGGGAGGGGGTGAAAGATAGTGAGAGAACCAAGCCAGTGAGTGTTTTGTGACCCCAATACTGCTCAGCCTGCTGAGGAGGATGGTGTGGTCAACGGTGTCAAAGGCTTTAGCTAGGTCAATGAATATGGCAGCACAGTGTTGTTTGGCGTCTAGAGCAGACGTAATGTCATTTAAAACTTTTAAAGTTGCTGTTGTACACCCATAGCCAGCACGGAAACCAGACTGCACCCCAGATAAGATGCCAAAAACATTAAGATAATTTGTGAGCTGTTTGTTCACAAGCTTCTCAAAACACCTTGGACACACAGGGCAGGATGGAGATAGGTCTGTAGCTGTTTGGGTCAGACTGCGCACCACCCTTAAACAGGGGGAGTACAATAGCTTCTTTCCAATCTGTGGGTGTTTTGGCTGTGTGGAGTGAGAGGTTAAAGAGATATGTTATGGGTGCTGCAATGATAGGAGCCACATTTTTAACAAAAAATGCGGAAAGGTCATCAGACCCAGCAGATTTTTGGGGGTCTAGAGCGGACAGTTCCTTTAGAACCTCCTCCTCTGTGAGAGGCCGAAGGGAGAAACTGTGAGGAGGGGCATGGTGGTCGAGGGGGCAGATAGGACTGTGGGCTGTGGAAGGCGGAGAGGTTGGGCCTATGGACTGTGTAGGCTTACCAACAGGATTCAGGGATTTGAAGACAGAGCCAGATTCTATGAAATGGCCGTTGAGGGCATCTGCCATAGCAGTCTTGTCTGTAATGACAAGATTATTTGCTTTGAGTGATAATGGCAGTGATGAGGGCTTGTTCTCAAGTTTTCTTACTGTTTTCCAGAAGGCATTGGGATCGGAACTGCACTGTGTGAATTGAGCCTTAAAGTAACCAGATTTGGCCTGACGCACAGTTTGAGTGGCCTTATTACGGAGCTGCCGGAATTGGAGATAATCGTTAGGAGACTTCGATGAGCGAGCTTTTCTCCATGCAATATTTTTTTGTTTTAGAAGGGATGTGAGCTCTTGGGTGAACCAGGGACTGTAACGATTTTTTATTCATTGTTTCTTAAAGGGAGCATGCTTATTGACCGCAGCACTAAAGTGGTCTCTGAACAAAGACCACGCATCATTCACAGTGGGAACCAGACTGACTCTGTGCCAATTAATGTTGGCCAGGTCATGCAAGAAAGCTTGGATGTTAAAATGCTTTAGTGAGCGCTTAGTGCTGATGGTCACAGGCTGTTTGGCAGAGATGTTTTTGCGGATACCTGCAATGAAACAGTGGTCGCTGAGATCACTGCATAACACACCAGATTGATACATATGGGGAGTGTTGGTAAGAATAACATCTAGCAGTGTGGCCTTATCAGGAGAGTTGGGGTTGAGCCTAGTAGGATGGGAGATGATTTGGTGGAGGTTCAGGGAGTCAAACTGCTGCACGACTTTCTCAGGAGACCCAGTTGAGATCACCGAGTAGGACAAGCTCGGACCTAGTGAAAGGTGCCAGTACACTACTTAGGGCCTCTAGGGTGCATGCTGGGGCTGATGGAGGGCGATAACAGCCAGCCACAGTGAGAGAGAAATTTTTTGCTAACCTAATCTGAATAACCAGGAGATCAAATTGTCTGGGAATGGATTTGGCCAGGACTACTGTGCAGTGTAGGTGTTCTTTAAAGTAGATTGCTACCCCCCCCCCGCCATTCGATGATCTATCTTGGCGGTACAGATCATAACCAGAAATGTAAGTCTCAGGATAGGACACAGATTTACAGAGCCACGTCTCGGTCAAAACAAGGACTTCGGGATTTGAGGACTCCACCCAAACTTTAAGTTGGTCAATTTTTGGCACCAAGCTTCTTACATTCACATGCAAAAAACCCAAGCTGTTTCTAGAACAAAAATCTTTAAAGCAGAGATCGTATGACTGCAGACCGGAGATGGAGGGAACAGTAAAAGGAGGACCAGGGTTGACATGAACATTACCAGACATTATGAGTAGCAACACAATCAGAACACGGGAGAGAGAAAATGAATCATTGTATTTGTGTTTGACAGGTACAGGGAGGTTAGATGGTAACAGAATCATGTTGCGGAGCAGACTCATGACATAGCATGAAGACAGAGGAGGAATAGTGAAATTTGCAATTGATGTTAACCTCAGAGACATAGTGAGCAACAGTGAAGCAAAGTGTCTGTTGTGGATGCTGACAGAGTCCGTTTCGCGATTGGGCAAACAAGGGGGGTCGACTTGGGCCGGCTCCCCCTGACGCGCAACAGATGAGAATGGTGAGACAACGACAAGGAACGCAAGAAAAACACTGGGCAGGTTGAGGCGAGCCATAATCAAGTCCACAGAAAAATACAGCAAACTGCGAAAAGAGGAGATCGCACTCACCCGCAGGTTGTTTGTCCACAGCAACAATTAGTCCATAGTCCACAGAGGTGTTGGCTTGTAGCAGCCTTTTGGCTAGCTGATGTTTAGCACAGATAGCTGGGCTAGCTAACGCTAACGTTAGCTACACTTAGCTAAACGTTAGCACAGTTAGCTGGCTTGGAGAGGGGAGAGGAGAGGAGAGGGGGCTGAGAGCGGCAGGCTAGCGGGCCGGCTAACCGGAGCGGAGGTTGGGCAGAGGAAGAGAGGAGGGGGGGCTAGGAGTGGCAGGCTAGCGGGCTGGCTAACCGGGGCAGAGGTTGGGCAGGGGAAGAGATGGGGGCTGTTAATGGAGTGAATGGAGAGGTAGGCTAACTAGCCTGATTAGCAGGCTGGCTAACCGGGGACTGGGCAGGGTGAGAGGGGGAGCACCAGTGGAGGTCAGCAGAACAGGAGGCAGGCATCGAAGGCTGGATATTGCAAGGGGAAGGCACTGGATGGAGAAGGAACGAAGGCCAGGAGGAGCAGTAACAGCAGCAAGGAGCAGCAGGACAGCAGCAAGGAGCAGTAACAGCAGTATGTGTGTGTGTGTGTCTTGAGACTGGATTCGAAATTTAAGCCATTGTTTAAATTGCACTGCAGCTTTTGGGGAGTCATAATTTTCAGCAGCACAACACATGTTAAAAATCTTTCATGTTATTATGAGAAGTATGAAAATATTTTCAGTTCCTGGTAAAGCTGTGGCGTGACAAATTAGACTGTATCAGGCTGCCACACTCTGGGTAACTAATGGACAACACTGCAGTCACTCCTGTTCGGAAATGTATGTGGTCTTACGAATCTTCACTTCTTTCCTTAAAACCCTGCAGTGTTCCTGTCTTTTTGGCCTGTCTGTATTTAGGTTATTTCACTCCTGCCTCACTTGGATCGGTCTAACAGTGTCATCTTTGTAGCAGCAGAAACAGATGTCAAATTTACGGATTACTTTGTCTCACACACAATCCTTTCCGCCTATTAAAACAACTTCATGACAGCACAAACTATTACAGTTTCAGCATAAAATTAAAGTCATAAAAGTAACTAGATATTATATATGAAAATATTCACATGTGCAAAGGCTAAGTCAGAGATGGACACCAATAAGGAAAACAAACATGGCAAGGATGTACCTGAAAATGACTCAAAATTCATACGAATCCAAACACACAACTCTAGGGGGAAAGTCCCAGGTAAGAGTCTGTGTTTTTGTGACCCATCCACCACCCCAACCTGATCGCAGCCTTTCAAAATATGTGGGATATGTAAAAAGTCTGATGCATTACTTTTCGTAGGAAAACATACAAAAATTCTGTGAGAACAGAACCAAAAAAAAAAAAAAAACCCAAATCTTAAAGCCTTAAACACAATATATGGCATTTGTTGTTTTCAAACAATCAATATGAGTATTCTCCAGCCATATAGGCATGATGGCATTGCCATCACCTTTCTAACGTGATCCATGTGCCTGACTTATAGAATTACAAGATGCGACTTCCGGTTAAGCACCAGCCCAAGATGGCAGCATATAACTAGCTCCTGATCAGTACTCAATGAAAACCCCGAATTCAACTACACTGATACAAATCTAAAGCAGTGATGGAAAGCGGAGCAAGACCAAGAAGACAAACGAATCAAAACAACCCAACAAAACAACCAGACATGACCAAAGAAGATGGAGACGACACGGCGGATGATACAGAGGGGGAGGAAGAGCACATGGAGGCCGAAGCGGCTGCAGTGATATGAGCGGGACTGAAAGATATCATTAAGGAAATACAGGACTTTAAAACCGAACTGAAAGCGGAGTTCAACACATTCAAAGCAGAAATCAAAAGAGAAATTAAAGAAGAACTCTGGGATTTTAAGAAAGACATCAACCAGCAGCTCATAGAAACAATGACAGAGCTAGCTACACATATTATTGAGTACTGAAGAGATGGAAAGTTGGAGCATGGAGGCAAAAGAGGCTCTACTTCAAGTTATCAAACAACAGAGAATATTGCAAGAGAGGCTGACAGACCAAGAGGGAAGAAACCGACAGAATAATATCCGCATCTTTGATCTGAAAGAGGGAGCAGAGGGTGGCTCCATAACACAATTCATTGAACTTCTGAAAAATGAGTTGCCTCTGCCGACAACCATGGATCTACAAATACAACTGGCACATCGAGCCTTAATGCTGAAACCAGACACAGATAACCCCCCCGAAATCTATCATGGTGAACTTCCTTCAATACACGTCGAAAAACAGAGTTTGGTTTTGGTAGTGGATTTTTTTCTTCCAGGCTTCCCTCAACACCGTCTCCTTCACCAACGACCACTGAGGTTATCTGGAAAAGGAAGGAATACAACGGGATTAAAAAAGCCCTAAAAGAAAAAGGAATATGTTTCCAGATGCCCCTGACAAAAATTAGGAGGCTGGGAAGCTGGCCCGTGGACATACGAGAGCACGAAGGAGGCTGCTAAGGAGCTGAGCAGGAGGGGAATTGCAGTAGAGATACCGGGGACAGGTGCAGCCAGGAGCGGGATAGAGGATAGGCTCCAGCGGGCACTGCCGTGGCAGTGAGTCGGGAACTCAGAAGATACCGCTTTGCAGGCCAAGCAAAGACAACAGGAATTTCAAAGGAAATACATGGACAAAGAGGAATGTGAGTGCATTCAAATAGCCTCAATAAAAACACTGACAGATAGATTACAATTGTTTGCACTCCGGTTATAATATTGATAAGTCTTCGCTTATTATATCTGATCGGTAGCTAAGAGCATACTTTTTGCTAGAAGGTTAATGCACAGGCATTATTGGACAGTAAGACCGAACCTACCTAGAGAGGGGCCCCCAAACGCTGCGGGACACTCCCCTCAACCGACGAAGGTAATGAGGGAGGCACACGCATGGACACGTGCCTACTTCTGGAAGTTGTATTGTTCCCTGTTCTATATTAAACTGTTCTTAGTTTTTACAAGGTGGTTGTTGGTTACCATGGTTACGATACAGATCCAAGGTAAGCACAACACTTCACATAACCAGTATTAGTAATATTTCACTAGTGTCACTAAATGTGAATGGGCTGAATAACCCAATTAAGAGAAGTAAAGTAATCTTGAAAATAAAGAAAATTAAAGCACAATTTGTCTTCATCCAGGAAACATATTTATCTCAGGAAGAGCATGAAAAGATTAAGAAATTTGGTTAGAGAAACACTTTCTATAGCACATGCAGGCAGAGTCACAAAAGAGGGGTTGCTATAATGATACAAAACGCAGTCAATTTTGAATGCTTGAAAGAAATGAATGATGAAGAAGGACGGTATGTTATTGTTAAAGGAAAATTAGAAAATAAGATGGTCATATTGGCCAATGTCTATGCCCCACCAGGAAGTGACAAACATTTCTTTAAAACTTTATTTAAAGTTATAGCATCACAATCAGAAGGTATTATGATATGTGCAGGGGATTTTAATGTAATTCTGGATCATAAGATAGATGCAGCAAGCACTTAAAGAAGTAAGACCCATCTAACTAAATTCATAACTATGTCTTTGAAGGAACAGGGTGTGTAGGATGTATAGAAAAAATTTCACCCAGCAGAGAAAGAGTATACACACTACTCCACATATATATCTCCATATGGGATAAAATGATCTCCAGAATTATATGTAATGGTAGAAGACTACGGATAAAATACTGTATACTACAATTGGAAAATGATAGGGGAGGTATGGCACTTCCAAACTTTAAAGATTACTATCGTGCTGCACAACTCAGACCAATAGTCAAGTGGTGTGACGAGGACTATAGTGCAAAATGGAAAGTTATTGAGCGGGAGGTGGCAGATATTCCAACCCAGTCCCTGATTGGCAATCCTAAATTAATGAAGTCATTACTAGACTTGATAGATTCAATAACCTTGCACACATTGAATATCTGGTTTGATTTTGTCAAACAACACAAATTAGAAAGAGAAATAAAATGTTACATTGGTTTGCATACAATGATAGATTTAAGCCAAGCTCAAGTGACCACAACTTCAGGGACTGGAGTAGGAAAGGGTTCACAGCAATGTGTACATTAACAAAGAATGAGTATGTAATGAACTTCCAGGAGTTGAAAACGAACTATGGATTGGAAAACAGGGATCATTTTAGATACTTAAAGTTCAGGGATTATTTTATGAAGGAAATACAAACTGTAAAAACCTTGAATGGTGTACTTGACATAATGACCAGGACATACAGTGGGACCAAAATCAAGTCAGTCTCAGTACTGTACCGAAACCTAAGACTCAGAAGCTACTTCTACTCTGTACTTTAAGGAAAAATGGGAGAAGGAACTCAGCATTAACATTACTGTAGAAGAATGTCACAATATGTGTGAAACGGAACACACAACTACCAATTCAAGAATATGGAGGAAAATTTGGATGGGAAATCCTAACCCATTACTTTATTACACCTAACTTGAAGAGTAAACAAACCGAGTCCCAACATGGATGTTGGCGGCTGTGTGGAATGGGAATGTCATAAACTTATCTCATTCTGGGAAAATGTACATAACATGACTAAGGACATTTTGGGATATGCAATACCTAAGGAATGTGAAGTTATGTACCTTGGAAGTTTAAATGATTATGTCCGGGACAATGATAGGTGTTTGACCAAAATATTATTGGTTACATGTAAAAAAGCAATGAAGAGAAACTGGTGTAAGACTGAACCACCCACTATAACTCAGTGGCTAGAAATCATAGGAGAGGTCTGAACCATGGAGAGAATGACCCACAAGCTTAGAATGATTAAAGATGTTTTTGTGACCAAGTGGAAGAAATGGGTGCAGTATGACACAGTGAATGATTCGTAAGGACCGACTGATTTAGATTTCAGGCTACTAATAGTCTACTGTGCATAGTAGTACATCTTAGTCTAGCCCTATTCCAATGTTAACGTCAATGTTCGGTTAGGGCTTGTGCTAATTTGAGGTTTGCCGCTAGCAACCTGTCTGACTTTGAGATCCTATCAGTAATGTATTGGAATCCCAGCTAATCACTAATGCCACCGAGACACTTGTCAACCAAAAACACAAACTCTCTCTGCTCTGTTCTGCAACTTTGGTTATTAGAGGCTAGCCTGCTGAGGGATAGGTTTAGCTTATTAAAAAATCTGCATCATCTGGCTGTTTTTAAGGTTGTCATTTTCATTCCAAACAACGCAAATACTCATAAACATTCTGCGTTTTATATCAATTCCAGAGTGAGCAAGTACCTTGTTGCTGGTATTTCTTCCAAATTAGTGTTAGTGTATTTTAATATTCAGATTTTTCTTTTTATCACACAGTCCAGATGTAAAAATTGTTATCCAACACTTAAGGGCACTTGAGGATATTCAGATGGCTGTTAGTTTGAAACTGACATGTTATTTGTAGTAGGCCAATCTATCCGCTTTGTTCAATGTAAAGAGCATGAAGAAATGTATAAAGATTTGATGGTCATGATGGCTCAATGAATTTGTTCTGTTTTGGAATACACAATATTCTTCCAAATTAATGTTAGTGTATTTTAACATTCAGCATTTCACTTTGACAAGCTCTCTCTTTTTTGACACCTGTTTGCATCCCTGCACTTGGCAGGAAAGTAACATTTTCCAAAATGCTTAAATATTTATTAAATTTAGAGGCCTAAATTGTCTCTGCGTCAGGTACAAAAATATAATGAAGAAAAACTTTCCTTAATGTCATAAAGACAGGGCAGATAATAGTGTTGCCAGTCATTAAATTTGGTCAATGTTGACTGGTAGGAGACAGGATGTGAAAAGTGAAGTGGGGTTTTCCGATGATATGACATGCTTTTTCTGATGAAGGACATCGCCTGTCAGGTAAATGTAAACATATGAAGTTTTAAGAATGTCAACAGTTAACCATTGCTGTCACATTTCTGGTGAGGACAGCCTGAAATATGCACACAAGGAACTTATTATATGCCCAATGATTAGAGTGTCTTACTCAAAGCTCCTCTCCACTTCACATGCCAGGTCTATTGTTGTTGGAACAGCTCTTATGCAAGAAATTTAACTTGAATTTAACAATGTGGAAGGTGTTGTCAGGCCACATTACAAACTGATGTTGCCGCTGCAGTGTACCATACTACTGCAAAAGGTGTTTTTTAGCATTGGTGTCTCACACTGATATTACTGACAAAGTGGTGGTATTTGAGGGCTTCAGAATGAGAACAGGCTGGTTGGTCACATTACCCTCACCTTGCAGGTAGTAGAAGTCTATCTAGCCACTTGTGGTACCTTTAAATATGCAGTGTCAGTGTTGGTTCAGTAGTCAGTGTTGCAGATGGTAAGATGTTTTCGAGAGCTATTGTCTCCATCCAAGCTAAATTTATGTCTTCAGTTGGGTAGGAAAACAGCTAAAGCACAGCTGAGGTTTTGCCAGGCAACAAAGAAGTTACTGCTGCAATCAATCCAACCATCCTCACATCTTCCTTTCCAGAACTTTCTGACAGCACTCCATTGTTTTTGCTACATTTTTATTTGCCAGCCGCCTTACTTGTCACGCCAACATCTGCTTTGAAAGAGCTTGAAAAGAAATCAAAAGGAAGTTAAAGCCAAACTCAAATCTCTCATTCACCTTTGTTGAAGAACATCTGCAAAACCACTGTCATGTTATTGAAAACAATTAAAATGAAAGAGATGTTGGTCGAATAGTGAAGGTCAAAGAGAGCTCTTTAAAAACAAGTTGTACTTGTGTTGTAGCAGACATGGACACTGATAGTCCAAATCTCCCTCAAGTCAAACTTTGATTTAGTGAAATAGAATGGATGTCTTTGTTCAACTACTGTAAGGAAGAGCAGTCTAACTTCCTAAACAGATTTTTAGCAGACAGGAACGTTGAGATGCACTGTATCTGTCAGGGCATTATCTCAAAGAGCTGACACGACAGTATTGTTCCCTGACTGCATCTCAAGATAGAGTTTTTGCATGTTTTAACATTAATGAGATCCGTGGAAGGATACAGATCCTCAAATGTGTCACTATGGGCCAAAAAAGCCGATTTATTCCCTCTGGCTTGTAACGCTTCCCTTTTCTCCTGGAGGAAGTTCACCTTCAAATCTGATCTGCTGCTGCAGCACATTTGACAATTAAAAGAATAGGATTTGGAGTACAATAGATAACAGCAGACAAAGGAGAATGATTAAAGCACATATTTTCACCTATTGCAGTGAAAGGAATAACACAAGCAGGTGTTGTCAGATTGTGGTAATGCTTCAAGTGATGTAGGCATATTGAGCTCCTGATCAGAGAAAGCCTTCTTTTTGAGGGGGAGAATTGACATTCATGAGCAAGCCCATAAAACTGGAACCATTTAAGCACCATGAACACTTTATGATGCTAATAAAACATGTATTTATTGTAGTAGAAGTGCAGGGACTGAGGCCTCACTACAGTCCTGGGTGCTGAACTCTTATAATTATGTGTGCCCTCTTATTTTTGCCTCATTAAACATACAGCTCTGTGTCATGGCCATGAGCCGTGATATTCTAGGGGCTTGAGTGTAACATTTGATTTTACAGAGTCAAACCTCATTAGAACATCTGTGATACACACGCACACACACACACACACACACACACACACACGAACACACAGGCACACACACACGCACGGGTAATCTGTATGCATATTCAGAATTAAATTAGTCAAGAGGGCAATTAAATATAAGAATGCCTTTGTTCATTTTTCTGTGAAAGTATCATACGGTAAGTAAGGCATGAACTCGTTTTCTTGACCAGTGAGTCTGAATCACTCCAGGGGCAGGTTCCACAAACATGTGTGGTAGAGTTGTATCAACACATGCCTTGAAATTTTTAAAACCAAGTGCTGGAGTCCTTGGAAAGATTTACAGGAGTTGTCAGTGCAGATTTGAAAAAACCAAGTGCCTCCAGTCTCTCAGGGGGGGATTTAGGGGTTTAGTTTGAGTTTATTATTTTTCTGTACTTTATTAGTTGTTTTATTTTGCTTAGTTAGGTGTTGAACTATATTTATTCTCAGTCTCATTGTCCTATTTTGTTTGTGTGTAATTTAGTTGACAGTCTTTAGTGTTTAGTGTTTGTGTTACCCCCTTTGTGTTAAGAATGGTCTGAACAGCCATTATATATGTGACCCTCATGTGTTAGTTCAGTTAGGGGAACACCGGGCGCTGCAGTCGTGGAGTACAGGAGAGGGAAGTAGGTGGCTGGCGGAGACAAGGAAATGTTTGGTGACGGAAAAATCTAAGTATTGACGAGTTTGCTCTGTCATTGGTGGTTTCTCACTGTTTCGTTGGCCCTTCTTTCTTCTCTTTTTGTTTGTGTGGTCACAACCGTGAAACCCCTTTTTTCTTTTCTTTCGATAAATAGTAGGATTAGAGTTAGGAGGATAGGGTAGGGGGAAGGGGTTCGGGGCCGTATGGCTTCTGAAGGGAGAGGGGGGTCTGAGGGAGGGGGGTGGCAGCAGGTGCTCAGGAAGAGAGGGGCTCCGGGGGAGGAAGGTGAAGTACCAGAGAAGCAGAGGAGATTCAAAAGTCCTGAAGAACTTACCGTGCTGCTCAGAGTTAAGGGAGCTAAACCGGGGGATCCGGGGTTCAAGGCAATCAATCCTTTACAAATTGACATGTCCCTACAGAGTCAGATAGGCAAGGGTTTTGAGGCCAAGGTTCTCTTTAATGGAGTGTTGAGGATCAACTGTGTGAGTAGGAAACAGTATGAGGACGCTATCAGCATGGGAAAAGTGGTGACCAAAGTAGAGAAGATAAACTTAGCTCCTAAAGAAAAGCAAGGAGTTAAGGGAGTGGTTTATGGAATGTTTGCTGGCCTGTCGGAAAAAGAAATACTGGACAACATTAGAGGAGGACAGGTAATAGCTGTACGGAGGTTCAAGAGTAGGGAGGGAGCTGGGGGGGACCCGCCAGTTCTGCTGACTTTTGCAGGCACCGAGTTGCCAGGGAGAGTCTTTCTCGGTAGCATGGCGTATCAAGTGAGGGGATATGTGAGGCCTCCGCTGCGCTGCTACAACTGTCAAAGGTATGGACATATTGCGGACTCCTGTAGGGGTAAGAAAAGGTGTGCAAAGTGTGGCGGGGATCATGGAATTAAAGAGTGCAGATCAGATGCCCCTAAATGCTCTAATTGTGGGGGGGATCATGTGGCAGCGTATCGCGGGGGTGAATTTACTATCAAGGCCAGGCAGGTACAGGTTGTGAGGGAGCGAGACAAGGTGTCATATGCTGAGGCAGTGAAGACAGTGGCTAGAGGGGGCAGAGTAGAGAGTGGGGGTAATGTAAATCTGGGGAACAATAGCGCTGCACCAAACACGCTTCTTCTGGACATGTTGGTTATGAGCAAGGAGTCATTTCTATCATTTGTGGTTGATGTCTTGGTTGGAGCTAAACGTATCTTTCTGTCGTAAACTGCGAATAGATCTGACATCATCAGGGAAGTGGTGGGGGCAGCTGAAAGGTTCCTTGGGGCAAAGCAGGTACCAGAAAAGCTACATCAGCACATGTCAGAGGTACAGAATAGGGCACAGAGGATGAGGGAACACAGTGAGGATGAGGATTCAAACATAGCAGATGATGTAGAGGGTTGTTAGCATCATAATGTTTTGTGTCCTTCAATGGAATGCCCGGAGTCTAATTAAAAATGGTCAGGAGTTAAAAAAGTTTGTTGATAAGCTTGAGATAGAGCCAGAGCTGATTTGTATTCAGGAGACATGGTTAAAGCCCAGCTTGGATTTTGTAATCCCAGGATATGAGTGCCTGAGGTTGGACCGGGCAGAATTGGTAGGTAGTGAGATAGGGGGGATTAATAAATCTCATCGGGGTTGTGTGACTTTTGTTAAAAACGGACTGCAGTACAGGAGATTGAATGTAAGTGCTAGTCTTGAATGTATAGCTGTGGAGGTGTGGGGTAGCTACAGGTACAATAACAATAGTTGTAATAATAAAGATCATTTTACTGTGATTAACTTCTATAATCCCTGTAATCGTTTGTTATTGTCAGATTTTGATGAGGTAATGGAGAAAGTACGGTGGCCTGTTGTGTGGACAGGAGATTTTAATGCACACAATCCTTTATGGGGTAGTAAGAAAAGAGACAGCTATGGGGTAGTAGTAGAAGACTTTCTGGATAAGTATGGGTTGGTAGCTAGAATAGGGGAGTGGGAGGTAGTGGATACTTGTGCGCTGGGTAGTGATCATTACCCTATTTTGTGTAGGTTTGGGAGAGAGTTGAGGAAGGAAGAGGGAGAGAGGATACCCAGATATAACTTCTCTCAGGCTAAGTAAAGTGGGGTGAGTTTCGGGAAAAAGCAAATAGCTTAGTAGGAGAGGTTGGCAGTGAGGGCTCTGTAGACAGTTGGAACTGCTCCATTAGTTCCATGATTCATGAAGCAGCTTGTGGCACCATTCCTGAGAAGCGAGAGCCTAAGGCCCGGAAGCGTGTACCGTGGTGGAACAAAAAGTGTGATGAAGCTGTAAGGAATAGGAATAGAGCGTACAGAAAATTAAGGAAGTATCCAATGTCAGTTAATGTAATTGAATATAAGTGGCTGAGGGCCTTGGCAAGGAAGGTCATAAAAGAGGAAAAGAGGAATAGTTGGAGGAAATGTTGTGATACAATTAGCCTAGAGACACCAGTAGGGCAGTTATGGTCAGCTGTGCACAAAATGTCAGGGGCTGATAGGAGAAGATCTATCCCAGTGCTACAGAAAGGTGAGGTAGAGGCAGTGTCAAATAAGGAAAAGGCAGACATGTTTGTAGACACTTTCCAGGAGGTGTATAAATCAGAGAGTTTGGGGGTTGAGGGGTCTAGGAGGAGGGCAGAGGTGATGTTGGCTAATCAGTGGAAACTGGAGAGGAACATGGAAAATGACAATCCAATTAATTTGTTTTTCTCTATTAAGGAACTGAGGGATGCCGTTATGGCTGGGGCAAACACCACCCCAGGGCGAGACAGACTGTCCTATGAGCTCTTTAAACATCTAGATGACTTTGTGTTGGATGAGATCCTTGCTTTGATGAATACAGTGTGGGCAGAGGGATGTCTGCCTAAGGAATGGAAGCATGCAGTGGTGCTCCCAATCTTAAAGCCAGGCAAAGAGGTGTCTGATCCAAGTTCTTACCGGCCCATAGCGCTTACATCAGTGCTTTGCAAAATAATGGAGAGGATGGTTACAAATAGGCTAGAGTATTTCTTGGAATCAAGAGGGCTTTTTGTTAATTTCCAAAATGGCTATAGGAGGGGTCGCTCCACAATGGAGTCAGTTGCTCTGTTGGACCAAGATATTAAAAGGGCGTTTAATAATAAAGAAGTGGTGGTAGGTGTATTCTTAGATGTTGAGAAAGCATATGAATCTCTGTGGAAGGAAGGATTATTGTTTAAAATTTATGATTTGGGAGTGACTGGGAGTTTTGGGAGAATGTTTAATTGGATCAAGGACTTTTTAAAAGAAAGAACTATTCAAGTTCGGGTGGGTGGTGTTAGTTCTAAGGCAGTACTAATAGAGAATGGCACTCCACAGGGAAGCGTTATTTCGCCAGTATTATTTAATGTAATGATAAATGACATCTTTGATAATATAGGGGAAGGACTTGGGCTGTCCTTGTTCGCAGACGACGGGGCCATCTGGAAAAGAGGACGAAATGTGGAGTTTATTGTGAAACAGGTCCAAAAGGCATTACAGAGTGTAGAGGAGTGGGGAATGACATGGGGTTTTAGGATTTCAGCACTAAAATCAAAATATTAGATTTTTGGGTTTAAAAGAAAATTACCTAATACAGAGTTGAGAATATATGGTTCTCCGCTAGAAAAAGTGAAGGTTTTTAAGTTTTTGGGTGTCTGGTTTGAGGAGCGTATGACTTGGGCTGTACACATCAGTAAAATAGTGGAAAAATGTGATAAGGTCATCAACATCTTAAGAACCCTGGCTGGGTGTGAGTGGGGAGCTGACAGGGAGATGATGCAGCTTATTTACCAGGCCATGATTAGATCAGCTTTTGACTATGGGTGTTTTATTTACGGCGCAGCCTCAAAAACAGTGCTAGCCAGGCTGGAAGTAGTTCAGGCAAAGGCCTTGAGGCTCTGCTGTGGAGCTTTTAGAACATCCTCAATCCCTGCCTTGCTGGTTGAAATGGCAGAAATGCCCTTATGGCTAAGGCACATTAAGTTAGGATTGCAGTACTGGGTAAAAATTCGTGGTAGTACTCAAACTTTCCCAGCTAGACGTCTTTTACAAGAGGTGGAAGGAAGCAGGAAATTTAAATCATTTATTGTTGATGTGAATCAGTGGGCTACAAAGCTGAGCATGGGACAGAGGGGCATAGTGGAGCACACAAACTGGTCACCCATTCCCCCGTGGGTAATGAGTGAACTAGACATCGAGATGAGTTTCCTTCAGAAGAAAGATAAGATGAGAGATGACTGCACATATTCAACTATATCTTAATTCAATCAGGGAGCGCAAGTTGCTAATATTTACAGATGGATCTATGGATCCAGATAGTAGGAGAGCTGGGTTTGGGGTCTATGTGGAGCAGCTTGACCTAAAATTTAGTGTTAGAATTTCTGATGAAAGCTCTGTGTTTACATCTGAATTAATGGCAATCCTTTGGGCTGTACGGTGGGTAGAGGAGACAAAGGCCAGAGAAGTTGTTGTGTGCTGGCGTTAAGGGGGGGAAATCTCAAGCTCGATCTGATATTGTAAATGAAATCCTGAGGATAATAATTAGGGTAAGGGAAGGCAGTGACATCTTGTTTTGCTGGATTCCTGGGCATGCTGGGATCCAGGGAAATGAACAAGTGGACAGCTTAGCCAAAAAAAGCTTGAATAAGCAAGTTGTTGAACATCTCCCTTTAGGAAGAGTGGAGCTGAGAGGAATAATTAAAGAGGGCTTAATAAAGGAGTGGCAGGTGGGTTGGGAGAAAGAAAGTAAGGGGAGGCATTACTTTTCTATACAGTCACTAGTCAATAGGAAATGTCATTGCAGTTTACCATCTCGAAGGGATTCTGTTAAGCTATGTAGGTTGAGGCTGGGTCACTGTGGTTTAAATCATTCTCTGTTTATAGTAGGAAAGCATGATACAGGACTATGTCACTGTGGGAGGCCGGAAACGGTTAAACATGTGATCTTAGAGTGCAGTCAATACAACGCTGAAAGGCAGAGATTGTTTATCCAAATGGCAGAATTAGAAGTTCAGATTTTTTCTATTTCTTCTTTGTTTGGCCACTGTGAGAACCATCAGTTGATTTCCAGAGCAGTTCTGCAGTTTTTGCATGAAACTGGATTATATGGAAGAATCTGAAGTAGATTAGAAATAACGACCAGTGGAGGGCAGTAATACGCAATCCAGCGTCTACACCGCCGGAAATCAAGAAGAAGAAGAAGTAGTTCAGTTAGGTCTGTTTTGTCTTTCATTCAGTTAAGTTACTGTTTGAGTTTGGAGTCTTAAGTATGGTTCTGTTAAGTTGACCTCTTTTTATGGGCCCAAACCTTTGTTACCTTTGTTAAAAATATATTCTTTTTGCATATTTTGGGTAAATAAAACCCACTTTTTCAAAATCATCCTGTGTTTCCTCTTGCTTGCCAGCTCGGTCCCTTACATTTGGTGGCAGTGGTGGGATCAGCCAGCTGAGCACACAGGCATTTTTTTTTCTCTTTTTCTTTGTCTTCCCCTCCATTTTGTGAAGGCATGCACCGTGGAGGAAGAATTGCAAGAGGAGGTCAGGCAGACCTTAGGAAGACACACACGGGGGTTGAAGACCCGGTTGAGAGTGAGGGAGAGATGGAAGATGGAGCTTTAAAAGGAGCATCAGGCACTGGGGGTGAAGAGAACAGAGAGCCAACTTTAAGAGACCTGACAGGTATTATTCAGGCCTTCATGGGGCAACAGGAGGCCCGGGAGGTGGAAAGGAAAGAGGCAGCTGCACAACAGGAGGAACGGTTCCAAACATTACAACACCAGTTCAGGCTTTTGCAGCAGGAGGTACACGCTAACACATCTCCAGCACCAGAGCTCACTTCAGTGGTGTCACGTCCTGTGGAGACTCCTGATTCAGATGGTGATCACCAGCAGGTCCGAGCTACAGCCTCAGCAGAATCCATCCAGCCTGCCAATAATCCATCAGGTCAGTCTCGATTTTCTCATGAACCCAGACTAGAGAAATTAACAGAAAATGATGATGATGAACGCTTTCTAATTACATTCGAGAGAATTGCAACAGCATGTTAGCATGTTGGTGGCCAAAATCTGACTGGGTTTTCCGACTTATTCCACTTCTGACGGGTAAAGCCAGAGGAGCTTATGTAAATATGGATGTTGATTTTGGTTATCTTGATTATTTTATTTGCTTTATTGGTTGGTTTCGTTTGTGGGACATTGTACCTGCAATTCAGATAGTCATTTGGGCTGGGGGTTTGTTTTGTTGGTATTGTTTTTCTTTAATCAGGCAGTTATTATTTTGCATATTCTGTTCATTTTTCTAGGTTTGTTATTAGCCCGTGCAACATATTTGTTAGTTGCTAATTTGTTCTTTTGTTCTCTACTGTTTTTTTTGGTTTGACTGCAACCTCACTAATTTGTTTTCTCCCCCCTTTCAGGGCTGAAGGCCAGTGGTGGCGGTGCTGGTGATTGGGTGGTGGTGTCCCCCTCTTGTTACGTGTGCTGTGGTCCCTTGGGAAGCGGGTTTATTCACTAAAGGTCACGTGTGTGTGTGTGTGGGTGATTTACGTTGCCTTACTCTTATTTTGGTGGATCACTTCCCCCTCTGCGCTAGCTCTTGTCTCCCAGTAAGCCTCAGCTCCTGATCGGGTTCCCCTTTCCCCCGTATGAAAGGTTTTTCTGATTTTCGTTGTTTTTAAATTGTTTAATAAAAATTGATTGTTTTTTTTAAGCCTTGAACCGTGTCTCAGCCTGAGTAACGAACCTGTGTGTCCTTATTCATTAGCATCCAATAATTCCCTGGGTGAAATTCCCAGAGTGGCGTTGTCGAGCAACAAATTATATTGGTACCGACTCATAGTGTTTATGTTTAATTCTACCCTTCCTCTGCCACAAGTGCATAATCAAAGAATCGAGAGATTATGGGCAGAGCTAAATCTTGTAGTGTCATTTCATTTTGTTAATCTTTTCAACTTCATGGAGGAGCACGGTGTATTAGATTCACTTAATGAGCTCCATTTATTTTGTCTTCATTATATTTATTTGCCACGAATTCAAAGGGCTGCTACTGCATTTCAGAACCAGTGGAATAACCATGGTCTTTCAACACAAGGAGGGCAAACTCCTCTTCAGATGTGGCAAAGGGGCATACTCAACAATACAGGAACACATAACTCAACAATGAATGGTATTTGTGACATAGACAGTGACTTTGGTATTGATGGCAACATACCACTCTCAGAGTTACAGACGAACAATGTTGTTGTACTTCCATCAATTAATATTACCGTGAGTGACACAACAATGGAAACGCTTCAGCAGACTTTTGATCCATTTGAAGATGATGGAAATTATGGTATAGATTTGTTTTGCAACCTTGTGCATTTCCTGGAGAGGCAATCCTAAAAGCATAGCCCCAGAGTACAAAAGAAAGAGAACCCCTCTCAAAAGACATTTTGTGGTTTGACAAAGACTAAACGTATATTCACATCAATAGAAAAGATCCACACAGGATATTTACTCACTGTAGTTGTGTAATGCAAAGCAAAATGAAAAACTCACTGCCAATCTTTATGATAGTATAGCATTACACATATTGTGTTTTAATTTATGGTTGCTGTTTTCTTCCATTTTATGGATCTATGCTATATATGGGCCGTTGAGACATTTATCAGTGGAACCTCAAACGGTCATGTTTTCATTTTACAGCCATGTTTCTTTAAATGTTCAAACAAATTGTTACCAAAAAATGGTGAAACATATAAAACTGTATTTTATTGATATAAGTTTTCAGCAGTGGAGAACTTAATAAATTGACTGAACTATTACTTATTTTAACTAGTGTTGTCTTTTGTTAAACTGGATGACAACATCACAACCAAGGGCGGACTGGCCATCGGGAGTACCGGGAAATTTCCCGGTGGGCCGCTGGCTCAGTGTGGGCCAGTACAGCCAGAGGAAAAAAAAAAAAAACTTTAGGCGCAGTTGGGGTGGTCTTTAATATGATAACCAATGTCTACGGTTTCTCGGGTAGTCCAGCTAATCATCTTTGGCCGACATAGGTGTGTCACACCCCTTTCACCCATAGACTGTATATGCTTTCACCTCGGTCATTGGACTATTGGCCAATCACAGTAGGGCCCAGGGTCACGGACCCGTCCTCCTTTTGCATCAATCAATCAGTTAAACACGACAGGCAGACATGGAGAAGAAACGTAAGGGAGGTGCAGAGAAATTGAGGGATAAGAAAAGGCTGGCATTAGAAGCAGATGCTGCCAAATGCCTGAAACTTACCAGCCTATTTTCTGCTGCTGCATCACCTCAGTTTTCTGCGGCATCTACAGCAGCACCTGTAGCAGCTCTGGGGCCTCCGGTCAGCGGAGGAGATGTAACTCGGGTAAGACGGCTGTAACGTGATAATTATTTTGCTAGCGTGCTAACTTTAACACAGCGCTTGTGGGTTGCTTTTTGCTGTCAAAACGTCATTATTGTGTGTTGATTAGAGCCAGACAGGGCTCAGTGGTATTAGACAACATGACTAAGTAGCCAATAAAATAATGTTAGTAGCATCTGATTTATCATTATCTCTTGTATCCCCCTCAGAGCTGGTGAGCTAAATGCAGCTCTGCTTTCATACTTGCAATGTTTTTTTCCTGTGTGTGTGTGGGCATTTTTGGACTAAAAGGCTATATAGAAAGTGAGACAGTCTAGTCATGCACTGTGAAGGGGAAAATGTGTATTAATGTAATGTTATTAGTGTATTATTTGCCTTGGCCTTGCATACAAGTTCCTTCTTACTCTGTCAGTCACACAGGTAGCATGTGAGCGAAGCTTTTCGACTCTGAAATTCATCAAGGACAGGCTCAGGAGTACTCTCTCTCAGCAGCACCTGGAGGCATTTATGCTCATGACCACTCAACCGGACATTCTCAAGACGCTGGATAGTGAGGAGATCATAGATGGTGTGGCAGAGAAGATATGTTCACTATTAGTTATGATTATTATTAGTGTGACTTGCATATTCACCAGTCTTCACACACTTACATACAGCACCCCCCCCCCCATCCGCCAGTCATTGATGGGCCAGTCATTGACAGAATTCCCGGGCTGCTTTTTTGCCCCAGTCCGCCCCTGATCACAACATCAATACAACATCAGTGGATCTGAGAATATAGGTCAGCAGGAGCATAGTCTCATGCAAAAGCAAAATCTCAGACCAGAGAGCAGAAGAAAAAAAATATCACATTGCACATACAGTACATTGACAACACATCACAAGTAGTGAATGTTACAACAGATGACTGTAAAAACAATTTAACATCTTGTCTTAAAAAAAAAAAAGTTTACTATATCAGTTCAGAAGAATATAAACCACCCACACCTTGTTAAACCAAGAACGTTTCACTGGCTCCAGTGGCAAAGGCGAGAATTGTCCCCAGCTTCTGTGTTCCTTCTTGATCTAGAGAAAAAGCAATACATTAGAAATTAGACTCAAGTAAGACGATATTTCAGTTCATACAAGAAACACTTAAAACTATATTAACCTTCTGCATCTATTAGGTAGTCTCTCCAGAAAGGAACAACAACCTTTTCAGCACGCCTCCTATTGCTGCCAACTGGAGATAGGCGGATGGCGAAGAGGCTGTCAACCACATCTGCTGTGAGGGTTGTGGGAGTAAATAACGTATCCTCCAAATGCTGCAGTTAACCTTAATTTATCTTATATTTCTCATGCTGCTCTTTTTCAACAGAAGTGTGCATTATCTTAATATAATTTCCTCTGTTGAAGATGCAAAAATGATAACTTAGTTTTTCCTACTACTTACTTTGAGTCAATGAAGCTGATCCAGGACTGATACAAATATGTTATTATCTGATTCTGTTGTGGGATGACTGGTTAGCAAGCTTACGTTTCATCAACATTCAGTCATAACGTTACATTTCTCAGACAACAGGATCAAATATGCTGTATAGCGTTACATTACATGATACAGCTTTCACATCAGAAAATAGCATCTGACCTGTCTTTATTTTTTACTACGGATATAGTTTCTGACAACATTAACGTACTGTTCAAAGATGCAGAGGAGTAACTTTACCAACACACAGACTGACTGTGTACTGCTGTTGACGGTGTAAACAGCAAAACGTATTTTAGCCACATAAATGAAGTTACTGCTAATTTAATAAAATCACTGTCAGTTTAAGTGTACGCTATAATAAGAATATATTTACTGCTTACCCTTGCCGTCAGACTGTCTTTTCCCACAGGAAACTGAAGTCGAATCGCCTGTGAAATCGCTCTCTTCCTAACACCAGATTCCCTGGACAATAACAGCAGTTTGAGCTCGCAGAACCCGGGAGTTACTGATCTACTGTTGCCCCGACCGGTTCATTTATATGACTTCGGTAAATCCGAACTAACCCGTTCAAACACCGAAATCACAAAATACCACTATTCAACTTACAGAAGGAGAAAGCTGTAGACCAGTTAAATTTTTAAAGGTTAAATTTGCTGTTTTTATCAAGGGAATTTGGTGCTGCGGAGAGAGTGATTTCACCAGCGATCTAACTTCAGTTTCCTGTTGGAAAAGGCTGTCTGACACAACGTAAAACGGCACACACACTCTAAATATAGCACACTCAAAATAAGATTGATTTATTAGGTTTGTCGTTATTTAGCTATATGACTAAAACACATTTTGCTGCTGATCTCGTCCTTAGTAGTGACAAGCCTAGCTTGCATGCTGGTCCTTCTGCCTGCATTACTTATATTGACAACTTGCAGTTAAATTTTCAGTACGTTGTACTTACCTTTTTCTTGAACAGGCCTTCCAGTTGCCGAAGTGTGTCCGAGTCTGATATCACAAAGACTGCCGTAATCCACCAGTTCCGCCTTGTGTAGCGTTAGCATTAGCTGCTTGTCCTGCTGAAGCGACTTGGAAGTTGGCAGGTCTGAAAAGTTGTCTCATCTCACTTTCCACCGTGCTGTGTGTAAAGTTTGGTACAGATGAACCTGTCACCTGCCGCTCAAGCGACGAGGATAAGGATGTGACCGTTTCTGGGGATGATAAAATATTTCTTAATACCCCAATGGCTTGCTGCAGTGCTGGAGCCTCCTCTCCACCTTCCATGCTGCCTATGACCTGAACGTGACCTGCCCGCTTGAGCTTCTCAGCCAATCACAGTGCAATAAATGATGGACTTCCTTTTCCACTATACTCCTTCCTTTTCCACTATACTCTCTCACACATGCATACATTCTTCTCTTACATACACACATTCTTCTCTTACATAAGCCCCTTTTCCACCAACATTCCCAGGAACTTTTATTACCTGGAACTTATTTACCTGGGTAAAAGAGTTCCTGGTAATCTGTGTGGTTTGTGTTTCCACTGCACCTCAAAGTTCCGGAAAATGTATTCAAATCAGGCTGATGACGTAGATGATTCAGCGTGTGCCCTCCGCCAGCTTGTTGGCTGGTAACATAACATTAGTGCTGGTAGAGAGAGGAGCCGTTTGTCTGAACCAGCAGCTAAGTTTAAGAGTATTTTAAGATAAGAGTCAAACTAAGTTAGTCTACCTACAGACAGCTGTCATTTGAGCTTATTAGTAACAATTCGCTGTTGGCCAAACTAGCGTGCTGTCTAAATCACTGTGTAAGACATAACGTTAGTGTCGGTGGATGAGAGACTGTGGGCGGAGCATATTGAATATCGCTGTCTACATGTTCACATGTTGATGCTTGCTGGACACATGTATTATAAACTACTGGCTTCCTACTCGCAAAGGTTTAATTCCACTTACAGTAACGAGTGTAGCTGCCGTCAGCTCGAGTCATTTTACATTTTGTTGCGGCCGCCGATCGGCTGTTCACCAGTTACCGTAGCGTGTACGTGTGTGTGTTCAGCGCCGGCACAGAGCGCAGAGGAGAGGCTGCAGGATGATAATGAATTAAACTAAAATGTGTCGTTAAAAGAACCGATACTGTTAGCGCTTATCAATACTACGGTAGAAATGTTTATTTGTAGAAAGTCTGCAGCCACACTAACGCGGAAGTGCGGAACGCTGCATGTGTTCCACCAATCAGCGTTCTTCAGCACACAGCCCCGCCCCTCAAAGTTCCGGGTAATTTGAAAAGTCCTACCCCGCTACCAGGATCTTTTTTCAGGGGAATTTGGGGGTAGGGGGAACTTTATTTACCTGGGTAATTTCGGTGGAAACGCATGGAGGCCTTTCAATTACCCAGGTAAATGAAAAAAAGTTCCTGCGGTGGAAAAGGGGCTATTCATACATTCTTCTCTTACATGCATATATTTTTTTTGTACATATACGTATATGCCTATTTATTTAGGAGAATGTATGCATGTGAAAGGAGAATGTATGTATGCGTGAAAATGAAAATATATGTATGTGAAAGGAGAATGTATGTGTGTGTAAGAGTGACAATATATGTACGTGAAAGGAGAATGTATGTGTGTGCAAGGAGAATATATGTGTGTGTAAGAGTGACAATATATGTACATGAAAGGAGAATGTATGTGTGTGAGAGAACCAGAATGAATTAAGTCTTGTACGGCCCCTCATAGTAACCAGTCCATGAAAATAACCAATGTCAAGATAAATGGAGAAAACCTCAGAGTCCTGATTGATACTGGCAGTACTCAGACTCTCATACACAGGAAATATGTGCCAGTTAATGCCATTTGCACTCAAGAGACTATTCCCATTTGCTGTGTACATGGTGATGAGAGGCCTTATCCTACTGCATATATTTATATTGAAGTACAAGCACAGGCCTATCTGTTAAATGTTGGTGTTGCAGATAACTTGCCTTTCCCAGTGGTTTTTGATTGATGACCTGCCTGTACTTTTTGACCTATTAAACCCAGTGCAAAGTTGTAATGTTGCAGTCACCAGAGCGCAAGCTAAGCATGTGGATGCAGACTCCCCAGCCCTCAGTGCTTTGCCATTCTATGGTGTTGAGCTTGAGACACAGCCCGGGAGGTGTCGGAAGCCCCGTAGCTAAAGGAGGCAAGATAAATTCAGACACACTGTTGTACAACCATCAGCTGAGGCTGCTCCAGACATGCCCTTAGGTTTTCAAATACCTAATTCAGTGCCAAAAGACCTCAATTAGAGGCCCCACCAGAGCTCCACTCCAGCCACTCCCCATCATCAGTACTCCCTTTGAACGCCTGGGGATGGATATTGTTGGCCCGGTGGAAAAAAGTAAATCAGGGAAACGCTACATGTTGGTCATTACAGATTATGGCACCAAATACCCTGAAGTTTTCCCATTGAAATCTGTTAAAGCAAAAACTGTGGCTTTTTCCCTGGTTCAGTTCTTTTCAAGAGTGGGGTTTCCTCGTGAAATTTTAACAGACCAGGGCACTAACTTCATGTCTAACCTTCTGAAACAGGTTTACCAGCTCCTGGGCATAAAGAGTGTGCGCACCACCCCATACCATCCACAGACAGATGAGTTGGCAGAACGTTTCAACCAAACCCTCAAACAAATGCTCCGTAAGATTGTGAATGAGACTGGATCTGACTGGGATCAGTGGCTCCCTTACCTTCTCTTTGCCTACAGGGAGGTACCCCAAGCTTCTACAGGTTTCTCCCCTTTTGAACTTCTGTATGGTCATGAGGTGAGGGGCCCCTTGACCTTACTGCGGGAGACCTGGGAGGGGGATCACAGGAGGGAGGGGCCTGTTAATGTCATTTCTTATGTTGTACAGATGAGGGAGAAACTTCAGAGGATGAGTCAGTTGGCGGACGCACACATGGCAGAGGCCCAGCAACATCAGAAGACTTGGTATGACCGGTCAGCCCGACGGAGAAGCTTTGAACCAGGTCAAAAGGTCCTGGTCATGCTGCCAACCAGTGACAGCAAGCTGCTGGCAAAGTGGCAGGGACCTTGTGAGGTCCAGAGGAAGCTTGGGCCCACCACCTATCAGGTCTCCAACCCGGGGCGTCAGCAGTCCAGTCGTGTGCTTCATGTGAATCTCCTCAAAGAGTGGGTTCCGAGGACTGAGGAGGGAGCAAGCGTGATGCTGATCCAGGCTGTGAAGGAGGAAGAGGAAGTTGATGATCAGTACCTGCCTGCACCAATATCTTCTGACCTGGATTTGGGCCACCTCTCTGAGGACTAGCAGACTCAGGTGAAGACTTTGATTAATCCAGAAATATTCAAAGAGTATCCAGGTCGCACAAATATTGTGGAACATGATATTGTACTGAAGCCTGATGCAGCTGTGAGGCGTATGAGTTACAAGATACCACAGTGCCTCCTGGGGTCACTGAAGAAGGAAGTGGACCTCATGTTGTCTTTAGGAATAATTCAACCTTCAAAAAGTGAGTGGTGTAATCCTGTGGTTTTGGTTCCAAAGAAGGATGGGACAATCCGGTTCTGTATTGACTTCAGGTACCTGAACTCTATCTCAAAGTTTAATTCATACCCCACTCCACGGATTGATGACCTCATTGAGCGTCTAGGGAAAGCAAAATACCTGATGACAATTGACCTCTGCAAAGGCTATTGGCAGGTGCCACTAACCCAGCAGTCTCAGGAGCTGACAGCCTTTCGGACTCCACGGGGGCTTTTCCAGTTCACAGTCTTGCCATTTGGCTTGCATGGTGCCCCTGCAACTTTTCAAAGATTGATGGACCAGGTACTCTGTGGGCTGTCTGATATTGTTATCTACAGCGCCACCTGGGAGGAGCACTTGGGGCATCTGAAGGAGGTCCTGGAGTGCCTGCGGTCAGCAGGTCTGACGATCAATCCAGCAAAGTGTCATCGCCAGAGAGGAAACTGAGTACCTTGGCTTCACCATTGGAGGTGGGTTAATAAAACCACAAGTTCATAAAGTCCATGCAATTGAATCGTGTCCTCTCCCCCAAACTAGGAAGCAGCTCAGATCTTTTCTTGGGATGGCTGGCTTCTACCATCGGTTCATACCAAACTTCTCAGCCAGAGCTGCTCTACTGACTGACCGAATCGGCTCAAGATGCCGCAAACACATCCAGTGGACAGCCGAGGCAGTGGCGGCTTTCAAGACATCTAGAAATCCCTGAGTAAGAACCCTGTTCTTCACAGTCCAGATTTTGACAAACATTTCATATTGCAAACTGATGCATCTGAGAGGGGTGTTGGAGCTGTGCTTCTGCAGGGACCAAAAGAGGACCAGCATCCAGTGGCCTACATCAGTCGGAAGTTATTGCCCAGAGAGGTCCGCTATTCGACAGTGGAGAAAGAAGCCTTGGCAGTGAAGTGGGCCCTGGACTCTTTCAAGTATTACCTCCTGGGGAGAGAGTTTACTTTGGAGACTGACCACAAGTCACTACAATGGCTGGAGAGGATGAGAGACACTAATGGACGAATCACTCGGTGGTACCTTGCCATGCAGCCATACCGGTTCACAGTGCATCACATCCCTGGCAAAGATAACACCACGGCAGACTATCTCTCCCACTGTCCCAGTGGAGACTTCAAAGGGGGGGAGTGTGTGATGGCCACACCAGTGGCTACACAACTTAAATGCTGGTAACCCTCTGGCACCTACACCTACACCTACACAGTTTATTTCTACATTGAGTTAAGATTTATCCTTATTTGGTTTACATTGTTTGAAGCACATTACATATCCAATAAATGACACACATTGTTTTGGTTCATATGTGACGACCCCTCCTCCCTGTAACAGTTCTTGTCCTCTTTGCTGCAGCTCTCTCCTCTGTCTGCAGGAGGGTCGTTAGTGGGATGGGCCACACCTGGGCCCGGTGTGCTCTTCCCCTTCAAATAGCTGCCTCAGCCTGCAGTCTGGTTCTCTCTCCCTTCTCCTGCCATCACCTGAGCAGACAACACCTCAGCAGCATGAGACCGTTATGACATTCTTTTGTTTCTTTCACACGCACACATCCACACGCATCCATACATGCACTACACCACTGGTCCACTGATTCCTCGTTATTCTATTGGTTTGCTTGAGTTTTGTTAAATAAATTAAGTTCTTTAGCCCGCCTCCTCGTGTCTGTCTCCCATTATGTTGCAGCCAGTGAGCCGGGCTGTAACACATACAACATACACACTTTATTTAGCATTTTGATAGTACATTGGTTCTATTTGTAGCACGCACATTTAGTTAACTTTTGTACAGTCAAATTTGTTTTTTTTGGTTCCAATTTGTTTTCTCTTTAGTTACCGGTGCAGAGGGTGCTGGTGCTGCTGCTTGGTGTCCTGTCTGGCCGGGTTAAAGGGATCTGCCCTGGAAGCACAGCCAATTTATACAGGAAGTGGCCAATTGCACCAAACCAAGTGCCTCCAGTCTCTCAGGGGGGGATTTAGGGGTTTAGTTTGAGTTTATTATTTTTCTGTACTTTATTAGTTGTTTTATTTTGCTTAGTTAGGTGTTGAACTATATTTATTCTCAGTCTCATTGTCCTATTTTGTTTGTGTGTAATTTAGTTGACAGTCTTTAGTGTTTAGTGTTTGGGTTACCCCCTTTGTGTTAAGAATGGTCTGAACAGCCATTATATATGTGACCCTCGTGTTAGTTCAGTTAGGTCTGTCTTGTCTTTTATTCAGCTAAGTTACTGTTTGAGTTTGGAGTCTTAAGTATGGTTCTGTTAAGTTGACCTCTTTTTATGGGCCCAAACCTTTGTTACCTTTGTTAAAAATATATTATTTTTGCATTTTTTGGGTAAATAAAACCCACTTTTTCAAAACCATCTTGTGTTTCCTCTTGCTTGCCAGCTCGGTCCCTTATAGTCTCCAAGCATGATTGTTGATGCCTCTGGGCAGGGCTGGACTGGGACAAAAAATCGGCCCAGGCATTTTGAGCCAAGAACGGTCCACCAGGTATTGATGGAATGACAATGAAGCCTATGAAACAAAACAAACTTTCTTGTGACAATGCTTGTACACTGTCTTGTTGGTGTATATGTACTTGTCCAATAAACTTAAACCTACACCATCCTCCCAGTCCTGTTATTCTATACTGTACTTAGCGGAAACCAAAAGCTGCTTGGTCTAGTTAACCACCTGAACAATGTGCAAGGTATGATGGGATCCTGAAATTAGGACAGAGAGGAATACAGGTGAGACATGATCATGGATGAATATTAAAATGAATAAATGACAGATTTAGTGATATTTTCATAGACTATTTATTCACCACATCAATAAACAGCACAGCAACACAGAATATTTCCTCAAACATGGCAGTTCATCACTTCTTACCTGAAGTTCAGATTCCCCTCCACTCGCACCGGCAGCGGCCACGGATCTCTCCTCCTCCTGCCTCCCCTTCCCCTCATCCACCTGACGGCCACCTCCTCCATCGTAACCCGCGGCTGCTTCGGATGCTGATGCTGCTGAAGAGGAAGCTCCGCCATAGCCACCAGCAAACACCTGTGTTATTTTAACACATCTGGCAGCATCTGCCTGAAGGGCTTAATTTTTTTCGCGCCTCCTTTCCGTTTCTTGCTGTTCTCCATTTTGTTGATCTCCTCTCTCTCTGTATGATTGATTGATTGACAGCCGAGGCCGAAGAGGGAGGGGGCATCGGCCCTTGGCTGTAATTGGTCCAGCCCAGAATCAATCATGACTAATGGGCCGATCTACCAGTTTTGTGTACCAATAGGTATCATGATTAATACCATTACTAATACTAGTACCATTAGTAAAAAAAAAAAAAAAAAAAAGGCCCGGCCCAAAATCACCATCGGCCCACCGGGTATGCCCGATGGCCAGTCCAGCGGTGCCTCTGGGTAGAGTAGTTGAAGTTCATGTATACAGTCAGCAATGATCTTGTGCCGCTTGTCATGCTTTCCCGTTGGGGGGCACATAAACTACAAAGAGTAGAATGCGCCCAAATTCACAGGGCAAATAAAAAGGTCTTAATGTCATGCCGAGAATTTCTACATTGGGATTGTCACAGATCTTGACTTTAATTGAATGAGTACATAACACCACTGATCCCATGTGTACATGTAAACATTGCCTCCAATTGCTTTTATTGTCATCCTGTCAAGTCTTACAAACGTGAATCCGGGGATATCATAGAGTGAGTCAGGCTTTGATGGTACTAGCCAGCTCTCCGTGAAACATAGCAAAGATGCCTGGCGGAATTCATTACAGTACTTTGCATATGTCCTTATCGTGTTGACTTCATTGCTTTGGGATCGCAGGTTGGATAAAACTATAGAGGGAAGTGGTGGCCGGGTGGATCTCGTCCTCAGCCGACTGCGAATTCCCCGTTTCCCTCGTTTTGTCCTCCTCTTGTTTCTGATCAGCTCAGCCGGTATGTTATCGAACACCAGATGCTACAGGTGGCTTGGGCTCGTTGCATTTGGTTCCAGCCGTACCGCCAGCAAGGCATCCCGGCTGTATGAGTAGAGAGGCCTGGGTGCTTCTCCACACCACCCGCCCGTGTTGTGGTTGAGCTGGTTCAGAAATTCCACCGACCGGCTGGATCCACAGAAGACAATGATCCACAGGATCATAAGCACAGTTTTCAGGACACTCATTTTGCACATTTGACAACACATAGACGCTGGACATAAAAAACAAAATTAAACATTAAGGCAGACGGGGCCATTCTGTGACGCGGTGCAGCAGCTGAGCCATGCATGAATAGTGCCTGTCATATTTTTTTTCCTGTGTAATCACATAATAAAGACATTTTATAACTCTCTGAATGACTCATTTTAATGGATTTATTACTGTATAGTTTGTGTTTTACCCTTGGATAGATGTGCATTTTAGAGAGGTACGTTTGCTACCAGCCAGCCTGTTATTAGCCAGTTTCCATACTGTATAGCCATTTCCCAACATATTATTTTTCCAAACCATAATAAATAATACATCTTTGGAATTGGGGTGAAATTTGGTTGCTGACACTTAGAAAAAACAAGATTGTAACAATTGCAAAGAGCAAAAGGCTGTGCTCATATTGTACAGTAGACTATTTAATGTAATATACCTGGTGCTTAAAATGATTGATGGGAAAGAAGACCAGGAGGAGTTACACTGTAAGTCCGGGCAAAGTAGCACATAACTGTACGGGAGTTACGCTCTAAGACGCAGCCTAGTTATACTGTAAAACACAGAGAAAGTAACGGGGGAAAGTTAGAGAGGGTAACTCTAAGTTGGTGAAAAGTAGCACGTAACTGTGCGGGAGTTACCCTCTAAGACACAGCCTAGTTATACGGTAAAACACGGGGGAAATAGTGGGGGAAGTGAGCAAGAGTTACTCTGTACTTCTGTGGAAGTTGATGTAAAGTAGTCGTTAAGGGAACGTGAGTTATGCGCTAAGATGTAGCCTAGTTATGCTGTAAAACATGGGGGGAAAGGGAGGGGGAGGTGAGCGAGAGTTACTCAGTACTTCTGTTAAGTTACGTGCAAAGTGAGCGGTAGGTACGCTATAAGTCGCGGGCTGTATTATAAAGTGTTACCGATTTTGTTACTCCAGTAATGCGAATGGCCACTGGGAAAAAAAATTGGAAGCAAGGTTGAGCTATGTTCTTGCAGGCCAGAGTAAAAAAAAGCATGGCTATTACTAACCCAGTAATTTTTTTTCTTTGAACTTTTGTCATTAAAATGACATATTTAGGCTTAGCAAATGAGATCAAGCTTTGCTGCTAAGAGTTGCATGCTGGGCAATTTGAGTAATTAACATAATAAGCTAATTTATTTATTATAACCATGGTGCAGTCATGCAACCTTTCCTTATTATTATTATGTAACAAATTAGGTCAAAATCAACAAACTGCAACATTTTGGCTTTTAGTCAACTTAAGTTTATTTAGTAGATGTGTAACACAAAGAGGCCATGACACAAAAGACTGAAACATGTCATGTTTACTGTGGACATTTTTGTCACAGTGATGGTCTTGGTTTCATAGCTGTTACACCCCTAAAAATTAGGTGTTTCTAACATTAGCCTATGTGCAGAGCAATTTGGGGTTCTCACTCAATACATGAGGAGTGGGGTGACCAGACCCTTAAGGTGGTAGGTTACCCTATCTGTAATAGGGTGGGGACTCACTTTTGGTGGCCTGTCCATGGCTGGAGCTATCTCTGAAAATGTCACTATTTTTAACCATGCAATCAAAACAAAACACTATGTGAAATAATATTTGACGTTACAAAAAAGACTAAAAATTTAAATTATTATCTTGGACAGACAAGAACATAAGGCAAATTTCCAAATGGTTCATTACAGAAGAATGTTTTAGGTCAGTGTTTTTATGCCACAGCACAGGTGATAGCTGTGACAGGAGGCATTATGTTTTCTGGTTGTCCATCCGTCTGACCCATCTATCTAAACACAACATCTCAATAACCCCTCAAGGAAATTTCTTTAAATTTGGCACAAATGCCTACTTGGACTCAACAATGAACTGATTAGTTTTTGGTGATTATAGGTCAAAGGTCAAGGTCTCTGAAACCTTGTCAGTCTTGTTCTTGTGAACGTGATATTTGAAGAGCACCTCTAGGGAATTTCTTCAAGCTTGACCCAAAGGTTGACTTGGACTGATTATGGCTGCTGAAACATTGTTTGGAAGCCCCAAGAAACTGTGTCACTTCAATGACGCTGTCTTATCAGATGGGAACAGTGATGATAGTAAGAAGAACTTTATACAAGAATGTTCCTCAGGCACAGAGAAGGTGTGCATATGTGACATCCATAAACATCAAAGACTGTCAGCTGCAATTACCTGCCTGTGTATATCATTATGTAAGATCATGTTCACTTCATGAAGTCAAAACTGTTGTAACAAGAGACACTGTCCATGCAGTTATTTAATCAGGAGACAAACTTCACCGAATGTTCGTGGTCACAAGATGATTCCTAATGATTTTGGTAACCCATAGATATTTCTTAAAGCACCATCACCAGGTCAAAAGTAAAAAATAGATAACAGTCTTGATAGGTTAGGTTACCATGACATTTAATGACCACATTCATGCTTCCATTCCAAACTCTTTCCACTAACGACGTTTTATGTGCCTTCCATAAGCAGCCCCCTCGGCATAAATCTGTGACTGACAATATTTTGAATTTCGTGACTCCATGACTGTTCCTCCTGCGGCATCTCTCAGGATAACTTGAAAGTTTTCAGATGGAACACTTGTTTTTTGGAATGAATTGGCCATTGTAGCCTCTATGGGCACTTGGAGCAAAGTCCTGCACGTGTCTATTTTTGAAAACCCACATCCGCCCATACCTGTAAAGCTTAGCACCAGAACCAGAAACACAAAAATCCAACCTATTTAAAAACTTCAAGACTGTGGAGGACTGAAACTGCCAAAATAAAAAATAAAAAGAAATGACCCAAATACATTGTTATTCTATTAAAAGTGTCAAAGATAATTATGAAAATACATTTAGGCATTAATTAGAATGCAGCAGCCCGGCTGATCTTCAACCTATAAGTCCTTCCACACCACCCCACCCCACTCCTCCACACCCTGCTCTGTTTCTAACACTTGGTGTGCTTGCATGACATTAGAGAAAATCGATTTATTGTCTTCGTCCAACTAAAACCGGACTTTTAAAATACATGTAAACTGTCACAGCCTGCACTCTCTTCACCTGCCTGTCAGTACTTTTCCACTCTACCTGTCAGCCACACCCCCTCATCAGGCTAACTCTCCTCACCTGTGGCAGCAGCTGCTCCTAATCAGTTCCAGGCAATACTTAAGCTGCCGCTGCCTTCTCCTCGGTGTCAGATTGTTCTTCTGCATTCATGCGAGACTATCCAGCATTCATTTCCTGCCTGATCTCCCGTTGCCGACCCTGCCTGTCCCCGACCTGCTCTCCTCGTCTGATTCCCCGTGAACACACCAGCCTTCCGTCCCCGACCATGTGTTCAGTCTCGGCGCTCCTGGCTTCTGTCTGTTCTTCCGGCTGGCTTCGGATCTCCCACTGCTCGCTCCCTGTCGGCACCTCAGCTCCCTCGGCTGGATTTCCTGGTTTTGGACACGACGCTCCTGGCTTCTCACACGCCATAAGCTCATTCGCTTTTCTCCAGACTGTTTACGAGCTGTGTAATTCGGGTCGGAGGATTCCCATCCCCCACTCCGGTCACGTGGCCGGGTTCGGCTTTTTCCGGCGTTCTATCCGGAAGCTCAGAGACTGCCTGTGGGCTCCAAGCCTGAAGATAAGAACTGTGTTTCATGTTATTCATCTGTCTGGTTTCCTGTTGGCGGTTCAACAATTAAAGGGAAATTCTCACTGTTCCCGATTTCCTGTGTGCTGCTTTTGGGTTCAAAACAATACCCGTTACATAAACATGTTAGCCCAACTGAAATCTAATTCCTCAAAGTCCGACTAGCACACTCAGTTGTGCGATTGGGAGTCAAATTACAACTGCACGATTTAATGGTGCAAGTAAACAGTAATGGCTGATCAGTATATTCAGTTTAATATTTTTAATGTTTTAATTTAATTTAATGAAAAACAGGTCAGTTATTTCCCACCTGGACAAGACTTATTGGATGGAGTCCTCCACCCTGTCGATGTATTTAGCCACCAAACAGCTGGAGGCTTCTGAGGGCTCAGATGCTTTAACAGAGTCAGCCTAGTTCAGTTAGTCTCATGTTGTACATGTCTTCAAATTAAAAACAAATTTCAAGGATTGCATTCTTTCACTTGCTTATCGCAGAAATTAGGCATATCTTGTCTTAAAAAGATGCAGAAAAATTGGTCCACACATTTGTTACCTCCAGGCTGATTTATTGTAATTCCCCATTATCAGGTAGCTCTAATAAGTCTCTTAATAACTCTCCAGCTGATCCAGAACGCGGCATATGTATTGATGGTAACTAAGAAACGAGATCACATTTCTCCTGTTTTAGCTTCTCTGCACTGGTTACCTGTAAAATCCAGAAATGAATTTAAAATCCTTCTCCTCACTTACTGTACGTTCAGACCAAAAGAGGCAAGGACGCTGGAAGTTAATACATTTTCAATGAGAGCCCGGCGTCCTGAGCGGCCAAAGCGTCAGCCGGCGTCAGCCGCGCGTCCAGAGCGTCCAAAGCGGCACCAGATGAAAAGTTGAACCTTGGTTAACTTTATGGTAATTAGCTATGACGCGGTTCAGCGGCAACCGCCGGCAACCAATCAGAGTAGAGGTGTCCTTCGCTCGAGCGGGCCCCAAAGCACAACGCATGTAACTTTGGTTCCTAGTTCCGTCATGGATGCCGAGAAATTGATCACTTGTGTGCGGGCTCATCCCATCCTCTACAATGTCAGCCTTTTTGGCTACCAGGACCAAAATAAAAAAAATGTTGCCTGGGATCGTGTCGCGGAGGTGGTTGGTTGGTCTGGTGAGTTTAAAAAAATATATAAATAGTGAAGTGAAGTGCAGTCTGTGGCAAAGACGTAGCCTGGGCATGCAAGCCTTTCTTGCTTCATCTGAATGAGATGACACATTGCACAACAAAGCATTTTATCAGCATATTTGAAAACGAACTGCCATTTAAATAGAGCTCCGCAGCTCCAGCACCAGCCGATGAAATTCTCCGAGCTCCTCACGGCGCCGGAGAATCTCGTGCACCCAAACCCGGCGACGGCGTCTTCTTCGGGTGTACAGGCAGGCAGCAGCACACATCACAGTCATGTCATCCAAATCCATGATGAGTCGATATGATTTTGAGGGTTAAACGCGCATATTTATAGTCGTCGCAGACCATGTTGATGATACAATAATAACAATTATGAGCGGGAGTTAATTTAATTCGCTAACCGCCTCACCCCATTTTCCCCGTTCTTCCAAAAAAGGAACACTCTTTGGCCACACACACACACACACACACACACACACACACGAACTTGACGAACTTGTATGACACCAAACGAAAGACAAGCAGACAACACCACATGCGTAATTGTGCACAGAGATGCTGCAGCTGAGACGTAAGGAGCGCGCATTTGCACCCGTGTGTGTGTGTGTGTGTGTGTGTGTGTGTGTGTGTTCTATAGGCCTAAAGAAAATTACCCCGGAGCTGGAAAACATAACAATCTTGTGGCCAAAGAGCGTTTTACTTTTTTGGAAGGGGAAAAATGGGGTGAGGCGGTTATGACATTAAATTAACTCCCGCTCATAATTGTTATTATTGTATCATTAACATGGTCTGCGATGACTATAAATATGCGCGTTTAACCCTCAAAATCATATGGACTCATCATGGATTTGGATGACATTGCTGTGATGTGTGCTGCTGCCTGCCTGTACACCCGAAGAAGACGCTTGGAAAAAAAATGCACTTTTCACTGCACACATCAAGATATTTTTGCTCTATTTAAATGTCAGTTAGTTGATAAAATGCTTTGTTGTGCAATGTGTCATCTCATTCAGATGAAGCAAGAAAGGCTTGCATGCCCAGGGTACGTCTTTGCCACAGAATTTTAGTATATTTCAAAGTTGTAAAAGTTTGATGTTGTGGTGGGTAAATCATAATGCCCTTTGTTAATTGCTTCCTCCTCAATAGTTAATCCGCTCGTGACTAGGTGGTGATTTTGATTTATGTTCATGCTCTGAGATTATTTTTTTCTGTATTTAATGACACACAAAACCTCCTATGCAACTAGGCATGCTTTAAACTGAAGGTGAACAACAGCAAGCAGCACTATGCCGCTGTCAAGAAGTCTGCTTTGTGGCTCCTTTAAATGACTAGCGCGATTTAACTTTGACGTCAGTCACGTGAAGAGCGACCAAAGCGGCTAAAATATTTTGCCGCTTTGGAAGCTGTCCTGTTTCTCGCGCAGCCTCAGGCGTCCTTGCCTCTTTTGCTTCTTTTGGTCTGAACGCACAGTTACAAAGCTCTAAATGGACTGGCTTAGTTGTATCTTAAGAGAGCTCAAAGTATTGTACTATCCCACCAGAACACTGCACTCTGAGAATGCAGGGTTACTCGTGGTTCTTAAAGTCTCCATCAGTAGAACAGGAGCCAGAGCCTTCAGCCATCAGGCTCCTCTTCTGTGGAACCATCTTCCTGTTTTGGTCCAGGAGGCAGACACTGTTGTCATATTTAAAACTAGACTTGAGACTTTACTCTTTGATAAAGCTTATAGTTAGGGCTGGCTCAGGCTTGCCTTGGACCAGCCCCTAGTTAGGCTGATGTAGGCCCAGTCTGCTGGTGGACCTCTTATGATACACTGACCTCCTCCATCCCTCTCTCTCCCTTACTCTCAGATCCTGAAAGGTAGCTTTTCCTTCATTTGCTAACAGTCATGTCCTACTACTGCATGTCACTAACTCAGCTTCTTCACTGGAGCCTCTGTGCTCCACTGTCTCACAGGTTCCCTCGAATTCCAGCTACACCTGGATCGCTGGTAGTGGTTGTGCTGCTGCCGTGGTCCTGCCTCCTACTACTGCTATTATTCATTAAGTATTACTTCCACTGTTATTATACACACGTGATTATTGTCAAATACATATACCATCATATATTAATATATTCATACAACATATACGCTACCAAAATACAGCTCTAATAACAACAACAACAGTTATTATTATTATTATTATTATTATTATTATTGTTGTTATTATTGTTGTTGTTATTATTACCAAAATTTATATTATTGTAGCTATTGTCATTACTGTTTGCCATGCATATCTCTCTGTCTCTCTCAGGCTCACTCTCTCTGTCTCCTTTTCTCTCTGTCTGTCTTCCTCTCTATGTATCATTTTGTCATCTTGATTACTGTAAATTTATTGTGTTTCTGTTCTGTACACACAACATCTATTGCACGTTTGTCCTTTTGTCAGTTGATCTTCCTGAGGTTTCCACCAGTTTTTTTTCCACATAAAGGTTTTTTTGGGGTGAGGTTTTCTCTTTCAGTTACGATGGTCCAAGGACAGAGTCATAAGCTTGAAAAGCCCCCTGAAACAAATTGTGATTTGTGATATTGGGCTTTATAAATAAAATTGAATTGCATGAAATTGTATTGAATTCATATGTGATAATATGATTGTTATTGCTGTGACTGATTATCCAATCCAACTGTATTTGTTAAGCACTTTAAAACAACCACAGTGGATCAAAGTGCTGTACAGAATAAATAAAGGACATAATAAATAAAAGGCTCACATGAGGCATAAAAATTGCATACAAAATACAAATTAAATAAACATATAATAAATTAAAAGGCATAAAACATAACAGCCATACAATAAAAACAATAAAATAAATAAAATCAACGTCTCACAAAGTGTCAAAGGCCAAGGAAAAGAGATGGCTTTGTAAGAAGAGATTTAAAAACAGACAGAGAAGAGGCCTGTCTAATGTGCAGAGGCAGATCATTCCATATTTTTGGAGCTGCAACAGCGAAGACACGGTCCCCTCTGAGCTTGCGCTTAGTTTTAGGCACACTCAGGAGCAGCTGATCAGCTGACCTGAGAGAGCAGGTGGGAGTATAAGGGTGTAGGAGCTCAGAGAGGTAGGGCAGGGCAAGACCATTCAGGGATTTAAAAGCAAATAAAAGAATCTTAAAATGGATCCTAGTATGGGCAGCCAGTGGAGTAAGGCTAAAATGGGGGAAATATGCTCATGTTTATGTGTGCCGGTTAAAAGACGTGCGGCAGTGTTCTGTACCATTTGGAGACAGGCGATGGAGGACCCACTAACCCCAACATACAGTGCATTACAATAATCCAGCCGAGTGGTGACAAAGGCGTGGATTATCGTCTCAAAGTGGTGCCTTGGGAGAGTTGGCTTTATTTTGGCCAGCTGCCTCAGTTGGAAAAAGCTCAATTTAACGACCTACCTGATCTGGCTGTCAAGCTTAAGATCAGAGTCCGCTTAAACCCCTAGGTTTGTGATGGTAGGTTTGATAAACTGAGCCAAGGAACCAAGATCTACAGGAGGGGTCCCAGTGGTGCCACCAAAAACCATCACTTCTGTCTTTTTATCATTAAAATTTAAAAAGTTCAGAGCCATCCAGGCCTTTATGCTGTCAAGACACTTAAGTAACATTTTGACAGAGTATGTGTCATTCTTTTTTAGCGGCACATAAATCTGACTGTCATCCGCATAACAGTGGAAAAAAATACCATGCTTCCTAAGGATGGAGCCAAGCAGGAGCAAATAGAGAGAGAATAGAAGAGGGCCTAGAACTGAGCCCTGTGGGACCCCACACGAAAGAGGAGCAGAGGAGGATACAGAACCACTCCAGTGCTATGCCCCTGATGCCCACCCACAGCACAAGAATAACACATTCACCAGAGTCAGTGGCTAAAAAGATATCATAAAAAACTTAGAAGAGCTGATTCAGTGCTGTGCAGGGTTTTAAAACCTTGAGAATATTATGCTCTTCCAGAAAGGACGTTAATTGACTGTGGACTATTTTCTCAAGGACTTTGGAAAGAAAAGGCAGTTTGGAGACAGGCCTGAAATTAGCAAGAACTGCAGGATCTAGACCAGGTTTTTTAATCAGAGGTTGCACTACTGCATGTTTAAAATGTTCAGGGACCACACCTGAGGACAGACTGCTATTCATGACTGCATTCACAGATGGCCCTACACTGGGGAAAACCTCTTTAAATAGGTGAGGAGGGACAGCATCATTTGGAGAACCTGAGGGCTTCAAATAACCAACAATCTCCTGTAAAAAGGACAGAGTCACAGGCTCAAAGACAGCAGAGCAGGTGACAGAGATTGAGGGGTCATAAGCAGAAGGTGAAATAAGAGCCCTGGCAGACCTTATCAATAAAAAAGTGAAAGAAAGTTTTCACAAACAGCAGGGAAGGCCTCCATACAGACAGTGTGCGGGGCACTAAGAACCGAGTCAATAGTCTTAAACAAAACATGAAGCTTGTGACAGTTTGGCAGAATAATATCAGACAAGTGTTTTCTTTTAGCATCTCTCACAGTTGTCTGATAATGACGCCAGCAGTCCCTAAGCATTTGAAAAGACACCTGCAGTTTGTTTTTTTTCCACTTGCGCTCAGCTCTATGGCACTCGCGTCCGGCAGCATGAGTCGTGTCATTTAACCAGGGCTCAGATTTAGTTTTAGGCTGCCTGGTTTTTAATGGAGCCACAGTGTCTAAAACAGTTTTGCAGGTGGAGTGAAACCATGAGCTAAACTCCTCTGTATTGCACACAGACCCGGGAATGATGCAGTTGTGATTGAAAGCAGCCGAGAACTGAACAGCAGTGGAAGGGTTAATGATGCGACAGCGCCGAGTAGCAGCGCCAAGTTTAACTGTATTACAGGCAAGAGTAACCTCAAATAATACAGGCATATGGTCAGAAAACACTGCATCACAAATCTCTAGATTAAGCACAGGCAACCCATATGATAAAACAAGATCAAGTGTGTGTCCGTGTTCTTGTGTGGTACCAGACACAGACTGCACAAGATCAATGACGTTTAAAAAGTCCTTTGCCATTGGCTTATCAGGACAACACACATGAACATTAAAATCCCCAACAATAAGGACATAGTCATATTTAGGCATAATTTCAGCCAGGAAATCAGAAAAGTCGTTTAAAAAGTCCTTATTATATTTGGGAGGCCGATAGACCACAGCACACAACACTGTGTGAGAGCGACCCGGCTCAAATAAGCTCACTTCAAAGCTGGTGGACGAGCATGAGAGCGATAGCTCCTTACATTTATAGTGACTCTTATAGACAGTGGCTATTCCTCCTCCTCGACCCGACATCCGCGGGGAGTTAAAAAAGCAGCAATCATGAGGTAAGAGTTGAGTGAAAGCGCTGGACTCAACAACACTCGTGGGGCTGGAACACCTCATCTGGGCCAACAACAGGTATCAGCCAGGCGCCAACAGGGTTCAGCGAGTGCCGAGAAATAACAAGGCCAGGCACGGCCCCAAACTCAGTCCAGGAAGCTGAAGAAAATCCCGCCAGACAAGCCATCAGCCTCACCAGCCGGTCTCTGCATTTACCCCGGCGGCGGGTGCGCTTACGCCGTGGAGGTGGAGCCGGGGCGCAGCACAGGTGAGCTGGGATCCTTGCAGGAGCGGGGGCAAAGTCCCACGTCCACCATGATCCAGCTTTACTAGATCTTTGGCAGAAAGTCGAAGATCCAGCAGTGTTTGGCGATCGTACACAAGTAGAAAGTTGACATTCAGAGGAACAACAAGTGACACAAACAGCACAAGCACACACAGCACTGGCAGTGACAGACGGCAGGCCACACACACTGGCGCCATCTTGGAAAAAAAACCACAGTCACCATATCCCTTTGGAAATGCTCCTACCTACTGTTGGTCTTAAGCTGGATCCAGTTTATATTAAGACTAGTGGGTGAAAGTGATGCTTTTGCTGACATGATAAACTTTTTCTCATCTCAACAAATCCCATGTGCAGAGCCAAACCAACAATGAGGGTTTCTGCTATTGTTTGTGTGAATCAAAGCCTGATATCTTCTCCCTCTGTGCCATAGAGCCCCCTGGCCCCTTATAGTCATAAGTAACTTGAACATATGACTTTTTATCCTTTACAACTGAGCAACTCTAAAATTAAGTTAAAAACCTCACCCACAATTTATCTTGACACACACAGAGAATTGAACCATGGCTGTCACAGTTTGCCCCCCCCAACCACACATACACACACTTACACTTTTCCTGCTCTTAGAACATTATTTGCATTTAAGATGTGCTAATTTCATGAGTGCAGATTGATTGGTTTCAAAATCATGGTAATTTTGTTTGTTATAGTCATTTACTTTCCAGGACATCATAACTTTAAAGGTCTCTGTACTCAGATACACACATTTTTTACAGTTATTATCAAATTAACATCTACAGTCAAATTACATTATTATTCATCATCAGCTGGAGTTATTCAAACAGCATGCTGTTAAAGAAGACAATTGCTCCTGTGCTCTGTTGTTGCTTTTTATGTATTGAGGCTCATTTGTACATGCAATATATTATGTTCATTGGAGCAGCTGGGGGCCTCACCAGTGAGATTAATAGGATGCTTTATTTTAAATGAAAATGCTTATTAGTGCTGATACTTCCCAGGGTTCCTGGTAATAGTAATTTTTCATCAGATGAGCCCCTGCTAAACACTGGACTGCTGGAAGCTCACCATCTTAAAGTGGAAGCCAGTAAAGTTATTTGCAAATGTTCACTTGAAAACAGAGTTTACAATGAAATGATAAACTGATGCTCAGTAGGCCTCAAAGAACAAAGAAGCATATAACGTAAACCGAAATCCATCCATGACACAAAATTTTGATGTAAATCTACACAAATGCCCCAGATTGTCAAAATCACATAAAAACTTCATGTTCCCTTGACACAAAAAACTCGTTAGGTCTTCTCATGAAATGTCAGTCAATCTGTGAGTACATTTACACATAAAAAAACCTTTGTACTAAAAACCTACACCACATTATGAATGCCACGGAAAACTTGGATTTGATCGTAGGCACGTGTGTATGTTCATGAATGCCAATCGATTGTAAATTGACATCACACTCCCGGTAGTCAGCACTTAGCATACATCACTCACCATGAATAGCCAGTGACTGCCATATCTTGAGGTGGTAATTACTATGGATAGGTGCATCCTGCCAACCTGCGAAGGTGGAGCATTCGAAGAAAGAGAGATAGAAAAACTTTCCAACGCTGAGACCGAAGTTATTTTGGGCAAAGTGGAGTTGAGAAAAAGTATTTTATTATATATAATATTTTATTAGTAGTGGTGTGACAGGGACATGTAAATCAAAGGCCTGGATGGAGGTAATGGATGCTGTTAACTCTGTGTCCTCTGTTGTAAGAATCATCCAAGAAGTTAAACCAAAATGGTTGATATGAAAATTGTTGCAAAAAAAAAAAAAAACATAAGTAAACACACATAAAAAAAACCCCACAACAGCTACAAGAGACTCTTCCAGTAACAGCTGCCAGTGAGTGCATTGCTTGCATCATTAGAGATACCTCTCTGTGACAGTGACATGACACCACTGGAGCAGTCAACAGCAAACTCAGAAGGTACGGTGATGTATTATATTTAGTGTTAAATCACTATACATTCTAACAGCCATCACTGATAGCTTACTGTTTGCTCAGTAATGCAGGTCTCACAGTCTCGCCACTCACACAGAGGATTTGTCGAGTTCTCTCTCTTGATTGATTTAAGTGGGAACGGAATGCTAGAAATATAGAAAACACATGTAATAAGTTAATTTAAATAATGCATTCATAATTTTAAGAAACCCAATCTGAAGCTTTAATCTGCTAAATGCCAACTAATGTCATGTTTAACTTATGTGTTTCAAAGGCATCTGTGTGTTGTGAACATAACACAGCACAATACAAATTAAAATTGTAATTTCCAATAATGACAAGCAATATTAATGTGCATTTTCTTATTTACACAAGCACTACGAGCAGTCAGAAGCAGGTGCAGATTCTGTTAGTACCCAGTGTTGGGCAGTAGCGTCGCTACAAATAGCGTCGTTAGTAACTAACTAAGTTAGTAACTTTTTCGGTAGCTTGGCGGTAGCGTCTCTATTTCCTGAATCAAATAGCTTTTCAATAGCTTAACTGTTTTACTGATCAAATAGCGTGGTAGCGACCATTTAAGCTCTTTTTTCCGAGGCCAAACCCTGCAGAACGAACATCCCCACAGCACAGGCATGTTCTGTTGAGTGTAGAGGAGCGAATGTGAAACATCTTCACACAGCTGAGCTTGCTAAACAATGGAAGCATGAGCCGAGGCCCTTTCCAAAAGTTGGTACTTGGTCCTCCCCCTAGCTACGTCCACTGAAATCTGCCTGTGCACTAAATGTATCAATAGAGTGGGGGGGCATGTGGCGTCTAGTTTGGGAAAGCCCCTCGACGTGATGTGAAAGTCCAGTCGGATTGCTTACAGGCTTGCATCGTCGTCTCTGGGTGACAGTAAGAACCAGACTCAGTTCAAAAACCTGCCAGTTTCACACTAGCAAGCATGTCCGTCTCATAATCTCGCTGCTGGTTGTGTTTCAACTATTTTCGGAGGCACTGACCACTCTTCAGCTCGGCGTTCATTCACTCAAACAAATGGTAACAACAAATATTTATTGTATCACAGTATATGACTGTTAGCTAACAGGTCACTGGTTTACCTGATGGTAACATTAGTGAGCAGTGTTTGGGCGAAAAAGATGAAATATTGTTGAAATATGCTTACAGCGTAAAACACATTACGCTCTTCATGTTTCACTGCTGCTAATGTTTGTCGATAGACAACACATTAATATTAAACTGTCTGACCCTGTCTTGTGTAGAGTGAATATACCCCTCCTGTGAGATGAGCTAGCCCACTGTACCCCCTCCTCTCTCTCTCTCGCTCACTCACACACACACACACACACACAAACAACCAAATGTTATTTATGTTGCCTTTCCATGTCAAAGGAAGCTTTTATGTCATACCAGTAACTGGTTAATGTTCAAACCAAATATTTTTTGAGGAAAATGAGGCAAGCAATTTTCTTCCAAGAGCAGCTTGAAATATTTATTTGTGAGATTAGTGATTTTGGTTTTTGAAATTGCAGTGAATTTTTTGTTATGCTGTATGGCTTGACCTCTCCAGTTGTCTTTGTTTATACTGTACTTAGCCTATAATCTTATTTTAGGCATTGTTTTAAAGTCTTGGGAAATGTTAAGGAATGCCCTAATAAAGTAAATGGAATTCCAGCAATCTTTTGTTTTGGATTAACTAAATTGGCAGGTAACCACAAGAATATTCACTTGGCATGACATTGGTTCAACTCAAATTAAGTATTATCATTATCACTATGTGAAGCTGGTTTATCTACCGATAAGTAGCTTCTCATGTACTTTTGCTGTGTCTGTGTAACTTAGCTTACTACATTTTCCTGGGTGGTAGCTTTTGTGTAGTGAAGCTTCATTTATTGCTGAGTAACTGGTAGCTTAGCTCACTACAATATTCATGTAGCTTGCCCATCACTGTTAGGACCTTATGAAAAGATAGGAACTACTAACATATTGATGAATGCTGAAATACATGTAAATTTCCCTCTGTGAACACCAATTTGCTCTACTCACATTTCATTAATGAAACCCAATGTTTTCATGTTCATATAACATAGAATTAAATGACTGAACAACAAAAATGTTACGTTAAACTGAAATAAATACAATTTCTGTTAGACATGAGTCATGTGACACATTTATTTTGTGTTTCTTGTACCAAAAACTGTACCAAAAACTTAGGTGCAACTGTTTAAAAAAAAAATAATAAGTTGAGTAAGCGAATTGGTGTTTACAGTGTAATTTTACTGGAAGAGTGTGTGTGTGTGTGTGTGCGCGTGCGTGCGTGCGTGTGCGGACATGCATGCACTTCTGCACATGTATTGTGCTGCAAAGCACAGTAGTGTGACCCATTGCTTCATTCTACCACCAGGTCATAATTGAAGACCACAGATGCTACAAATGTAAATAAAACACCTGCAGTTCAGTGACAGTTGTGATCATTAATTTTATTTGCAAAGAATTGGGGCAATTAGATGAAAAAAAAAAAAAAACATAATTCTGATGCAAGAACATTGGAAGACAGGTCCAATTTGATCCAAGGGCAGTAAGGTGACTGTACCTAACATTTTAGGGTTAGAAAATTAGTTTTAGTCAACTGTTGCCATTGCCAAACAGGTTAAGATTAGGAAAGACATCTAAGGTCAGGTCAGTTTATTTATGAGGTAACTTGAAATGGACCAAATTAAGATAAGATGCTCCTTTATTTGTCCCAAACATACAGATCAGTATAATAAGAACTGTACCAAAACAAAGAGCTATATAATAACCAAACAGAATAAAAACACAAAGCAACACAATAAATAAACAGCAAAAAGAAGCAGAATATAATAAAGACACAGACTGAATGGCTGATTTCACATTATGACTGATGGAAGTATAGATATTGCACAATTTAGCACATACTGATATTGCACCTGAGTGATGATTATAGATAGTAAAAACTAAAAGCAACATATAATAAATAGACAGGCTGAATTGCAGAATTTACATTATTACACATATCATTTATAGATATTTGCCCCAAAATTTGCCCTGAACACAATAGGTTAATATATGCTTTGATTTCTAACCATTGTATTTCATATTGCAACTGTTTTTAATTGTCTACCTTGTCACTAATGAGATTGTTGTTCACAGTGATTATTCTGAACTTGTTTTATTGTGCTGTGGTTCTAATGTGTCTGTAATCTCGACGGCATTGGAAATGAGGGAAACCTCAATGTCCTTTCGAGAATAAATAAAGGTTTGAAATGCTTACAGAATACTGAACCAGGCAACATATATATGCTTCTCCATGTAACACAGCAGATTACAGTCATAAATGTCTGTAGCTGTGTTTTAGAGTTTTAAAAATCCAACAGCCAATCTGAAGGCCCTTGAAAGGATTTTTTTTGGAAGACTAAGATATCGAAGTCGGCGGAAGCCGAAGCGATCCGCTTCTCCAGAGTACATCGCCTGGGGAAAACCAGAGGCGACTCGCAAAGGCCCCGTCCTATCGTGGCCAAAGTAACTGACTCCAAAATTAAGTCGGTTATCATGTCGAAGGGTAAAGAGCTGAAACATTCGAAGTACTCCATCAGTGATCAGTTCCCAGCTGAGATCATGAACAGACGGAGGCTGCTCTACCCGATCTTGTCAGAGGCAAGAAGAGTCAAGAAGAATGCTCGTCTCTTCATTGACAAACTTTACATCGATGGTAATCTCTATAGGAACTCTCGTATCATGTACTGGCTGAGTGGCGGTGAAGACAACATCTTTCACGACGCGCAGGAGGATCTACTGAGTATCCAGCATGCTGCCCCAGCCGCTGTAAACATGGACGCATGGCGATGACGTCATCAGAGCGTCTTCATTGCCATGACAACCTTGGACCGAATCCTGTGCCGATGACACTGCTCACGAAGGAAGATAAGTCACAGAAGTGTACTTTTGCCTACTTCTCATCCTACCCTTCTTCCTTCTCTTTGTGGACTTTCTCATCTGCATGTGTGCATGTGTATGTGTTATGTATATACATGTGTATGCGTATATATACAATGTATGAGTGTGAATATATCTATTACTTTTTTTTTTTTTTTTTTTTCCCATTACTACTATTATTATTATTACTACCACTATTATTTATTTATTTTATTTCTTCTCTCTGTCTCTCAGGCATTATCCAATGAATTTGACTCTCTCTCTCTCTCTCTGTCTTATTCTCATACTTGGCTAGGGAGGGAATTGTGGCTGATTTTTAGGCTACCGACCCAAATCCTTGGTCCTATGGGGTCAAGGTTAAATGGGCAGGGGTGTTTTTCTGTTTATTGTTGTCTTATTGCTTTTTATGTTTGTTATATGTCTGCCTATCCTGTCTTGTCTGTCCATGTGTGTTCTGTGTATTTACTTAACCGTGCTTGTGTTTTTGATCTACGCTGTGCATTTGTTTTTGTTTTTGTCTTTGTTTCATCTTAGTCCAGCTTGCTGCTCTTATGTTCCACCTAGTACACCTCCTCTCACTACCCCATTGATGTCTTCATTTCGTCTAAAGGTACAATTGAATCGGTGAAAGGTCTAAAGGTCATTCACCTCAATATAAGGAGCCTTGCACACAAAATAACTGCTCTCAAAGCCTGGGTCAATCATTATAAACCTAATATCATTACAATATCTGAATCCTGGCTGAGTAGCAAAATTACTGATGAAGAAATTAAAATAGATGATTTTGTATTATATCGAGCTGATAGGGCCACCAGAGCAGGTGGGGTAGCCACATATGTTTCATCCAATTTTACTTCAGAGCGTCTCACCCCTGCTGTAGATCCTGTTAATTTTGAATGTCTTTTCATTAATATTAGGTTTCACGACAATAAACATCTAACAATTGGAAACATCTACAGGCCCCCTCTGCCCCAACGCACTCCACCAAATGTATTTTGTCAACTGTCAACTCCCTGGGGAGGCAAAACGAATTGATCATTCTTGGTGACTTTAATAAGGACTGGCTTAGCCACGCCTCCTCCAACGATAAAAAAATACTGAGCAGTATAAATCTCTGTCAGTTAATTACCGAACCCACTAGGGTGGACTACCGAGGGTCCTCATCATTGTTGGACTGGATACTCGTTAGCAATCCTGAAAGAATAGTTAAGTCTGGTGTCATGTCAGATGCCTTAAGTGACCACTCTATCATATTCTGTGTCTGGAAAATAAAGCTACCAAGGTCACCTCCAAAATATATAACTGCAAGACAAGGCAGGAATATTGATGTAGATTGTTTTAATAATGATTTAATTTCTATTAATTGGGACAGGTTCCAGATTATCCCTTTTGTTGAGGATGCATGGAACTTTTTCCATACAGAGGTAACAAATGTAATTGATACTCATGCCCCTTTCAAAACTTTCAGAGTTAAGGGAAGGCATCTGCCCTGGATTAGTGCACATCTTATTAATCTCTTTAAACAAAGGGACAAATCCTGGCGCAAATACCGCACATCCCATGACCCTGCAGATTGGAAAAATTACAGACATTTGAGAAACTTATGCAAAACTCAAACACGGAACGCTCAATCTGAATTCTATAAAAACAGTTTCAAACATGATTTCCACAACCCCAGACAGTTCTGGAATAAACTGAATACTTTTCTCAACAAAAATAAAAGCTCAATAAAACAGCTCAAAATCAATAATGAAATAATCTCTGATCCCCTACTGATGTCCCAAGCTTTTAACAATCATTTCTCCTCTGTCTGTGCTAACTCCCATAATGCAGGCTCATATATCACAGCTGGTTCACCTTCAACAAACAGGCAGTATGGATCCTTTTCCTTTAAAAGAATCCAGCCGTTGGAAGTCTTTCGTGCGATCTGTGAGCTGAAAGAAAGCTGTGGTGCTGGTCCGGATGGCCTAGAAGCCAAGTACATCAAACTTGCGGCCCACACACTTATGTATCCCCTTGCAGACCTATTTAACTTGTCTCTGTCAACCTGCTCATTCCCATCAATATGGAAATGCGGTAGAGTTACCCCCATATTTAAAAACGGTGACCAATCGGACCCCAATAACTGTCGTCCCATTTCTATTATTTGTACCACTGCAAAAATCTTTGAAAAATTAAGTTTTAATCAGCTCTCCCAGTATCTGAATTGCTTCAACATCTTATCCCCAGTCCAGTCAGGTTTCAGGCCAAATCATTCCACCACCACAGCCTTATTAAAGTTCACTAATGATGTGCTACTGTCCTCTGGCAAAAGTCTTCTCACCGGAGCAATTTTTATTGACCTGTCTAAGACCTTTGATATAGTTGACCACTACCTACTCCTTGATAAGCTCCATTCTATTGGTCTACAGCGAAATGCCCTTCTCTGGTTTAATGCTTATCTTCATAATAGGCGTCAGTGTGTTGCCCTGCAAGGTAATCAATCCGACTATCTAATTATTGAGAAAGGTGTCCCACAAGGCTCCACCTTGGGTCCACTCCTTTTCTCTATTTTTATCAATGATTTACATGACACCTGCTTACATAGTCAAGTTCAGCTCTATGCCGATGACACTGTTATTTATTTTTCCGGTTCTGATATAATGCACATTCAAGCATCTTTACAGTCTGACTTTAATCATGTTCAAAACTGGCTCCATAACAACAATCTTGTCCTGAATAGAGGGAAATCTTGCAGTATGGTGTTTGGTACACGACACAGTCAAGCAAGCTCTGCTGAATTATGCATACGGTTTTCAATTGGCTCCCATCTTGAGCAAGTTAACTCTTTCAAATATCTCGGACTTTGGCTTGATCCAGAACTTACCTTCAAACCACATGTTGACTATATTATTAAAAAAACATATGGTTGCCTGAGCTCTCTCTACCGCTCAATCAACTGCTTTTCATTTGAAGTTAGGAAAAGGATCATCACTCAAGTTCTACTCCCTATTATCGATTACGCTGATGTTGTGTATCATAACACCACTGACACACATCTTAAGCCTCTTAATGTTTTATATAACTCCCTGTGCAGGTTTGTCTTGAGATGTCCATATAGAACCCATCACTGCCTCATGTATAACTCGCTCAACTGGCTGCAGCCTAAATCCAGAAGGCATTCACATTGGCTTCTCTTCATTTTTAAATGTATTCATTTTAATTGCCCCTCTTATCTAAAACAGTATCTAGTTCAGTCAACCTCATCTTATCCTCTCAGACACTTGCAATTCCCTTATTTTGATCTTCCAAAAATCACTAAGGAGACTGGACGGAGGTCATTCAGCTACAAAGCTCCATCTGATTGGAACAATCTTCCTGTATCTCTTAGATCCATTTCCTCCCTCGGTCGCTTCAAGACTTCCCTATATTCATATCTGGAATCAACCTGTACGTGTTTCTAAACTGTACCTTTTATCTCTCTTCATCTCTCTCCTGACGCTCTTCAGCTGATGGTGTAGTGGTTGGTAGGGTGGTGGGTGGGAGAGGGTGAGCAAGCTATTATATGTATGAATGTATCTGTATCCTTGTCTGTACGTAATTATGTCTGCCTTTGTCTTGTTTTTTTTTTTTTTTTTGTCTGTAAATTTGTCTGTAATTCTTTTTGCTTGTCATGCTCTCTTGTTTTGTTTTGTTTCTGTTTTTGTTTTTCTGTTCTTTGTTTTATGGGTCCCTCTTGAAAATGAGATGCTGCATCTCAAGGGGCTATCCCTTCAATAAAAATCTAAAAAATCTAAAAATATGTAAAATAACAGCCGTATTTGTTGGTGGTTTAGTCATATGGTATATCGAAAACTACACTCCTTGTGGTGCCATTAATGTTGACCATTTTAAGGTACAAACACCACAACAGGTTCAATAAATGCCTTTGAGAGACAAAAAACAAAGTTATTATTCACCTATGAAAGGTTATTATAACCCACAGATTGACATTACCTAGACAGAGACTCTGCTTACACAGCTATCAGTTCATTTCTCACATACTGACAATAGTCCAGATGATCTAGATCCAGCAAAATATTTAGTCCATACCAATTATTACATCCATAGATATCCAGCCACTGCCATCACATTGTTTTAAACATTAATATTTCTCTACATATGATCCATAATAATATGATACATAATGTTGTATCTCAAAATGGAGGCGAACTCCTGGCCTCTGCATCGACACCTCACTTGAGCATAGGAGCTTCCAGTGCTGCTGCTATGGACTCAATAGCTAACCAGGGCCCAAGCCGAAGGGACATTTGTTACTCACATTACTGTTAGCGATTGGCCCATTTCACCTGAGGCTTATGGGTCTTGAATTTAATGACACTCTGAAGCTCCACAGAAGATTTCAGCCCTTATTGTCATCATAGACTTTTGTAAATGGTCATAAATTATAAACAAATGACTCCTATGTTGTCTGAAGGGGAAAAAAATAGTCTTTCTTATCAGTTTAGGTTGTATAAGGCCTCAGTCAAATAGGAAATGTTTTAGGAGCTGAGAACTGAGAATGAAACCCTTTGCTCGCTGTTTTTGCATTAGTGCATGCCTCATGTTCCTGCGCTCTAGATGCCTGATATTTTTGTTGGAGCGCTCTGAACTCCTCATGTTGGAAAAACTTAAAACTCCCATTGTCCATTCAGATGATTTGAGAGGGGGCCTTCGGTGATTGTAAGGACAACAAGTTTACAGCTGGTAAATAATGGAGGAGAAACTAGTGGTAGTGGTTGCTGGATACCCAAAGCTGTATGACTTACCAACTTACCAAACTGTGAACATAATTAAACAAATTTGTTTTAGTTATACATTAAAGTTGTAACTATATTTTAGGTGGTTTTAAAAGAGGGTGAAAAGAGGTCTTAGATGTTCAGACTGAATATCAACCGGTTCCTAACCAAAAATCACTGTTGGATCCAGGTTGGTAAACAAATACCTAAACCACCAAAGTTTAAGGAAAGAACAGTAATTTTCAGCCTGCAACCTATTTTGCAATGTTTTTGAGTGACTTGTTGGAAGAACTATTTTTGAAATTGGTCCCATATTCACCCATAGGTGGAGGCTTTCATACAAGCTGCCACCTGCTACTCAGTTAAACATTCACAGGCATCAGGAGCAATTCCAGGTTTAGTTTCTTGCCAAAGAAACTTTGACATATGGACTAAAGGAGCTGGGGATCGAACATGGATCTTCTGATTAGTGGATGACAGCTCTACCTTCTGAGCCACAGCCGCCGCCACAATGTCATCACTCAGAGCAGGTGTGCCCCTTCAATTCATGTCTTCTAAAAGTGCTTGTCTGAGATTGCTATTGTGAGTGTCTTACAACATTATCAGATGAAATGTTTTTCTGTACTTTTTTGCTTGTTCCAGTTTTGTGTCCAAGTCTCACTAAATCTCACAAGAGATGACTTGTTGCAAGAAAACGGAGGAAACATGCGTGAGAGTTGGAGAGAGGAGTGCTGCTAATAGTTTGTTGTGTTGGGATACAGAAAGTGTCTAGCTATTATCTAAAAGATTTTCAATGCCATGGCTATATTTTAAGCAAATTTTGACAACATGAAAAAAGTCAGGGAGAATTCTTGTTTAGTGAGACCTTTAGCAAGAGGTTGAAAAATACCCAAGTTCCCCTTTGATAACTATAATCACTTTGTGTTTGCATGTCTGTATAATGAGGTGGAAGCTGAAGGAAAGATAAGTGCATTTTTTCCCTGCTCACTGAGCAGGTAATCATGTAGTTTCATGCTGGGAGCTGTGGTTTCATATACAACAAATTCAGGTGTTGTCCTGCAGGGAGACGCTGCTAAAAGGGCTAATCAGTGAAGCATGGCTGCAGCTTTGAGAGTGTGCATATGTGTTTGCATGCTTGGCTGCATGTTTACTTTAGCATGTATTGTATACACATGATTACAGAGGTATGAAGGATTATCTTCAGTCCTGGTTGGAAAATGTATGTCTCTGCACTCTGTTTTCATAGCATTTATATAGCTTAATATCTCTATAATGTTATTATATTGTAGTCAATAAAACCATCCATCCATGAAAGTCAGCACCCATTGCATTTCTAGCTCCTTCATTTGCCACTACCTGTGTGGACACCATTTCTCACCAGTGTACTTATTAATACTATAATTTAATCTGAGTGAACACAGAGTCCTAATTGAGTAATGATGGGACTCTCTTCTCTGTTGCAAACCCACTTTGTAATTACATACTGTCACATTACACAGATTCAAAAATATGACAGTTTTGTGAGGTGGTTTTTCCAATCTAATAGGGTAAGATCAGAAAACCCTACTGATTTTACACCTCAGTGTGTTTCCACACAGCAAATTCTGGACTTCGGAATAAACTCTCTCTGAGTTCAAATCAACTCAATTTGAGTGTACATGTGAGACCAACTAATACACTCTAGGAGAGAGTTGAAGTTACTCTTTATTGTGAGTTGATCCTTTAACCCTTTATTAAGTAGAGTAAATACAACTTTTATTTTACACTGCTCACCCGTGTGTAGTTCATTTTTATCCGTGCCCATACCTGTGAATTTATGTATATACATATTTTTACCCGTGACACAGCTTTTTACAGGTTACCTGTCAGGTACCAGCGGGTCCTTGACCCGGTTCTGGACTCTGACTGAGGGCACAGAAAATAAAATATTTTATATGGAACTATATTGCTAGTGTTTGACTGGCCCGATACCCTTACTAACAAACATGTAGCTGATTTCATGGTAAGGGCATGTTTTCATTCTCGCCCTCCCTGCTCCACCTTTCCTTTTCTTCTTGGCTGTTCAACTCACCGGGGGACCAGAGAAGCAGGTAGACAGTTGCTATGTTCATTGGAATCAACCAATCATGTCTCACAGATTGAGAGGTGTGGTTTGTGAACAGGAGCTGTGGCCGAAGTGCATGAGCGATGCACCTGATGTGTGTATTCATAGGTCTGTCAACTTATTCTGTTATGTTACTGCTGGTTAAGTTGAGTGTAGCTGTCAGGCCAAAATGACTCAGCTGAAATGCCCCAGTGCTACCAATGGACTGTCCGCTACTGAGAGACATTGTAGAGGCTTTGATAAGTTCAAAGACATAGTCAGTATTTACTTACTCATTCCCACCTCTGCGCTGCTCAGACCCCATGCTTTATGAGCGATGTTTTTCACGCAGAATCACCCTATATTAATAAGTGACTTCAGTTTTAAAAAAAAGAAAGAAAAACATCAATTTTTTGACTTTGTAGTGAGTCACTGAGAAAACCCGGCCGGTGGTCAGTTGGTGAAGTGTTCAGTCATCCATAAAGATGTAATTTTTGATAAGTGGCAATATATGACGCAGAGTAGCATAGGCAGGAGGGCAGGGATGAGTGTGCTGATAAGGAGGATAAGAGAAGTGCAAACTGAGAGACTCAAGAGATCTCAATTGCTTTGGAGGTCAAAAGCTGGTGACTCTAGTGCCTGGGGAAAAGGCCAGCGTACATCATCCCAATGATCGTTCTCATTACACTCACTGTCTCGCTTGCCTGCCCGCCGTAGGAATAAATATGACAATAAGACTGCTGTGCTGTGGACGCAACATCCCAGCTGCTAAACCAGAACAGGGCTGAAGGAGACGGGCCACATAAAAATAAAAATTATGTTTTAGGATTGCATGTCTTAGCGGGCAGCGGAGATGATAGATGGAAATGAGGCACAACAGTTTTGTGAAAGCTGTACTTGAATTTATTGACAGAGGTCTGAGTGTACTCGTACAGCTGGATGATGAACAATCATTCTGACTATGCAGGATTACTGCAGGCAGAGAGAGCAGATGAAAAAAGTACAAACACCTCCTTCCAACTCTTTACAGAGCAGGAGAGCTACAGCAGGATTGTCTGAACTTACATTACAATCTGTTTTATGGTATGATTCAAGATGTAATCAATGAGGAGAGATTAAGGACTTTCAGACTCTCAGATAATGTAAACTCTGCCCAGGCTCTGCTAGGAAGATTACTGAGACTCTATGAACTGGAAGGGGCCTTTTCATCCTGCTGGTGGTTCTATTAAGGCACTGGAGAGACTATAGTTTGGTTAAATATAAAAAAACACATCCTGCCTCTTGTCACCTTTGACTTTGTCAATATTTAACCAGACAGAAATGTTTCCTTAACATTACCAGAGAGCTCTGAGCTGCCTCAATGGAGTCATGCAAATGTTCATCATGCTATGGAAAATGTAAGAAAACAAGACTGTGGCTCTCATTTATCAATTTGTCTTATAAACCAGTGCAGATTGGAGTGTAGAAATCATCTTACATTAGGATTTGCATGCAATTCATTAATCTCGCCAATTATTGTGTAAAAGTGATTGGGTGTTGATAAAAGTGTCAGCTGAAAACAGTCATTATATACATGTTTACATATATTACATATATGTATATTATACAATATTGATATTGTTATAATATCCACATAAAAGCTTATAATTGATCCAGAATGACAAGCATGTATCAGGTCTACTTCCATTTCGGGCATACCAGGTGGCGGAGGAGACACAGATGTGTGTCCGAGTTGGACACTGGCTAAATTTAATCACCTAGGCTACTATTAAATAATTTAAATGTTGTAGGGTTTATTTATTTCTCCTAAATGATTTTTAATGATATAAACATGCTTTGGTTTGTCAGTCTTTAAAAATAAAAAAAGTTTGGTTTCAGATAGAGCTGGGCACCAGTGGTGTTAATCCTTCAGTTAGCGTGGAGCCAGTCCCACAGAGCCAGGCAGCTGCCAGCTGTGACGGACAGAGTGTGTCCATATGGCAACTGTACATTTTTATGTTGATTAATATGTGGCTGCAAATACTTAGATGCCCATAAGAATTCAGTGTGTTAACAACTCCCGACCTTAGCCAGATTTACTGCTGCAGCGCAAGTCCCTGCTGACTCAAACTTGCATATGCGAGTTGAGACATTAGATCATAACCTCAAGTCCACATTAACAATGCAGAGCTTTATGTGGAAATTACTGTATGCCCAGTTTTGTGTCGGACGTTTGTTTCATAAATGAGGGCCAATGAGATTGAGATTTTTTTGTCATTTCACCAGGCCTATTTATACATTTAAATAACACACATGTAATCTGGGATTTACATCCAATTCCAGCTTTCACGCCAATACGGAAAGTACTGTGCACTACTTTGTGCATTAAGATGAAGATGTCGGAGCAACAGCCACGTCACCAGTTTCTTTTTTTTGTTTTTTTGTGTGTGTGTGTGTGTGTGTGTGTGTGTTATGGGTGGGGGCCCCCTTCTCAATCTCCCTGCTCTCTAATGGCTGTTCAGCCACCTGCTCCAAGCCGCACACCTAAAATCCATCCACTGCAACTCTGCAGTATATAAACCCTGGTTCCTTATCCCTTACTTATCAAGAGGCAACTTCAAAGCTGAAAAATGAAGTCATGTAGAAGTGCAAGAATGAAGCTCCTAAAATGGCCACTTGAGGCTAGCTCCAAAAGAGACAGAACTGTCCCTAACAATATTTGATCAAACTCATTCACATTATTCTCACTCTAACAGTCCTGTACATGAAAATAGGGGAAATAACACTTTTCTTATTGATTCAGTAAGGGACAGTGCATTTGACATTATGACTTTATTCTCATTAAATTCCAAGTTTACTTTCGGAATATTACAACTTTTTTTTTTCCTCAAATTGAGCATAGCGTTAGTTCAGGCAGGCCACAGAGTCAAGCTCAGCTCACATCCCAGCTAAATCAGCTGATCTCAAGCAGCCCACTCAGCTAACTGCTAATAGATCACATGATTTCTTCCTACGCAAACAATTGGCAATTCTCAATATGGGCGCCCTATTTAAACTGCTTTAGCCTGCCTACTGTTGCTGCTTTGCAACCCGCCTCCACCCCAGCTCCACCTTTGGATTTTATGCTGTATCTGACTTATCAATGTCATTTCTGATTGTCATTGACGCTGGCTCTGTTCTGTACTGGGGTCTTTGCTGCTGCTCTCCCCGCCTTAGGCTTTCCATGTGTGCGCATGGAAGGGCAGGGAGGTTTGCCCTCTCTGCCTTAGGCTTTCCTCGCGTATGCGTGGAAGGCAGAGAGGAGTGCTCTCTCCACCTTAAGCTTTCCACACAGGCACGGAGAGGGCGGAGAGGTTTGCGCTCTCTGCCTCAGGCTTTCCTGGCATGTGCGTGGAGGACAGAGCCATGTGCTCTCTCTGGCTTCAGCTTCCCACGTAGGCTCGTGGAAGGGTAGGGTGGAGTGGTAAAGACGTCCCAGAACAGAACCATACCGCCAAATGTTAAAATGCAAATGTTTAAATGCAACGGAAATAAAGCTTTCTTTGACTAAAACTAGTGCAGTGCCCGTAGGAAGTATGTTTTTCTATAGAAAAGTGGAAGCTTAAGTAGATTTTTCATGTATGGCCAAATGAGGCTGTGTTCAGTGGTTGGATGTACAAAGAGGTGTACATACTCTTACATAGTGTTAATAGAGAAACTGTACATTGGGTAAGACAGCAGAGCGGAGCGCTGAGCCGCTTCTGGTGGAGCAGTTTACATTGACTTGAATGGCGATTAGCTCCAGCACCCGCGCTGTGGCTGAATCACGCACGTGAAGGATCCAGTGGACATCCAGGGTAAGCCTGTGCAAAGTTTTGGGTGACCCAGAGCGGTATAGCAGTAGGATACTTTGATCTTTTATTCCGTGAGGCGTGGCTAAAGCTGCGAGCGAGAGCGCGATAGGCTGACTGGTTACACGGAGGTCTATGGGATTTTAACTTTTAATGATAATGTTGTGAATATTAATCCAAAAAACTTCAAAATCAAGGATGCACACCATCGTGCCATGCGCAAGCCATATCTGAAAACTCAGGTTGATCTGACAAACAGTCAGAGAGATATGCGAGCCACAGACACACAGACTGACAGACAGAGATTTCTTGCTTTATAGATAGACTAGTGCAGTGCCCGTAGGTAAGTATGTTTTTCTATCGAAAAACGGAAGCTTAAGTAGATTTTTCATGTATGGCCAAATGAGGCTGTGTTCGATGGTTGGATGTACAAAGAGGTGTACATACTCTTACATAGTGTTAATAGAGAAACTGTACATTGGGTAAGACATGAACGTACATTGAGATATGGAGAGACACGCAACATCATTAGGTTTCCTAGCTTTCCGTAGGCGAACAATCTTGAAATGGTAGCTAGCAAGCACGTAAGCCTGCACGCCTGAAAGGAAAAACAAACGTTTCCGACATAGCCATACTTTGGTATAGGAAGTTTAGGCAATGTTTTAGTCAATGTAACCATGTTGTAGCCATGTCAGCAAACACCATGAGCAGATGAGAACAGCGTGGTGAAACATAAGAAATACTACTTACCATGAGATTACTGAAACATGTCATGTTAATGCAAACTGCACCACTTCATCTATTCCTATATGGGGGAGGGACGAAAGGGAATGCCATAACCCCGGGTGTACACTGGATCCGTCGCGTGCGTGGTCCGGCCGTGGCACGGACTCCTCCGTCCTGTGCCGGGCGTCAATGTCTACTGGAAGCGTATCTATGGCGGCGCGCACGCGAGCGGCTGGAATTGACGGATTGCGAGATCATGATGTCACGCGATAATGTGCAGAAACACTGGAGGTAAAAAGACATCGACAAACAAAGAAAAGCTTTCTCTACCTGCCGGGGGCCACAAACTTTGACGTCACGTTGTTGTAGCGATGTGAAATACGCTCCGGAGTTTTCATGGGTGTTTTGATTTTGAAAATTGACCGGATACTCTCGTCTTTTCTGTGCCTGGCTTCCTGTTTGACTCATTTGGTCTGTGGAAATTGACGCTTCGTCGCGCGGCATCCGTCAAAAAATAGACCTGTCGCGAATTTTTAGCGGAGCGCCGAGCCGCTTCTGGTGGAGCAGTTTACATAGACTTGAATGGCCACGATTAGCTCCACCACCATACCTGTCAAGTTTTGGATTTGAAAATAAGGGAAATTTTCCGGCGCTCGCTGCGAGCCGTCCCACCATCCCAACCAAGCTCCAGTATCCCTTACATTTTAAGACAGGTGTACAAAATATCTAAAAACAACTTGTCAACCGCTTACTAACTACAATTAGGTGATCAGAATCTGATAGGCCAACCTTTGTTGACATTGAAATGCTGTGAACATTCCTACGTTATAATACAGCCTAAATGAAAACACAAAGGGTATATGAAGCACATTTATTTATTGTTTATAAAACGGGTGCTTCCCATCCTTAAATGTAATTGGCTGAGCCGCGTTCCATGCCGTTGTAAAATCAGTGTAACCCACTGGTCGACAGCAGGGTCTGTGTTGCTTGGCAACCATTCTGTCCACTCCATCTTGCTTGGTGGAAGAATGAATAGTTCTCAGTGTTATTGTTGCATTATTACCAATACATTGTTGATTCTTTTTCGTGTGTGTTTATTTTATGGGCTATATGTAGGGTAACCGTTTTATAAAGCTATAAGCCCCGAGAAGCCGTGAGTTACAGTGATTACAACGGCGGAGGGGCACTGAACGCCCCTCAGCCGTTGTAAAATCACTGTAACCCACGGCTTCTCGAGGCTTATTGCTTAAACATATTTTCAGTTCATAATGTGCCCCATCCTGCTCCTCTGTAGGAAAGTAAATTCGCTGTCCCATTTTTCGAGATATTTACAGGACTTCTTTGTTTTTTTGGCAGGAATGCCTTCTCCTTCGTCACATCCATCCATCTCTCTCTTTTCTTGTTCCGGGTTTGTTCCCGCTGTCGGCACTAACCTCGCGACAACTGCTACCCAGGCTACTGTAGGTGGCAGCTCTCGCGAGGCTAGTGACAGAGTTCAGTTTGGAGAGGCAGAGGAATGTTTTTTTTTTATTATAATACGGGAGATTTGCGGGAGAATACTAATACGGGAGGGGGGTAAAATATGGTAGTTTCCCGGCCAAAACGGGAGACTTGACAGCTATGTCCAACACCCGCGCCGTGGCTGAGTCACCCACTTCACGGATCCAGTGGACATCCGGGGTAAGCGTGTGCAAAGTTTTGGGCGACCCAGAGCGGTATAGCGGTAGGTAATTTGATCTTGTATTCTGTGACGCGTGGCTACAGCTGCGTCAGAGAGCGCGACAGGCTGACCGGATACACGGAGGTGTATGGGATTTAAACTTTTAATGATAACGTTGCGAATATCAATCCGAAAAACTTCAAAATGATGGATGCACAACATCGTGCCATGCGCAAGCCATATCCGAAAGCTCAGGTTGATCTGACAAATAGTCAGAGAGATATGCGAGCCACAGACTGACAGACACACAGACACACAGACCGACAGACACACAGACTGACAGACAGCGATTCCTTGCTTTTATAGATAGACTAGTGCAGTGCCCGTAGGAAGTATGTATTTCTATAGAAAAGTGGAAGCTTAAGTAGATTTTTCATGTATGGCCAAATGAGGCTGTGTTCGATGGTTGGATGTACAAAGAGGTGTACATACTCTTACGTAGTGTTAATAGAGAAACTGTACATTGGGTAAGACATGAATGTACATTGAGATATGGAGAGACACGCAACATCATTAAGTTTCCTAGCTTTCCGTAGGCAAACAATCTTGAAATGGTAGCTAGCAAGCATGTAACCCTGCACGCCTGAAAGGAAAAACAAACGTTTCCGACCTAGCCATACTTTGGTATGGGAAGTTTAGGCAATGTTTTAGTCAATCTAACCATGTTGTAGCCATGTCAGCAAACACCATGAGCAGATGAGAACAACATGGTGAAACTTAAGAAATACTGCTTACCATGAGATTACTGAAACATGTCATGTTAATGCAAACTGCACCACTTCATCTATTCCTATATGGGGGAGGGACAAAAGGGAATGTCATAACCCCGGGTGTACACTGGATCCGTCGCGTGCGTGGTCCGGCCGTGGCACGGACTCCTCCGTCCTGTGCCGGGCGTCAATGTCCACTGGAAGCGTATCTATAGCGGCTGGAATTGACGGATCGCGAGATCATGATGTCACGCGATAATTTGCGGAAACACTGGAGATATAAAAACATCAACAAACAAAGAAAAGATTTCTCTAACTGCTGGGGGCCACAAACTTTGACGTCATGTTGTTGTAGCTATGTGAAATACGCTCTGGAGTTTTCGTGGGTGTTTTTATTTTGAAAATTGACCGGATACTCTCGTCTTTTCTGCGCCTGACTTCCTGTTTGACTCATTTGGTCTGTGGAAATTGACGCTTCGTCGCGCGGCGTCCGTCAAAAAATAGACCTGGCGCGTATTTTTAGCGGAGCGGAGTGCCGAGCCGTTTCTGGTGGAGGAGTTTACATTGACTTAATGGCTGCGATTAGCTCCGGCACCCGCGCCGTGGCTGAATCGCGCACATGACGGATCCAGTGGACATCCGGGGTAAGCCTGTGCAAAGTTTTGGGTGACGCAGAGCGGTATAGCAGTGGGATACTTTGATCTTTTATGCTGTGAGGCGTGGCTACAGCTGCGAGCGAGAGTGCGATAGGCTGATTGGTTACAAGGAGGTCTATGGGATTTTAACTTTTAATGATAATGTTGTGAATATTAATCCAAAAAACTTCAAGATGAAGGATGCACACCATCGTGCCATGCGCAAGCCATATCCGAAAGCTCAGGTTGATCTGACAAATATGCGAGCCACAGACAAACAGACACACACAGACATTTCTTGCTTTATAGATCGATGGTCCTGTCTGAAATATAATTTTATTCTTAACTTCTAAAAAACACATTTTGAATGTGCAGGAAGTTTTTAACATGAGCATAAGTCTTGCTGAAACACATATGAACTATTAACATTTTTAAATTTAAGTAAGTTAATGTGTCGTTGATGTATACAGGTGCCACTTGCACATTTTAAAAGGTAACGTCTTTGAACAAAAGACACAAAAGAAGAAGGAAAAGTAAACTATGCCAACATAAGTGTTGACTCAGCAGGGATAACATTAAATGAGAAAAGTTAATCTACAAGAGAATAAATATTTGAAAGCAACACAGAATGTCCTGACAGCATCATATTTTATTATATTTTTTATATTTTGAAATGTCACCTACCACTTGATTTTTTTTTTTCTCTCTTAAATACATAAAGACATTCCCAGCATATACGTAAGGATAACAAACAACAACAGTTTTTAATGGTTTTAAATTTAGTAAGCTGTTTTAAACACAGGGCTCCTCCAAGGCTGTGTTATATCTCCAGTTCTCTTCTCTGTTTATACTTACAGCATCTCCTGTAGCAGTGAAGGAATGACACTTTTTAAGTACGTGGATGACACGGCCTTGGCAGCTAGCCTGACTGGCATCAATACCAGCAGGCGGTCAACAACCTGGTCCAAACATTTGGTGAAAATTCATTTTAGCGTACCATCAAAAAGACCAAGGAGCTGTGCAGTGAGGGCAGAGAGGAATCACCATCATCATCATCTCTTTTCCAACCGCTCAGTATCCAGGGTCACCTAAAAGAGCAGGTTCAGTCTTTTTAATACCTCAGAATAGAGATAGACACCCGTCTGCCCTTTTCACAGCACACTAACTCTGTGTACAAAAAAGCACAACAGCACCTCCAACCTGCTAAGGAAACTCAGGACTTTTCATTTCAGCAAGGACATTTTAACTCTGGTTTACCACTCGCTCATTGAATCCATTCTCACCTGCACATTTCATCCTGCTACAACTCATTCACCACCAAACTCAAAACAAAACTCTCCCACATCACTAATCAGGCTAGCAAAATAAACAGCTCTCCCCAAACTCCTCTATCTGAGCTGTATAACCACTCAGTGATCAGGAAAGCCACCCTGATCACAGAGGACCTTTTTCACCCCCTCCATCACTCCTTTCAGTTACTGCCATCAGACAGACACTACAAAGTCCCACTGGGACATCTACAAGAAATCAGTCATTGCCTCTGCAAGAACCACCCTGAACATTCTAAAACAGACACTGCACCTTAACCTGCTTTTAACAGCCCCCTTTTCATATTTTATATTTGTTTTCAGTGTGTTTTTAATATTAATTGTGTGTATTAATAAGCCTTGTCAAGAAGGATTTCTGTCACTGGTGGGACAGACAATAAAGTGTATCTATCTATCTATCTATCTATCTATCTATCTATCTATCTATCTATCTATCTGTCTGTCTGTCTGTCTGTCTGTCTGTCTATCTATCTATCTATCTATCTATCTATCTATCTATCTAACTTGACTAGAACTGCTGTAGAATTGAGTTCTTTGATGCTCAAATTTCCTGGAGGAGGAACTAAAATATGTCCCCACCGATGTGAAAATGAAACTTACGCTCTTGATTCCTGACCAGTGGACAGGGGATTCATTTTAGTTTGAAATGTTTTTAAGGCTTAAAGTTAAGCATAATTAAGTATGTGCTGTCTATTGACAAGTCACTACCACAGCACCAACATTAGTTAGGTAACGTAACCATAGTGTGACCTCAGATTCTAAGAGTATAGGCGTAGTCTTAATTGTCTCTATTTCAGTGTGTTTTCAGTTCATGGAAATTTGGCCATCTAGGTCTTCATCAGAAGGTTCCCAAGGGGGTCCTCAGAGTTACTACAGTTGTTATTATTGCAGTTATTATCCTGTGAAACTGCAATTAATAGCCCATGCTATTACTTTCTGAAATCACTGAACTCAACAGGCCTGTATTTGGGACTGGCGTCTATATAAGACAGGCCTTAAATCCCTCTCACACAAAACTGTTTCTCAAGAAAGATGGGAAATAAGATCAAATTGTTTATTTAAACCAATATGAATATTACTTATATAAAAATTAGGCTTCAGAAAATATATCAATAATGAATCATTCATTTAATCTAGTTTTGAAAGACAGCACATCAGAGAGAGAGACAGATAGTTATGCCACTAATTTTACAGCACCCTAGGATTACAGCATCCAGCATACCAACACAACACCACTTTATCCTGTTAAAACAATATTTACAATATGAAAAACCCTTTGATTCTTTTGGTCTGGGGACCCTTATGGACTAAAGAACTATGAATAACTTACAGGAAAATTGAGAAATGGAAACACAATTTGACTTTATGACCCCTTCAGAAGTAGGGAGTCAGCACCTTCTTTTCCACTCTCTTGTTTACCAGGCCAGCAAATCTGTGTGCTTTGGTGTTCAGGGTTTTAGTAAAATTAACTGAACAACTGAATTATAGAGAATCTGAGCCAACAATATGTAGCATCTCCATACTGACCAATGTTTGTATTTGTACATTATATCTGTACAACATTTATATTTGTATGCATGAACTAAACAGCTAACTAACGTTAGGACAAGTGGTTTTATACACCCAAAGAACTTCTATAAAAATGAACTGCTTGGCAACCAGACCAGGTGCATAGCTGGGACAGGCCTTTGTCAAAATGTGTTGTCATATCCAGCTAGTAAAAGAGACTGGGTGTTTGGACTAGGCTTTTAATTTAAGTTTTAAAGTATTTTAATAGCTTAGTATCAGTTTGAATGTTTGTGTGGACATGCCACTTTAGGCTGCCCTACACATTATTGTAGGCCCAGTTAAACATGCAACCAAATTTTATAAAATATATGTGGCAGGGGTCTCTGCTCTATCTCTTTGGGCTAAGGGGTCCTTGGTCTTTTCCAGTAAATACATTTTGTTAATGGTTTTAAGCCTATTTTTTGCAGGTGAGGTCGCTAGTGAAAATGTGCATTAACATTAGTATCGTTACAGTTAACCACAGCTGGAAATGCACTGTGCTAAATAGGTGTCGCTAGGTTTAAATTTCAGGACACCAGACACAACTATTTTCAGGGATCTTTATTTCTTGAGCACTCTCAAAATGTAAGAGTAATGTTATGTTATGCTATCTAAGAGTAATGTAATGTTTTACATTACATTGTAATTTATTTGGAATGTTTAATGTGTGTTAGATGTAACTTATTCAGATATGTCTACACTTCAAAATGTAAATCACTATTTAAACATCCAAAATTTCAACCAGTCTAATAAGCCACTTGATTCCACTGCCAACTTTAAGTGCCTCAACTCTAACTGCTTTGATAAATCACTTCAGTTCAGTACATAAACTGTTGGTAGCTCTTCTGTCTTTACAAAATAAAATAAAGTGAACAAAAACACACAGTCAATTTCAATAAAATTAGAAACATTCTGTTAATTAATATCAAGTGAAATGGTGCAGTATATCTCAATGTACTCACTACATTCTCTCTTTCTGCAGTAACTCAAGTACACATGTACACGAGTACACATCAACCTCATACAGCGAAAATAAATATTTTCAGGTACCATACACATAATCAACATTCTCAAGCATGAAAGATAACAAAATATATGTATGTAAAATAAACGTATGTAGTAACACTGCAGTCCTCTCATAAATTACTCTGGCACATGTTGAAAAAGTCTATAAACGTCAGACCGACTAAATCACCATATGCAGCAGATAATACATTTTGTACATCAATACAATCATTTTAATGAACATTTTTCAATTGCTTTGTACAGAAATAACATTTTAAACATATTTACCACTGGAAGAATGGCAAAATGCCCCACAGGACAACAGAGGAGTCATGAGAAGGAAAGCTCTTCCCTTCCTATTTTCCTCTGGCTGTATTTCCTCTGGATCATCTCTCAATTTGGAGACACCTGAAGGGGCACATTGCCCTCTAGTTGCCTCAGTGTAAACATTGTATTTTCCACTGGACTACGTAAGCTAGCGGCTAACCAGTGACATCCAAAATGCCAAAATTGAGGCTTTAAGCTGGAGTCCACAAACCAGTGGTTGATGTTGCGGTAGCTACGTCTTTTATTTTACAGTCTATGCTCCTTACCAGATCACCTACTCTGCCACAGTGGTAGCTAGGCAGCTTGAATTGTGTATCTAAGTTTACTTCTGGTGTGTTTATCCTGATTCCTTAGTAACTTGTTTTCTCTCAAAATCACTGCCTGCTTGCAAGCCTGTCAATCTGCTTCCCAACAGCCTCCCCACATCCATCTCTCTTGCTCTGCCCAATCTCATCAGCCACCAGCTCCACACCTCCTCTGCCTCCACCAGCCGGACTCTTCCCCATATCCATCTCCATCTGCTGCAACCAGTCAATAAACCTGCTTTTATTCATTGTACAACCAGAGTCTGTGTCTGCATTTGGGTCCCCCCTGTGGATCGTTAACAGCAAAGACAGGGTGTGGAGATCAAGTAGGTGGATGAAGGTGTTTTATTGCTCTCCTATGTTCTGTAACAGACCAGCACTTAATGATTGCTTTTTTTTCTTTTCTTTTTTGTTACTGTAACCACAATCATTTCCTAAAGTCTGGTGCTATGCTATATTGTTATCGTTCTTTTAATGGGATTTGCTGATAATGTGAAAAATATAGAATAACGCCAGTCGTACCCTTTAATTAAGTGTTTAGGTAAATCACTTGTAACCATGCACTGATTTAGAAATAAATAATTTTAAAAGTGTTGAATGTTAAATAACTGTCATTGAACATAATCCAAGGTTTTGTAGATCTGTACAATGTCAGTTGTTTGAGTGGTGATGTATGGCTGATATATGGAAACAAACAATTTTTATTTATTTTATACATTTTTTTTTATACAGTTTTTCTCCTTCTTTCGGTAAACATGACCTGTCGGGTTGTATTGTGTGAAAAATGGAAACCTTGTAGCAGAAAACTAAGCATGTCTCTTAAACAGCAGTGAGGAGAAGACTCGGCTCACTTGGATCTCACTCACACAGAAAGGGTTTTCGCAGCTGGCGGCTTTTGGTAATTGTTTTTGATAAGAATTAAGCTTTTTGCTTGCTGTTTTTGCCTCACTACGTGCCACCCGTTTTTGTGCTTTAGGTGCCTGGCATTTTTGCTGGAGCATTCTGAACCCCTGTAGCTGAATAAACTCAGACCAAGAAAGCACTGCACATCATCTCTGCTTTTTTTCCCCCATTGTCCAGTCGGATTATTTGAGGGGCTGTCTTTCTGTGGTGGTCACAACAACAAGTTTACAGTTGGTAAAAAAAAATGAGGAGAAAGTAGTTGTGCTCAGTTGCTTGGTAGGACCGATAGACTCTTGGTAGTTAGTATTCAATTTTGTTATGCTGGGGCCTGACAATAGACAGCAGGTTGTCAAACTGCCCCCAAATCGTCCTAAAATATGCCTGGAAATGGCCATCGTGGAGAAGAAGCTCCTGGACCAACTGGTGATACTCCCTGTGATCCATTGTCTTTTTTAGGGACTCACGTACACACAGATCTCCATTTCCCTGTGCCCAACAAACTATTTGCTGACAGCCTCTCATCCTCAACCAGAGCTACAGCAAGTTCCCTCTTCCTGTCCATTGTAGGAGCTAGCTACTAATTACTGTAAAATAAATAAAAATAAACAAATAAAAAATAATAATTAAATAAAGAGTATTGATTACACAAAAAGGTTAGGGTAAGGAGGTGATGGAGTGGCTGCCTGGCAACAATAATACCATGCAGCAAGCATTTTTGTAGTAGTGGCATTCAATTTAAAAAAAAAAAAAAAAAAAAGGCAGTGCCTTGCTTTTCTGTAAGATCAGAACCCAACAGTGGCTAAATGCTGTCCCTGCCTCTTCTTTACTGATGCTATTTCACAGGATGTTCTGTGTGTACAATATATTCTACTGTTGACTATAGACCAACTTTTAGTGGCTGGACGTCACAGTTACATCACAGCGGTTGCGTGCGCATACTGGTTGCAGAAAATCAGTTGAGATACCCAGAATAAAAATGTCTTCTTGTGTCCCTGGATATCATAACAGGAACACAAAAAAGATAACCTTCATTTTTATTGAAAACCATCACCAAGGACGCCGTATAAAGCTAAACAAAGACTTTATGGTTGCTAGAATTTGATGTAAAGAAAAAAATCTACATATTTACATATGCAATTCATAGAGCCCTACAGTTACAGCATGAAATAACATTTAGGCCTATATTTACATACACCTTGTGGCAGCAGTATTCAGATTGTTCTAAAATGCATTAAACAATGAAAAGACATTAATACTAACTGAGCCATGAATTGAAGTTTGCCATCACTTAATTGTTTGACTTGTTTATGTCTTATATAGCTTTATGTCCTTGTTGCTGGCTTTGCAGCACGTCTGTAATAAACATAAATTATTTGACAAATTTTGGTTTTACACATCCTGTATGTGACCGCAAAGTCCAAAACTGTATGCATCGAGAGGTTTGTAGGTCTTGAGTTATTCTTTCGTATGGATGCTGGTTTTTTCCAAAAGGTACATAAAGATGCCTGGCTATTGTAATGCTGGCATTGCTATATTGGTTGGTTTGTTAGTACAAGACCACAGATATCTTATATGCTCATCTGTCCGTCCTGGAAGAGGGATCCCTCCTTCAGTTGCTCTTCCTGAGGTTTCTACCATTTTTTTTTCCCCCGTTAAAGGGTTTTTTTGGGGGAGTTTTTCCTTATTCGCTGCGAGGGTCCAAAGGACAGAGGGATGCTGTATGCTGTAAAGCCCTCTGAGGCAAATTGTGATTTGTGATATTGGGCTTTATAAATAAAAATTGATTGATTTGTAAATATATACATATGTTATGATCCACATGTGGTGGAAAATAAAGTTTTGTCTGCAGTTAATGCGAGTCTCGATATTTAGGCTATAATTGCTGCTGGATGGTCAGTAGAGGAGTGTGTGTTTGGTTTACATGAACTGAATTACTGACGTGGTGAAAGATAATTCATCATATGGAATTTTGTGGCTCAGCGGTAGAGCGGGTCATCCACCAATCGGAAGATCAGCGGTTCGATCCCCGGCTTCTCCAGTCTGCATGTATCCTTGAGCAAGATACTGAACCCCAAATTGCTCCCGATGATGCTTCCATCAGTGTGTGAGTGTGTTAAAAACTGAGTAGCAGGTGGCACCTTATATGATAGCCTCAGCCACCACTGTATGAATGTTTTTGTGAATGGGTGAATGTGACTCGTAGTGTAAAAAGCGCTTTACAGATGCAGGTCCTTTTACCATTACCATTTAAAAACTCACATTTGTCAAGCATGGATTTGTCCTATTGTCCCTGCTTAATACTTGTGGAGACATCCCGATATAATGTAACCTAATAAGGAAGTAACATAAGACATTTTTTAACTAGTTAGCTAATGCTGTCTGCTTATTAACTCCTTGATCATAACAGAATACAGAAACTTTCACCACTGCTCATTGAAATGACATCACCAGAAAATGTGTTCTTTGTTCAGATTATTAAATGGATGATGGATCATGGATGTTTGTTTCTACCTGACAGCAATAAGCCATAGCTATAACGCTACATACGTATGTTCTACATAGCTTATGTAGCCTATAGCAAATTATAGAATATTACAGCTACAGTAAACTGTAAATGAACACAGCAGTCAGACTTACCAGTTCAAGCGCTGTTACAAGCAGTTTTATTATATAAAAAAACAAAACAAAAATTATTTAAAATAACTACTTGCTGGTCCTGCTAAAAGTACCCTGAAGGAAGAGCAGACAGTAAGAGGGGCAGCACAGCGTGGCACCAAAAACTCACTACAAACAGGATACACCACACTCACCAGGCCTAAGGTGACCACTCCCCAGTATCACCACACACACACACTCCACGGCCCGGTGTCACACCACATAAACCCGTTCCCCGGTTCACCACCAGCTGCCACCAGGAAAGCCTACAGGAGACAGAAGGACCAGCGTTAGTTCTCCTAAAATGCTAAAAAGGTCAGGCAGTAGTGAACAATAAAACCAAAATCTAATGGATAATAATCAGCGCTTGACTGGAATAAAGATAAAAACAAATTAATTGGAACAATGCAACACATTTCAGCTTCACATAATTTGACTTATAAGTGTATTTCTTAAATACCTCAATCTTGAATATAAATTCACATATCCCAGGCAACCATAAGGATGTGTCTTCTAGAAACAGCTCAGGCCCGTCAGTTGCTACACATGGGAACAATCATCTGCCATTTAGCATGTGCAGTCTAACATCTCATGGCAGCCCCACTTTCACAGATGCTCTGTTGAGTTGGCAATTTCCTTTAGTTCAGGCAGCTTAGCAATTCAAATCAACCAATAAGCACAGCAAACAAAATGCACAAAGAAACTTAACATTAATATAAAGCTGACTTACCTAAGGTACTTTAAACTACCACAACTGCGTGTATGAAGAGGGGCTGTGTTAAATCAGCTTTCCTAAAAGAAATACAGAGATATAACCTCTCCATCGAACTTCAAATTATGACACCTGAAACAAACAATCACTGCATGTCTTACCCTGGATCTGTGTGTGTGCCTCAACCAAGAGATGCAGACAAAGAGGAGACAAAGAGGCCTACCCCACTGCAGCTTGGCCTTTTCTCACCTCAGCACCTCCCACTAGCACACCTGCTCCTACTTCCCCTAATCCACTAGGATCTCCTCGATCCTACCATCGGACCTACCACACTAACATTAGCGAGCCTTTTTATTTTCCCTGCCTGGATGCAGATGAGATCTAAACACACATCATAGTCTTAACATAAACATAACATAACATAAACAAGTAACATGTTTTCTTGTGGTGGCCTTTCTAACGTGAAGAGTAGGAGGCCCTACTTTGTCATGATCAAGGTGTTAATAAGCAGACAGCATTAGCTAGCTAGTGTGCTAGCAAGTTGATAAGTTGTACTTCCACATTAAATTATATTATATGGGGACGTCTCCACAACTATTAACTGAGGAATAAGCCAAATCCATGCTTAACAAACATGAGTTTTTACAGTTCCTCATGATGATATATCTTTCAGTACGTGAATACTGAGCATTGAGCAGCAGTGATTAGCCTAAATATCCAGATTCCCTTAACTGGAGAGAAAACTTTTTTTTCTACTACATGTAGGTCATAAACCCATGGATATAAAAATGACTCATTGCAATCGGTTGAGAAATATAAAAAAATTCTGCCACATTCTGTTACATAGAAGCTAGTGGGACTAACTTTTAAGTAAATGTTTTGTTGATATGAACGTTTTGTCCCTTACAATAAGGTAGAGTCATTGATGGAGAGCCAAAAAGCCTGCCCAAACTTTTGAGAACTGGAGTGGAGTCATTCTGTTTTTGGTGTCTTCAAAAGGTCTTATGCCATCCTCAGTCTTTTAGGAAAGACCTGAGACAAAGCCATTGTAGAAATCCAACATATTCAAGATAAAAGATTGTATCAGTTCTTCAAGGTCTTGTCCAGCCAGGAACCCTCCATTTGCAATCTCTTAAAATCACATTTAATTAATATTTTAGTATTTAAGGAAAAAAGTGTTAGAGCCAAAACTCAGAATCTTCCTTATCCTGTAATGTGGTAGCTGGGTGGGACATTTAATATATACACTGATGGTCAAAGGAGCTTTTTGTTTAATGCAGTTTGATTGTTTCAAGCAGTATATTCTATTCACTGTTTGTTATTTTCTTTAAAGTTAAATACTGTTGTTATTTAAGAGGCTGTTCTCACAAATTGTTCATGTTTTCCTATGATAAGCAATGCAATGGTTGTCTGTCTCTATGTGTAAGCCCTGCGATAGTCTGGCATCCTGTCCAGGGTGTACCCTACCTCTCACCCAATGTCAGCTGGGATAGGCTTCAGTACCCCTCTGACCCCTAACAGGATAAGCAGTTACAGAAAATGAATTAATAAATAAAATAATATTAATTACTTACTCCAGCTGGTACAAACCCCAGCTCTGGTGGACTGCACAGCTCTAGGTCCAGGTCAAGACAGGTTACATCAGTAGATGTATTAACAGACCTGAATACAGCATTGGAGGCCGGACCCTGTTCATTCCTGTAAAAGTTGTTCAGTGGTGCATGAAGCAAAAAAACTCTTTTTTACATGGCATGATATTACCCAGATGTTCAGCACTTCTTCCACATCATTAGGCCAACAGAGCAAGTACACTAAAGACTTGCAGCCAAGCACTGCAGAGCTTTGGCTTTAGCACTCCACAAGCTTGCATGGAGATGAAATAATTTCATGTTGTGGCTCTTTTTTCTTGACTTTTCAAATGTAACTGGACCAAATAGATTAAAGCTTGAAAGTAAAACAAGTTGTTTCGTGGGGGGTTGTGACACTCAAAAAAATGTATTCACTGAATTATAGACAACTCTTCCCTGCAATTTCCGGAGTGCAATATGTGATGTCATTGGGCCCAAAAAGACTTTTCCCCAGAGACTAACGCTGGGAAAGAGAAGTCAGTCGATACATTTTTTTTAAGTTTCACCCTCCCCACGAAATGACTTGTTTTACTATCAAAATTTAATCAATTGGTCTGATTACATTTGGAAAGTCTAAAAGAAGGGCCACAACATTAAAAGAAGAAGAAGTCCTTTTGGAGTGCTTGTTGCTGGGTTGGATGCACACAGCGCTGTACTGTGGCTGCACTCTTACTTTGCATGGTGCAGCAAAAAGCCATTGGTAATAATGGGTTTGAGAGTGCAGTTGTGTCCTTGTCGAATTTGGTCTGAAAGGTCCTCAATGTGTGAAGTGCATGCATATGACTGTGGTCATCTGGTGGGTGAGGCTTAGGGCTTTTGTTTTTTGGCCTTTTCAAGATATCTGCCTACCCCAGCTTTAAATCCAGTACAACTACAACTTCCTGTCCTAGAATATCATTAAACATAACTTTATCAGCAATATTTATTATGTGTGCACAAAATTGACTAAAATAATAAAGCTCTCAAACCAGATTTTGACACATTTTCCCTCTACAGTTTTATTATAAGTCACAATTTTTAAAAACCTATGTTATTAAGAATTGAAGCTTAATAAAGTGAACTTGTGAGGGCTGATTTTAGCCATTTGTTCTTAAAGAGAAAGAAAGTCTATTCAAGAATGTCCTCTGAAAATTTCATGGAAATCTGTCCGGTATGTTATGTACTGAATAGACAGACAGACTGATAAGACTGTAAAAGCCCCCCAGCCAAAACTTAGTAAATATCTGCTGTTCTCCATGCCTGTCTGAGGCTCTAAGACTGATGTTGGGGATGTGTTATGAGGACTGGAAGTGTTTGCAGTCACAGAGAGCAGTTGGGACACGGCCTGATCAACTGTAGGAGGAGGAACTCAGCACAACAGCTGCTTGAAGCTGTAGACTATCTTTATCCTACTGTACTGTGGTGGCATGAGTACAAAAAGTGCATATACAGTTTGGGAGAGGAAACTTGCTGCCCACAGTCCGTATTGTACCACCCACAGTCCTCCAACTCTGCAGTACATTGCTCTTTTACTTCAGGGCTGCACAGTTACACTGCTATCTGTTCCACCACTAAACATGAGGGGATTCTTTGAGTCTTCACTTGCTGTTGGAGGGCAGAGTGGTGGAAGCTGGAGAGAGCAAGAGATGATCAACAAATAAAATCTTTTTTGAGCCTAACTGGCATGAGTGCTGTATTATTGATCGAGCAGAGAGCTGATGGTGTGCTCAAAACCTAAAAAGCCTCCACACACAGAGAGAAGAGTCCTTAATTTGTCCTGTCAAACAAACACAAGTAAAAGCGATGCTGACAGAGTCAAAGCGCAACAACATTTTGTCATAAATTGGTCTGTGGATCGATCTTTGCTTGGAGCAGCCTCACACCATTGATCGCTCAGAGGAAATATCTCAAAGTTTTCTGTTTTTTGCCACTGCTAAGAGGAGGGCATATCCTCACACAGAATCTGATGACATTCTGGATCTTATTAGCCATCTTCTCACAGGAGTTATCGAAGAGGCTTATGGCAGTCTGTTGTTTTGAAGTTGTGCTTGTTACTGGCTGTTTGATACTATGCAGGACTGTGTATCCACAGCAATACTGCTGAACAACCAACAGGGTCACCCAGTGAAATGGTACTTTTATGTGAATACCAAAAAGGGAGGGACAGATTAACCTTTACTGTGACTGGAATAAAATCTGATTACTTATAAATGTGTTCAGGAGCCATTAGCACTCACACACTCAGCATAGAGGAGTGATTGGCCTTTTTCTGGGTTTATTGCTGGTCTTTGCTTTAACTACTTATTTCCCTTTAGATGAAAAAGACAATGTAAAACTGCACGAATTGATTTAGCTAAAAACACAATATCTGACACTATTTAAAGTTGTAACATAGGATCTAAGTCCAATATTAACTCTCCTTTTAGCATTGTGGTATCTTCCAATCCCTGAAAAAAAAAATCTGTCTCTGTAGCTGCTAAATGATCCACTGTGTTTCCCAGGTAGTCTGTAACGGTGTCTGTCTGCTGTTTGCTGCCAAGCAGGTGGAGCACTGTGGGTTTATCACTGCAAACAGCTGCCTGCTGTGTCTGGAAACAAGTCTGATGAAAGCAGAGTTTGAGGGTTGTAAAACCCAAACAACAAGCTAAAAGAGGCTAAAGTAAAGGTACTTTGGGGATTTAGTATTGCACATACCTTAAAGGGGCAATGTGTGTGTACAGAAATATATATTTAACAGATTGTGGACAGAAAGACTCTTGCTTGTTGTACCATCTTATGCCTACAAATTTACAGAGGGAAGTATTTTTACTGGACATTGTAACATGAGAGATTTAAATATGTCTGACTAACAGATTCCAGAGGGCTGTACCACAAAGCAAGTTCAACAGTGCCAGGCTCTCTTTGTCTGAGCTGGCTCAAATAAACCCTAAATCCTCGTTCAACTTGCTCTGTTAACACAAGCTTTGTGCTTCAGGCTCTGTGGGCATTCATATTAAAGGAGTCAAATGATGTATGCATCTTTGATTCTTAAAATTGATTGACTTCCGACTTTAAAGAATATTAAACAGCAGTGGCGGCTGCTGGTCTTTCAAACAAGGGACGCTCACTTTAATTTTACATCATATAATTTGTCATATTGTAGTGAGGCAGTAACTTATAAAAGGAACATTTAATTGAAGCCGAGGCAGGGTACACCCCGGACAGGTCGCCAGACTATCACAGGGCTGACATGCAAAGACAGACAGCCATTCACACTCACATTCACACTCACGGGCAATTAAGAGTCACCAATTAACCTATCCCCAATCTGCATGTCTTTGGACTGTGGGAGGAAATGGCGTGTCTGGAGAAAACCCATGCTGACATGGGGAGAACATGCAAAGTCCGCACAGAAGGATGATTAATAATATGGTGAACTGTATGCTACCTGCGATCTCATCAAGGGCTTCTTTTAGAACCAGCATGGACAGATGGACCAATAACAACCATGAAAATAAAACAATATTCTTACTCAGATTTTCTGCATCACTTATGTACTTACTGTAGGTTCCTATGTAAAGAAATGTGATGTTATACATACAGTAAGCACTACTGTAATTGCACGGCTTTGTTTGGGGATATGCATGTAAAGTTACAGCTGTAGAAATAATGACTATCATCCTATATCTATGGTTAAGGCTTAACAAGTTGGATATAGTGCATTTATATCATATTCCTTTAGCTGACAATCTGTAGTTCTCATATGAATATTGATTATTGTGTGATGCCACTCAAGGGAGCAATGCAAGGCGCTTTTTAGCCAATTTTAAGACAAAACTCAATAATACTAATTTTGCTTTGTGGTACACAATATAGTTGTTGTCAACACAGCACATTTGAGGTGAATCTAATCAACCTGCTAGGAGTACATTAACGTTTAAAACATTTCATTGTTGTCAGTAGATGGTGTTGTAGTAAGTAGATGTCTTCTAGCCTGGATTGCATAAGAAATGTGGTGCAGACTGGACTATATATATAGTAAATTTTCAACAACTCCCTGTTGCATGAAAAAAAAAGGTGCAAAATGCATGCCACGGCAGCATTGCCTTACAAAATTTAAGATTTTAACAGCTAGTCATTGTTAGGGTCTTAAAATTGTACTGACCTAATTTGAAGGTGATCAGGGTTAATTCTTTAGGGGGAGTTTGTTAAAGTACAGCACTTGTAAACGACAAAACATGCACTAAAATTGCATCGTAAATTCAAAGTGGCTGACCTTGGGTTGGGTTTGGGATATTCTGCCAAGAGGCTTTATCAAAAGTCTGGACATGTTTTATATATCTACCAAACATCTGTGTGAAATTTAAAATTGGGACTTTTACTTTCAAAACTTTTAGGAGCACTACTGAGATGAATTTGCCACAACCAAGCGCGAGACCCAAGTCAGATGTATTTCACCACCAGTGTTAGACAGTCTTTGTCTTGTGACAAAAATGCTTTTTTCTTTTAGTCACTCTTTGTCCTTCACAGCTTTAGTCTAGTTTAAGCAATTAAAATTCAAAACGTACTATAGACATACTATAGAAATAGACACTTGACAGCGCTGTAGGATTTTGATTTGTTGTTGGCAGTTCCTACTTTTTTGTACATAGTTGTGTGTTTGCGTGTGCCAATGAAGCTTTCTTTGAATAAACATGTTCCTTGCAAATTTTCCTTTCCTCAATAAATTCATTCATGTTCTTGATGGTAATAGTAGTGTAGCCCATAGGATAACAATGACATGAATATACAACATAATAGCATAACATAATAATAATAATAATTTTATTTTATTATTGTAAGGGAGGGGTTTACATTTATAATGACCCAGGGTGACCAATAGCGACAGATCTGCCAACCAATCACGAGTGATTTTTCTTGTTTAAATGTAGTGGTTTCATCCAATCCTGGAGTGAGGAAATTCAAGCCAGATGCGGTTTTGCTGCTATACATATGCTAATTAGAGCCATTAGCTCTCCACATACGTCACGGTTCGTTTCCGACAATTTGTGGCACAGGCGAACACAACTTTCATGCAATGTCATATATTAGTAATTAGAATCAAGGTGACAGGTTGTATAAATTGATATTTTTTCTACAGCCACAAATAATTTCTACACATTCACAAATTGTTATTTCTCTAGCAGTTTTTGACAGGTTTAAGGGGTGATTTACAAGTACACACTTACTGATCATCATTTCAAAAGCTCATGTTATATGCAGCAGCCTGTTCCCTCTCTCTGTCTGCCTTGTCTCCTCCTCCCTCTGCCTGCTGTGCACCTGAGTGCAATCGGCACTCGATGAGGAGTCTTTTTCTTCCTCCCTTGTTTTCTCCATCCCCAAACAGGTTATTTTCCTCCATAGGTGCTGGGGTTTTGTTGTTTTAGTTTGTTGTGTTAGTTTGGGCTGGAGATTACCGGTAGTTATGTTATTCGTCTCTTTTGTTTACTTAAGGTTTAGTTTCTGTTTTAAGTAGTTAGGGAGAGACGCTGGGAGTGACGGCCCACTGCATGGTTGGCCCAGTGTCTTCCCTCCTTTTGTTCCTTTTGGCCGGGGTCTCCATTCTTTTTGTTTTCCCTTAGTTTGTTTGTGTATCGTTAACAGGTTTAATAATAAAGCTTGTAGGTAAACTGTTACCTTTTGTGTGGCGTCCTCTTTTATATGTTGCAGCCTCCTGCCCCTATTGAGCCAGGGGTTTTTCTGTTTGTATGGAGGGCATAACAGCTCAACATCTCTCTATTTATGCTCTCAAAAACTTTGACACCACAAGGTACTAATCTGAGACAACTCAGATATGTACCCAGGTTCATTGTAAACTCTGACTTATCCATCTCACTGTTAAGAAGCAGAAAAATAACTTAATTAAAGTCTGAATTATTTCTTAATCTGCAGCATGTTAGTCTAGAGGTTGAAACTTGTGTCTTCTCATAAAGTTGGTGATTTAAACTAAACTTTCATCTCTGTCAGAGAAACTGATGTCAGAGTTCAGACTGTTTACTTACAGCACAGCCACACTGAGCCTCCTACCTGCCTGTCAAACAGCATAACATCATAAACCTTTTCAAGACTGGACTGAGTAGAGTCCTGCAGGGATCAGCTATGAAGTGCGGCAGCCAGTAGCTGCTTGCTCCGCTGCTGTAGTGTTCATCAACAAAATAACAGTTATTAGTAACACATTACTATTATGTTTTTACTTTTCCCAATAACAAATTCAGTGATAAATTACTCATAAAATATCACTATTAATAATACAGTTACCCTAAGCCAAGTAATCATTGTACACACGTCACAAAGCAGCAAGCTAGTTTGGAAGATGAAATCCATGACTATGATTTTGTAGGAAGGAAAGATGGTAAGACCATCATTGCTCCAGGTAGTGGTACTATGACTATTCCCACTGCAAAAAACCCATTCTCAAACCTACCTTAATACTTACATCCAACAGCAACAACAACAAGAAGCTTGTGGAAATACACCCCACCAAAGGTGTAGCCCCATCACTCCAACATTTCTCCATAACAACTGCATGTCTATGGCTCCTGTCTTTTACATGTGTGTATTTCAAGCCTGTGTGTGTGTGTGTGTGTGTGTGTGTGTGTGTGTGTGTGTGTGTGTGTGTGTGTGTGTAAATAGCAATGGAGTGAAATGAATTTGAATTCCTTTGACAGGATTAATAAAGTAATTGTTTTTCTTGTCCTTCCTTTTCAAAAGCATCTGCTGGAGACACTTTCCCAAAGACAAGGGGCCAGATGCATAAACTCCTTGGCAATATCAAGAACTACACAGGCTGGAATGATCAATTATATCCTCCGTTAAAGGAAGCTGCAGATACAGGCTGGCAACAGTATGGCAGTCCAAACAAACAAATTCAAGAAGGGCACGACAGGTAAGCAGGTCAGGAAGAGGTAACAGGTAAAACCACAGGAACAAATTAGGTACAGGTTCAAGTTAAGGCTAGGATTCAGGTTTAAATGATGTGAAAGCAAAGGCATAAGCATCATTGCCAATATGGCAAAAGGTGGTCAATATACAGCCAGGCTAAAGAAGAAGATGAAAAACAGGTGAGCAAGTGGGTGGTCAGGTGATGGAAAAGGCGTTTTAGGGGTTATTGCAAGACAGAAGGGAGTGGCAGGATCTGAGATGACAGGGGACTGGGACAGGTGGGAAAGTCTAAGGGCATGCAGTGGATGGATGGAGAATAGCAATGCAGAGGGAAAATGGAAATGGAAAAGGTTTTTTTTTGTTTTTTTTTAGGACAAAATAATGCCAAATATCCATTCATTTGGAAATTAGTGATTTGCATGTGTGGGGGCCTCTGTGCAGCAGTGTTCTAAAACCTTTAATTTCATCTCATTGTAAATCTTAACTGTGATTTGCTGTCATTTACAGACTTGAGCCAGTAATTTGTACATTACCCATGTATTTTAGAAGGCTGCAATAATGTGACTAATGCGCTGATTGGAGAAACAAAGGAAGAGGTCCCAAGCAGTCCAGTTAGGAGGCAGGCTGGAGTGGTGGATGGGTCTCAAAGCACAGGACTTTCTCCAGGAGATTGTTGTTCGAAAATGTATCAACTTTGAGTCATTTTAATATATGTCCTCAACATGTTTCTTTTCATAAACCTAACCTAAAGACTAATGGAGTTCGGCTCATTCTACTTCTCAATGCAGACTATGTGTGAGCTTAGTCCTGCGTGTTCTTTAATGAAGAGAATAGGAGAGGATATTCGGTCTCAGTTAAGATATTTATTTAGCAGTGAAAGAATAAAGTTACAGAGCTCTGGGTCTGATCTTCCTATCCCTAACCAACAACAGCAGCAAGTCAGGGCACGAAGTCTGACACCCTATGTCTCCCCTGACCCAGTTTTTAAGCGTGACAGAGTATCATTGTGCACGGGGGTGTTCCTCTTCTCTCATTGGTTGTCACGCTTGTTGTAAGCGTAAATGCCTCGTGTTGATCTGACTCTGCTTCAATTCTCCAGCGCGGTCCTTCCTGTTTTAACAGACAAACACATACACACTTCCCCTTGCCCTTTACATGACCATTAAACGTCTTATTTTTAAGCAGGCAAGTGCTTGCATACTTCCCATAACCTTAGCGCAACATCTTATTTCTACACAGATATTTCTACACGTCTGGTTGCTGTACAACAAACACTATTCATTCTACCATATAAGGTGGTGGTTAAATGTCAAAGCTGCACATAAATCTTCCACTTGTATTTTCCTGCTCCTGCAAAACAAGCACATTTTAGTTAACTGAAAGTTCACAACAGTTCTCCATTATGTGTATAGCACACAACACACAATTTAATATAAAAAGCATCATTATTCCAATAAGACATAACGTCATCAATGGGTCGCTAATTTGTAGGATGCATCTTGATAGGATCATACAAAACATTGTTTAGTGATACTTTGTTTAAAGTCATGTTTCATGTGTGTTAGTGAAGTTGGCTTAATCAACAATAATAATATTGTGATGAAACTTGTGATCAATACCCTACAAAATAATTGGGTTGTATAAGATAAAGATAAGATAAGATATCCTTTATTAGTCCCACAGCAGCGAAATTTCCACTGCTACAGCAGCAAAGTGGATAGCAAAGATAGGGAACAACAGTACAGAGACAATAAATAGTAGCAATATAAACAGTATATAAAAAGTATGAAAAATTAAAAAGAGGAACACTTGGAGTATAAAATATAGAAATAATACATAATATATACACAATATACACAGTCTTTCCAAATGTGCATTATAGTGTCTGACAGCTGCAGGAAGGAAGGACCTACGAAAGCGCTCCTTCACACACCTTGGGTGAAGCAGTGTGTTGCTGAAGGAGCTCTCCAGTGTTCTCAAAGTGTCCTGCAGGGGGTGGGAGTCATTCTCAATCATGGATGACAGCCTAGCCATCATCCTCCTCTCTCCTACCACCTCCACTGAGTTGAGGGGCCATCCCAGGACAGAGCTGGCCCTCTTAACCAGTTTATCAAGTCTCTTCCTGTCAGCTGTCGAGATGCTGCTCCTCCAGCGGTCCACTCCATAGAAAATGGCTGATGCCACCACATTGTCATAAAAAGTCTTCAGGAGTGCCCCCTGCACTCCAAAAGACCTAAGTCTCCTGAGCAGATAAAGTCTGCTGTGGCTTTTCCTGTGAAGTGCGGTGGTGTTATGAGTCCAGTCCAGTTTATTGTTCAGGTGAACACCCAGGTACTTATAAGATGTCACCATCTCGATGTCCGTTCCTTCGATGTTCACCGGTGTCGGGGGGGGGGGGGGGGGGGGGGGGGGGGGAGTGCTCGCCTGCGGAAATCCACCACCAGTTCTTTGGTTTTCCCCGCGTTGATCTGGAGGCGGTTCCGCTGGCACCAATGCACAAAGTCCTGCGTCAGTTCTCTGTACTCTCTGTCGTCCCCATCTGTGATGAGGCCGACAATTGCAGAGTCATCAGAAAACTTCTGCAGGTGACAGCTGGGTGTGTTGTATGAGAAGTCTGCAGTGTAGAGGGTGAAGAGGAACGGAGCCAGGACCATTCCCTGCGGGGCCCCCGTGCTGCAGACGACCATGTCGAACACACAGTCCTGTGTCCTCACATACTGTGGACAGTTGGTGAGGTAGTCCAAAATCCAGTGTGTGAGGTGCTGGTCCACCCCGATGTGCTCCAGCTTGTCCCTCAGCAGTGCAGGCTGTATGGTGTTGAAAGCACTGGAGAAATCAAAACACATGATTCTCACAGTACTCCCAGGTTTCTCCAGGTGAGAGAGAGCTCGGTGTTGGAGGAGGATGACAGCGTCCTCCACTCCGATGCCAGGCTGGTAGGCAAACTGAAGTGGATCCAACGATGCGCTCACCAGGGGGCGGAGATGAACAAGGACCAGCCGCTTCAGGGTCTTCATCAGGTGGGATGTTAGTGCCACCGGCCTGTAGCTGCTGAAGTCCTTGGGGTGCGGAGTCTTGGGCACAGGTACCACGCAGGATGTTTTCCACTGCTGTGGCACTCTCCCCAGCTTCAGGCTCTGGTTGAACATGTGCTCAACAATCCCACACAGTTGGTCTGCGCAGGACTTGAGGAGCCTGGAGCTGATGCCGTCTGGACCTGCAGCCTTCCTCGCTTTGGTCCTCCGGAGCTGGTTTCTCACCTGGGTTATTGTGAGGGACAGATTGGGGCAGGGGGGCTGTGTGCTGGAGGGTGTGAGTGGAGGGGTTGGGTTGATGGGATGAGCAGTGGGGGGTGGTTGTGAGCTGAGTGTTGTAGGTTGAACATGTGCTCAACAATCCCACACAGTTGATCTGTGCAAGACTTTAGGAGCCTGGAGCTGATGCCGTCTGGACCTGCAGCCTTCCTCGTATGAAACCATACTGTACCACACACAAAACGCTTTGATCTTCCGGAGCTGGTTTCTCACCTGGGTTGTTGTGCAGGGGGGCTGTGTGCTGGAGGGTGTGAGTGGGGGGGTTGGGTTGATGGGATGAGCAGTGGGGGGTGGCTGTGAGCTGAGTGTTGTAGAGAGGGAGGAGGAGGTGGGGAAAGAGTTGGGGCACTGTGCACTGGGTGCAGAGAAGGGGGGCTGCAGCATGGAGGACTGGGCTGGGGAGGGGGTAGATGACCCCCTATTGAATAATTGAATAATTGAATAATATGAATCTATTGAATAATATGTTCAGGTCATTTGCCCACTTTTGGTCCCCCGCAGCTTGAGAGTCAGGTACCCTATGGCCAGAGATGGCTTTCAGGCCTCTCCAGACTCCGCTGACATTTTTTTGCTGCAGCTGATCCTCCATCTTCCTCCTGAAGGTGCTTTTCCCCTCCCTGATCTTCCTTCTCAGCCTCTTCTGCACAGCCTTCAGCTCATCCTTGTTTCCAGACTTAAAGGCCCTCTTCTTCTCCTTAAGGAGAGCCTTTATGTCGGGGTTAATCCACGGTTTATTGTTGGGAAAATACCGTACAGTCCTGGTGGGTACGATGTTTTCTACACAGAAGTTGATACAGTCCGTAGTGCAGGGTGTGAGACTGTCGATATCCTCCCCGTGAGAATCACAGAATTCCTCCCACACTGTTGTGTCAAAACAGTCCTTCAGAGCCTCGTCAGCCTCCTCGGACCATCTCTTCACTGTGCGGGACATGGCTGATTGCCTGTGCACGAGAGGTTTGTACACAGGGCAGGAGATGAACCAGGTTGTGGTCAGATCTTCCCGGGGGGGAGGGGGGATGAAGTGTATGCCTCCTTGGTGTTGGCATAACACAGATCCAATCTCTTGTTGTCTCTGGTGTGGCAGGAAACATACTGGGTGAATGTGGGCAGAGTGGAGGATGGAGAGGCATGATTAAAATCCCCAGAGATAAGAAGGAGGGCCTGTGGGTGCTCTGGCTGCAGCCTGCTTGTAACAGAGTGGAGGACATCACAGGCTGCATCAGCGTTAGCAGAGGGGGGAATATACGCAGCTATCGCGATAACATGCGAGAATTTCCGCGGCAGGTAGTATGGCCTCATGCTAACGGCTAACAGTTCAATGTCCTTGCGGCAGAGCTGTTCTTTAATAGTGATTTGTCCAGAGTTACACCATCTATCATTCACAAACACTGCCAGCCCTCCTCCTTTCCTCTTACCGCTCTCCCTCGTCGTAGTAGCAGCTGGAAGCCATCCAGCTCCACGGCCGTATCTGGAGTGAGCGCAGTCAGCCATGTTTCTGTAAACATCAGGATGCTGCACTCCCGGTAGTCCCTCTGGTGCCGGGTCAGCGCCATCTTGTTGGGAAGAGATCTCACATTCCCCATGATGATGGACGGGAGGACAGGTCTATATCTCCTCTTCCTGGTGCGGCGGTCGGCTCCAGCCCGGCTCCCCCATCTCCTCCTTTTCAGCTCACGGGGGACGTCGGGTCTCTCGTGGGACAGCACCGCGGTGTTACAGAGTGCTAACAGCTGATCCCTACTGTAAACAATAGAGCCATGGCTGCGTACAGGGTCCCCAGACACGGTCGAAAACAGAGAAAAAAGTAATAGAAAGACCAGAACAGACTCAGCGACTTAGGCTCCATGGTTCACTGGTCAGTTTAAAAAGACAGACACATAGAATAAATTTAAAAATAGAAAGAAAGACAGAAATAAAGCAGAAAAAACTCAATAGTGAGCGGGAGCTGCTGTAACAGGCTGCCACTAGTGCGGCGCCATCTGGCTGGTATCAAAGGTTACCAGAATCTTCTACCATACATGATGGATTATTCTGAAGATGCTGCAGCCGTTGTCACAATCGGAGAAAGCAGGTAGCAGGATTGGACCCAAATGCAGATAAAACAGATAAGGATACGGCGGGATGAGTTCAATATTCAGTAATGAAAATAAATAAAGTCCCAAAACAGACAGGAAGCAAAATGAAATCCAAGAAAACCTTCAGGAGCGCAAATCCACAGGAAGACAAACACCAGGAACTAGGACAGAATGCAGGACACAGAACAAAACCAGACGACCTGACACTGAAACAAGGAAAAACCCACTGGCTGCAGTCGAATAGTCCTCTTTGTTAAGAAAGGTTCCTAACTGAGTTAAATGACCCAGAAGTATCTGAGTGTTTGCCATGATAAGAGCTGTTCCAATTTTCTTAATATGAAGCAAAGATGCTTTGATGCTTCCTTTATAATCTCCTCTAGCATAGTATATACTAAACTGAAAGGCATCTGGACTAAAAAAGAGAGGTGTATAGGCAAGCTAGAATGCATGATCTGTGTGATATTTCAGCATAATGTGTGATCTTTAAGGTTATTTTGGCAAAACAAGAACAATTCCAGTTGTTGTTGTTGTTACTTTTAAATACAAAAGTAATAAAAGAACAGGAGGGCTTCTGTTGTCAAAAATAGTACAAGTAGAAACTATTAGGTTAAGGTAATGAAAGAGCTCGTATCATTCTTCTTATGACATCATAAAAAATGTTGATTTTCCAGCATATTAAGCATATAAAACACAAGTCTAAACTTTGCATGGCCACTGTGTTTTGTGTGTGGTACAGTATGGTTTCATTGTTGCCCTTTGACACCAATAAGGCAAAAAAAAACCAAAATAAAAAAAAAAACACAATGCTAGTGCAGAGAATTTTGAAAAAATAACCAAACTCGGTTTTTCCGCAATGCACTGCAACCTCATCCAGGAGGATGCTGCAGTGGCTAATAATAATAAAAACGCAAGAGCAGAGTCAGAAATCCTGTCTCATAATACTACACACCGCATCTGATAAGCAGTTAAACTCATTGATGTATGATTCAAACCAATCAAATATATTTATATTCTCCATGCTACATTCTAATGTTCTTTCTTGTATATTCATAAACACATGGTTAAGATTAGGGAATGAAAGAAGCCATGCTGACTGAAGCTAACAGCAGTCTGTCTGTGTTAAAGTCTAATGCTTTGTTGCTGTATAATAACATCACTCTGTTGCTCCCAGACAGACAGACATACAGACATAGTCATAATTACTATGACAGGTTTGTCACTTGAACATAAACACATGTCGTTGTGGGGCATTTGCTAAAATGACTGATGTTCTTGTTTTTCTTGGGAGGGCAGTCTCCAGTCATTTATTTATTTTTTTGCTGCATTCACTTGAGACTGGAAATGCTGCTGGCACCACTTAGTTGTTTGTACCAGAAATGTGTAACTGTTTGGGGGCTGATTTAGATATAAAGTTTTTCAGAGATTTCCAATTATGTTATTTTTTTCACCATATGTATGTGTGGTACAGCCATCTTCACCTCTGTAAAAGACAACAGAGCACAACAGAAGTGATCAACACATCTATCTATTATCTATATTACTGAGGTGACATTAGCATACAGTCACAACAAGCTCCACCAATCAAAGGGTTGGGCAGGCCATACATTATATTATTTCTCTGTATAAAAAAAATTCATACAGTACTAGTCTTTTCTGATAGATATCTGTACCTGACAGGATGACCTACTCCACATTATTACAGGTAGTCCATTCTGATAAAAAAAAAAAAGGTACCTGACCAAATTACCTACTCTACAGTTAAATTGGTGAAAGCTCATTGTATTAAATATTTGTGCCTCACAAGATTAACTTATCTTAATTGATACAGGAAGTAGTCAATTTTCAGATATAAATGTACCTGACAGGATTACCTACTTACCTACTTTATACAGGTAGTAGTCCATTCTGATAGATATATGTATCTGACACAATGACCTCGTCCATATTTTAAAAGAAAGTACTATAGTCCAATCTGAGTCCACTCTGACAGGTGAACAACTCTTTATTTATACAGGTAGTAGTCCATACATTACAGGATAAGCTACACCACAGTGATACAAAAGTAGTCCATTCTGATAGACATATATATATACCTGACAGATGATTTACTCCACATTTTCGAAGGTAATAGTGCATTCTGATAGACATTTGGTCCTGACATGTTGTCTTACTCCACATTAATCAAAGTAGTTGTCCATTCTGATAGATTTATGCACCTGACAGGATAACGTTCTCTTCATTTAAACAGGTAAAAGTCCATTCTGTTAGGTACATGTATCTATCCGAATGGACTACTCTCTGTTTCAGTGTGAAGTAGGACATCCTGTTAGATATAAATAACCATCATGCTGGACTACTATCAGTAAAAATGTGAACTGAGTCATTCTTTCAGGTTCACATATCTATCCGAATGGACTACTACCTGTATCAATGTGGAGTAGGTGATCTGGTTTGGTATCTTTTTTTTATCAGAATGGACTGCTACCTCCCTACCTAGGACATCCTATCAGTTACAAATATCTATCAGAATGGACTATTATCTGTTTAAATGTGGAGTAGGCCATTCTGTCAGATAAATATATCTATAAAAATAGAGGAAGAAGATATACTTTATTAATCTCATCACATTACATTTTTTCATTCTGTTGTCATATATACATAGGCCCAAAATTGACACACATGCACAAACAGGACATACATGCATTAAATGGAGAGATGTCAGAGCAATGGGGCTGCCTTAGACAGGCACACCAAGCAGCTGGGGATTCAGTGCCTTGCTCAAGGGCACCTTGGTAGTGCCCAGGAGGTGAACACCTCTCTGACTACCAGGACTACTACCTGTAGTAGGTGGAGTAGGTCATTTTGTCAGGTACATATATTTATGAGAAAAGACTACTATCTGTAGTAAGGGTGTTTCTGCAACTGCAGGCATTTTTAAGTCCCAGTAGTGTAACTTTGGATTTTCGTTAAATTTTTTTTTTTATGTTTATGTTTAATTTTTATATGCTTGATAAATATATACACAACATTATTACACATCTTGAAACAAAAAATATTACTAAATGTTGTGATTTAAATACATTTATGAAAAATTTTATAGGTCCAAAGAACACTTTTGTTCATGTCCCACAACCTTGGTCTCAGTGTTAACACCATATTAAAAATATATTCATAGTTTTTAAAGTTCATTTCAAAAGATCATCTTTTCTTCTGTAGTATTTATTGTATGTCCTTACCATGAGGCTTAGTAATAATTTATTTTGACCTTTATTTAAAGAAGAGGTAATATTACTATTACATTTATGAATATTAAGATGCTAATAGTTACAGCTAACAAAGCAAATCTTGCTTGCTGCCATCTGCAATATTAAAAAAAGAGTCATTACTGCAACATGGCCTTACCGTAACAGCTTTAGGTGTTGAAGTGAAGACAAATTCAAGGTGAATTACACTCAGAGGCCACTTTATTAGCTTACCTTACATGATGTTTCTAGCCAACAAGGTTTCTAACTGCTTTTTGTAATTCCACTTCCTGTGTGCATATGACACAGTATCTAGAAAGGGATATGTTAGCCTTTAAATTCAATGTCCATTGAATAAAAATGGCAAGACATTTATCTTTGATACAAGGGGAACGAACGAGCTAAGCAGTTTTGTCCATCCAGAAGTTTTTCATTTATGTGGTTTGGGAGTATCCACACTAGCTACCATGCGTTCCACTAGATGGGGCAACAGGAAACACACAACGGCAAAAGTGGGCGGAACAGCATAAGGACTTAATTATCTTGAGAAGTGCTTCCTCCACATTTACATACACCAGGAAGGAGGAAACACCTCTGAATATAATAAAGCTCTATACATCACCAACAATAACTATGGCCTCCATGGTAAAACATATAACACCTCTATTACCAAACCCAAGGAGAAGATCCTATCAAATGTGTACCAAAAGCCTCAAAATTGGAGTGAGTTTACTCCTCAAGCTGAAATGAGAAATGGTTGGACTTGTTACACAAATGTAATGTTGTGGTGAGGTGCTGTTAGTGTCATGTGTTAGTGTTAGTGTATTAGCATTAATTTTCATGTCACATCCACTGAAGACCATAATATTTTTGAAACATGAAAATAAGTTTTAACTGGTCTTTGGTACATGTAATATCTTCTGTTTTGTCTGTAACTGTTGTTCTCTGGTGTAGCTTATTTTTAAGGTAAAGTTATTACCATTAACAGTGTGTCCTTACCACAACGAGATGTCATTACCGCAGCAGTGCTTTATTTTGATTATTATTATGATTTTCATTTATTAAAAATATTTTAACACTTGAAAAGAGATGATTTACACATTAGAATTGAAATATGTCATAAAAAGCAATATATTTTTTATTTTTTTTGTATAAAGATAATTGACTTGTAAGGTTATGTTGCGATGAGTTATGCATATTGATAAAGTTCAATAAAAAGATTCCCTCAAAAAATGAGATATTACATCAGCAATAAAAAACAAACAACTAAAACTAATAAAAATAGGTGATTTGAGTGGAAAATGTACATAGACACAGAACACACTATCAGAAGTTCAGTTTTCATTCTCGATTGAAAAGTGGAATTATTTTGATGAGAATGTGTGTATTATATAAGTGTAAGATACAGAACAATAAGAAATGGGATGGATAGAAGAAAGAGAGGCAGAGAGAGAGCTATCAACACAAAGACTTGAAAAAAGGCAGACAATAATGGCTTGGAGAAAAAAAGGATGATCTGGCAGTGAAAAAAGGGAATAGCAGAGTGAAAAATACCTTAAATAGAAAAATAACACTGTCAAAGTAGCCACAGAGTAAGAACCCACAGTACAAAGGAAGACAGAAGCAGCATGAATGTCAAAATGCAAAAGAAATGAGAGGATGGGGAGAAATGGTTCTTTAAAACAGCTTTTCCAGGGAGTATTATGACATTTCTGAAGGTCTATTCCAAGCTGAGATAAGTGAACGTTAACTGGAAAACATTTTCTAGGAAGGGGACAGATAGTATGAAGGAAATCCATATTATTCTTGTCCTGCAGGAGTACAGGGAATGTATCTACTTCTCTAGAATGTTCCTGGTCCAGCAAGACCTACACATAATAAATAAACATGGCAGAGGTCATTCAGTCCAGTATTTTGGTCCAGAACAAGATGTGTTATTTCAAAATATTTTGTGACCTCCTGACCTTTCCTCTTGTGCAGGGATCTGATCAAAATCTTCACTTGTAAATACATACAATAATGTACTGTGCACATTACTGCCCTCCAGAGGATGAATCATTTCAATTTTATGTGGATTATGTGACAGGCTGTCTTCTAGCATTATCTTCAGGGAATATTATCAGTCTTATCAGTCCCTCCAGAATTTCACAGACTGTTTTTTGGATTCAGGCCTGAAATGTCTGATATAACAGCAGCTTTTCTAGAAATTGCAATGCATGTTGGGATGGTTTTTGTAAAAGTAGTTGTGATGCTATTGAGGATTTGGAGACTATTATTATGAGCATTTAATGTTTCCCACAGAATTAGAATCTATTTGTGATGGTGGGGCTGGGGGGTGCAACAGCTGATCAGCTGTTGCTGCCGTTTGACACAGTGCTGAAGCAGAGTCTCTGAGAGCCGCTTTCTTCCTCTCTCTGCCCGGTAAACATTATGTGATCCAGCAGCCTGCATGGGTCGGCTTTTGAAAACCTGCACCCACCCATACCCATAAAACTCAGTACCAGAACCAACCTTTGCACCACTGACCACTTGGTGAGTTTCATGGCTTCGAAAACGAACGTTTAAGGTGGTTTTAGGACAGATTTACACATGGCCATAGACATCATTGTTAAGCCAGGCAGGGGAAAGCCAAATTCTCAGAGAAGGAGCAATCCTCAAGATTTTGGTCTTAACCACTCTATTTCATCATAAACAACCCAGGAATGGGGCTCAAAGTGCAAAATACTGGACTTCTCCTTTAACTGAGTTAAATAAGCTAAATTTCATCTGTTGGCTTTTGAGCTATCAGCACGCCAAGATGTCTAATGTGTTGACTTTAACGTTAACTTATACACAGTAAAATTAACTTCAGCTAATGCTACAATAACGTTACAAGATTAACGTTACTCTTCTTAATGTAATATTCGCTAAATGTAGACTTGTATGCAATTAGCTAACAAGTTGACTTTAACACTTACCTCTTAAGTTTACCTCGAATTATGGAAGCTAACTTTGGTGGCGGCGATTTAGCATGGCAAGCTGGGTGCAGTGTTCAGTCAGGTTGAGGCGTATGTGGGCGTGTGTAGTGTTCTCTGGCTCCCTCAGTCAGACTCCACACGCTACTCCACAGCTCCACCCTCTAGTCCAAAAATGTGCATGCATTTGTATGTCTGGCTCCAGAAATCCAAGATGGCGATGGCCAAAATGCCAAACTTGAGGCTTCAGAACGGCAGTTCACCAACCGATGGCTGATGTCACGGTGACCATGTCCATTATTTTTACAGTCTATGTTAATGACGAGGCTGCGGAGACAGTATCAGTTAGCTACGTAGCTACATGTTAGAACTTGTGTACCAACATACACATCAACAAACTAAAAATAAAATCAAGATACAAGATACACAAAACTGGTGACATGCCATTCAGAAACATCTTGCTGCAACTGCAGTTGCAGTTTAAACTTCTGTAGGAGCCTCTCCTTCTGAGTCAGATTTTGGATCAAATTCGTATGGTTTAACTCTAGCGCTTCTAACACTAGCCGTATCTATGGGGCCACCGTAAACACTAAAACCCACTGCCGGCCCAGAAGGCTCAGCTCAAGCCACGTCCCCTTCCAGACACAGCTCATTTGCATTTAAGGCTACAGACACAGAAACACCCTTTTCTGAGCAGGGCTGAAACAGAGGGGTTTATTGGCATGGTGAAATCCAGGACCGGAGTGGTTTTTTAGCAAAAAACTTCAATGACATGTTTTTGGGACCTCTATAAGCTATATCAACTTGCTAAAAAAAGAGTATGATATGTGCCCTTTAAAGAAAACACTGGCATTATTTCTGACTGCACAAAGGAAGGCTACATGTGATTCGTCTCTGTGTGAATGTCTGGGTAATGTCTGTTAAGTGCGGCTAAGGCTAGATAGCTTGCAAATGATTTTTTTTACATTTGGGTTCTCTGTGCCCTGTGTCAGGTGTCACTCTGTGTTTTGCATGTGTGTATGTCTGGTCTATGTCTCTGTGTTATAGGTGCAGTTCTCTAAGGAGTGATTGAGGGCACCTCCATGAACTTATGGGCTGGGTCTATATAAGTGGCTCCTTTCTCCACCCTCTCCCTCTCTCAACTCCCTGGCACAAGATTCCAGCTTTTTTTGTGTTCTTACTTTGCCCTTTTTTTGCCTTTTTGTAAATAATTGTATATCCTTTTTGCATTTAACCCGCTGTTGTGTCCCCCTCTGAGTTGGTTGTAAACATAATGGGGGCTAGTCTAAAACCCACTTTGGAGTAGGTGAGTTAATTTTTGTATCCCTAGATCAACATTTTCTATTTCGTTTGCAAGTTAGAAGGTTCATGCCTATGTTGCCACATGTGGTAAGTTTTTTGGGGGGAGCTTGCCTGGTTAAGTAAGCCAACAGGTGTTGGCGTGACCATCACCACTTTATTGTTTTTGTGCAGTAACCCTGGGGTGGCCCCTGGCATGCCCGGGAAAGTCGACGAAGACTAGTTAAGTTCTAGTTAGATAGAATTTCAGTCTCAGACAGAAAGAAAACCAGGTAAGCTCTAGAGTATGTTAGTTAGAAATGCCAATTTCTAATCTAGTGATAGCATGTGGTGGCATTTGCTGGCCTTTGTTTTTCCACATGCACCACATTCTGTGTGAATGTAGGGAGTAAGAGCAATTTTATTGTTATGCACAGTAGTTTCTGTTAAATACTAGGTTGTAGTGGTGTTCTTTTGTCTGGCAGTTGAGTGTGAAGTGCCAGTGTTCATGCTGTGTGAGCCTTGTGTTTGTGTAGTCATATGCTTTTTGCAGGGACTACATTTTGTGTAACCTACTTTTCTTCTCAGTGGAGCAAGAGTAGAGTTTAGTGCTTGAGTTGTGCTGACTCATGAAAGGGTGGTAGTATTATTAACACTAGTTCTATACTATGTGGCGAGAAATAGTTGTGGAGTAACTGCTATTGTTATCAGCCTAGTGTTTTCTTTTTAAGTTTTGATTGCTTACTTCTGGCTTTGTGTAGGCCTACGGTGATATTAACTGTGCTTTTGTTTCATGACACTTTAGTTCTGTGTGGAAGTGTTATATTGTGTTGTGCTAGTTTGTTTGTAGCTTGTTAACTGTGCTTTGTTTTGTAGTGTTTGTTCTGTGTGGTAATGTTACTTTGTGTTAGGGATAGCTTATTTTGTGTGCGGCCTCAAATAGTATTTCTTGTAACTTTTGCATAAGTCATTTTGGTAATTTCACTATGGAGTTTGATCTGGCGATGTTTGGTGAAGCTCCTACAACAGAGCAGCTTTTTCATTGCAGAGTATTACCACATTGAAACTGCATCAGCTTCTCTTAAGAAAGATGAACTGAGAACCAGAATAATCACTGTACTTCTTGAGCAGGGAGTACTTCCCAGGGAGTCTGAAGACTCAGAGTCAAGTCCGTCTGTTAAGGTGTCTGCCAGCAAGACAGAGCCTGTAGAGTTGCAAACTCAAGCTTCTCAATCTGTACGTTTACAGGAGTTGGAGTTACAGGAGTGCACCTTATTATAGTATTTATTGCATTATATTTTGTGACAAGGACATTGTAGCTGCTACAGGAGATGTGCCAATGGAATTTCGTTGTACCTGTTACAATGACAATAAAGCTTCTTATCTTATCCTTATCTACAGTTCAAACTAAAACAACTAGAGGTTGAGGCGAAGAATAGAGAAGAGGGGAGGAAGTTAGAAATGGAGAGGTTACGGTTAGCACATGAAGAGAAGATGAAAGAATTGGAGCTTAGGTCAAAATCTGAAGTTGACACTGCTAATTTTCATACATCTTCTGTTTCTCCTCGATTTGATGTTGGTAGGAACATAAGTTTAGTTCCTCATTTCTCTGAGAAGGAGGTGGAAAAATACTTTTTCCCATTTTGAACGTGTAGCCACCACTTTTGACTGGCCTGAAGATGTCTGGACATTATTGTTGCAGTGCGTCCTAACAGGTAAAGCTCAGGAGGTTTATTCTTCATTAACACTCACCCAAAGTTCTGACTATTAAGTTGTTAAAGCAGCCATCTTGCGTGCCTGTGAGCTGGTCCCAGAGGCCTACAGGCAACGTTTTAGAGATTGTCGTAAGGTTGAGAAGCAGACATTTGGGGAATTTTCTAGGGAGAAGGAAATCCTGTTTAATAGGTGGTGCATGTCTAAGAAAGTTGAGACTAAAGAGCAACTTCGTGGGTTGATACTTCTGGGGGAGTTCAAAAATTGTTGCAACCTATCTGAATGAGCAGCGAGTGTCCAAGGTGGAGGAGGGTGCTGTGCTTGATGATAAGTATGTCTTGGCTCGTAGAGTAATTTTTAATGACAAACCTTGTGAGACTGAGAACTATGCTTCCCCTTGCCCTCCTTGCTTTAAAGCTGGCAGTAATGGTCCTGGTTCTTCAGCTTTTGCCACAAAGCCTGCTAGTTCCAGCACTAGAAACTCTGAGAGAGTCTGTTTTTTTTTGTAAAAAGCCTGGTCATGTTATAGCTGACTGTCATGCTCTCAGTAAAAAGCAGAAAGCTGCTAAACCAGTGGGGTTGTAAGCTTCAGTACCACGCCTGTTGTATAATGGAGAGGATGGTCTCAGTCAGGACAGGCCTGGTGTAGTAAAAGATCCTAGTGAGTCCACTGAGGACAGCTCTGAACCTGACCTCTTTGCACCTTTCCGTATGGAGGGTTTAGTAGCCACCTCTGAGTCAGAGAAACTTGTCCCAATTTGTATTCTAAGAGATACAGCAGCTGCTCAGTCTTTGTTAGTGGAGGGAGTTTTGCCCCTCTCTAAAGAAACCTCTACAGGTGAAAATGCTTAAGTACGGGGGTGTGGGATGACATGGCTTGAAGCCCCATTGCATGTTGTGTACTTACAGTCAGGCTTGGTTACAGGCCCTGTGGCAGTGGCTGTCCGCCCTGAGCTTCCTGTAGAAGGAGTGGACATGATTCTGGGTGATGATCTGACTGGTGGGGAAGTGTTTCCTACACCTATTGTTGTGAATAACCCAGTTGTCTGTGAGTCTGCTGATAACCAGGGTGGTCAATCATCCCAGATGCCTACAGTGTTTCCTGCTTGCGTTGTAACTCATGCCCAGTCACGTAAGGTTGAAGATGTGGTTAACCTTTCAGACATGTTTATGGCTCCATGTGTAGAGCCTGTGTCTGCTGGTCCCACTCCACCTTCTGTAGCTAAGCAATCTACTGATTCTACTGTAGCTGAGTCCATTGAAATTACATTGTGCAGTCCTGTCACCTTGCCTGTTGAGTCTAATACTCTATTAAAAGTTGGCAGGGGGCAGCTCACAGAAGCTCAGAAGACTGATCCTTCCTTGGCTAAGTGTATTGCAGCGGTGTTGCCTAAAGATGAGATTGGTATTTCTCAAGTTGCTTACTACTGGGAGGATGGTATCCTCATGCGTAAGTGGGCTCCTTCAGCTGATGAGGACAGTGGGTGGAATACTACATACCAGATTGTTGACCCTTTTTGGTTACCGTGCGCAGATACTGAGTTTAGCTCATGATGATGTTATGTCTGGTCACATAGGGATAACTAAAACTTACTATCGTATATTGAAACATTTCTTCTGGCCTGGGTTGAAAAACAATGTTTCAAAGTATTGCCGCTCATGTCATGCATGTCAGTTGGTTGGGAAACCAAATCAAGTGATTCCACAGACTCCACTTCATCCTATACCTGAGATGGGAGAGCCATTTGAGAGACTCATTATTGATTGTGTTGGCCTGTTGCCTATGTCAAAATCTGGTCATCAGTTTCTCCTGACTTTAATGTATGCTGCAACTCGATATTCTGAGGCAATTCCACTGTGTTCCCTCAAAGCCAAGATGGTAGTGAAAGAGTTGATGAAATTCTGTACCACCTTCGGTTTGCCTTCAAACCTTCAAGCTAAATTCAAAGAAAACTGAGTGAAACAGATTGTCATTTGTTCTCCTGAGAAGAGACGCAAGACTCGTGTATGCGATGTGAACATGCTGAAGCCTTATGTTGCCAGGTCTAGTGAAACAGCTCTCTCCCCTTCAGCTAACGTGTTGCCTGTAGCTTTAACAGCAGTGTTGCCTTCCTATTACCCCCGGGAAGATGACTTAGTAATGCAAGATGCTCTTGTTCTGCGTGCTCGGTTGCAGAATTCCCAAGTTTTAGGTGATTTGGAGGCTCATCTGTCTCATCTTTCTGGGACAGATAAGAGTGACATGACATGATATTGATGTTGGTGATTGTCTTCGTATTAAGCAGCATTCTTATCGTGTGAATCCAACTGAAAGAGTTTAAGTGCAGAAGGAGGTTGAGTACTTACAAATACATGGCCTTGCTGTTCCTAGTTCCAGTGCCTGGGGCTCCCTGTGTTAGTGCCAAAGTCCGATGGAACACCACGCTTTTGTACTGATTTTAGGAAAGTCAATGCTGCTACCAAACCAGATTCTTTTCCTCTTCCACGTGTGGAGGATTGCATAGACAGGGTTGGAGCTGCTCGTTATGTCACAAAGCTAGACTTGCTAAAGGGTTACTGGCAAGTGCCCTTAACACCCCGTGCTTCTGAGATCTCTGCATTTGTGACTCCAGACAGTTTCATGCAGTAAACAGTCATGGCATTTGGTATGTGAAATGCCCCTGCCACTTTTCAATGCCTTGTCTGTTGTGTCAAACTGTAAGGCATGTCTTGATGATGTGGTAGTCTACTCTGCTGACTGGCAGTCTCATGTGGAAACCCTGTCCACTGTGTTTCAGTGCTTGCAAGAGGCCTCTCTCACCTTGAACCTTGCAAAATGCGAGTTTGCTAAGGCCACCATCACCTATCTTGGCAAGAAGGTTGGTCAGGGTCAAGTTCGGCCAGTAGATGCAAAAATAACTGCTATTGCTGAGTTCCCTGTTCCCACCAGTAAGCGGGAGCTGCGTTGCTTTCTTGGGTTAGCTGGTTATTACAGAGGATTTTGCCGTGGAGGTGGTGCATTCATGCACGCATTCATGCGTGCATTCAGGGAAGTCTCGCGAGACCAGCCGGATATCCCCCTGCACGCTAAAGCTGAGTACGGTGGATGAGGAAATCACCTTTTAATCCAGTTTTAAGACACTTTTTATTAACACATGTTGTAAACACTAATGTTTTTAAAGTGATTCTTTTAACTGGTTGGCTGATTTTAGACATCGGCTCGGAGGTTTTTAAGATTTTAAGTTTTATCTGTCTTGCGGAGTCACCCGCCCGCTGCTAGCACCGGCTTGTTTTTAGCCACGGTGCTAGCCTGGACTTACCTTCGTGTGCTGTGGTGCCTAGTGTGGCTGTCTCCCGGCTCAGGCTGCAGGCATGCTGGCGGTGTGCGAGTCCTGCCTACCCACATTCTCCAAACTGAGGCAGAGCATCTCCGGGCTCCAGTCCGACCTCAAGGAGAGGGACAAAATCCTGCTGGACTTCTCCGCTGTCGCCACGTCCCAGGCGAAACACATCGCCCTCCTGAAGGCATCCGGCGCTGGTGACCGGAGCATGATGGCCATGAACGACACCACCCTGCCGTGGACCGGGTCCATCACCACCGGAACTTCGGCACCAGCACCGGCGGAGTCCTGCTGGCACCGCCAGGGAGCCAAGCCCAAAGGAGCGGCTCCCTCCACCTCCTGCCTGCGCCCCGCGGAGTCGCAGGGTTTCATTACTGAGGTCGGAGCAGGAGTCCCGGTGAGCTCAACTCCGCTCAGACCGAGGGAACCCTGGTCGGTGGTGGCCAGGGGCGCTGGGGCTCGTCCATCTCCCCCTCCTCCGCCTCCGGATCTGCCACTGGACAATAGGTACGACATCCTAAGCCTGCAGGACTTCCCTCCCGTGGGCGCTTGTTCCAGCTCGCCTCCAGGTTCTGTCCGTCCAGCTGGCTCCCACCAGTCGAGGAACCAGGGTCAACTCGCCCGGCCTGACACCTCCCCACCATCCCGGTCAGGAGCAGCCACGGCCCGGCGCCACCATCCCCAGGCTCCTCTCCGCCACCGTCACACCTCCAGGCTATCAGAGGCGGCCACTCAGGCGCAGCACACCCCCGCAGTGCTGGTGGTCGAGACCTCAATGGTCAGGCACGTGGCGGTGCACGACGGCCGGACCTTCTGCCACCCTGGTGCCCGTGTTACGGAGGTCACATCCTCCGCCCTGCAGCTGAGCGCACAGCACCCCTTGGCCTCCACGCTGGTCCTGGAGGCCGGCATCAACGACCTCAAATTCCAGCAGTCGGAGGTTCTCAAGCAGGACTTCATCTCCCTGGTGGACCGCCTGATGGACACGGGGAAACGGCTAATTATCTCGGGCCCGCTTCCCCCACCTCGCTACGGTGACGTCATCACCAGCCGCCTTCGCCAGCTGCACAAGTGGCTGAAGGGATACTGCTTGGGCAACAGTATCCCCTTCGTTGACAATTTCGCTGCCTTTTTAAATAGACCCCATCTTTTTAAACAGGATGGCCTCCACCCAAACCAGGAGGGGTCCCGGCTTTTATCTGTCAACATTGACGTGACTGTCCGTTCCTGCACCACATCCACCTCCTGACTCACAGTTAAAGCACATGCACATGGACACTCTGCCCCTCACTCACACTCACACCTGCACTCATCCCCCACACACTGCACCATACATACCTCTCCATCACTACCCCCATATCTGCCATCAGAATCACAGGACATTCACTCTATTGAAACCATCATCTCAGAAACCAGACAGAAACCCAGGACTCCTTTTAGACGCAACAGTGTTTTTATTGTCCCCCTGAGAAGACATGACGAGCGCACGCTCAGCACGGACATAAAAATGGCCGTGCTGAACATGCACTCTCTTTTAAACAAATCTTTTATAGTAAATGATTTAATTTTAGATAGAAAACTAGATAGTATTCTCCTTACTGAGACATGGCTTGGCGCTGATGCAGGTGTTGTTCTCACAGAGACTTGCCCACCAGATTTTAACTTTTTATTTTCTACAAGGGGGGGCAGGAAAGGAGGTGGAACTGCTTCGATCACAAGGACCACAATGTCATCAAATGAAGTTTCTTTTAATAAGTATTCATCATTTGAGCATCATGCCTTTGTTTTTATTAGCCCTCCTATTCTATGCATAACAGTTTACAGACCACCCCAGTACTCCACCTCTTTTATCAGCCAATTTTCTGAACTTTTATCAATCATTCACACCACATACAACAGGATTTTAATAACTGGTGATTTTAATCTACACATCAACAACACCTCGGACCCAGTGTCCAGAGAATTTTTAAACCTCCTTCACTGTTTGGATTTTAAACAACATGTCGCGCAGCCGACCCACAGCAGAGGGCGCATTCTGGACCTGGTCATAACCTATGGCCTGTCCGTGGGTGTGTCCTCTGTTGTGGATCTGGCTGTGTCTGACCACTTTTGTGTGTTTTTTAACATCACCAGTTTTAACCAGCGGGAGGCCCCTGTGAGAACGGTGAGGAAACGCTACCTAACTTCTGAAGTGGCTGCAAATTTTATCCAGATTTTACAGAGCACTCCTGCAGAGATTTTACCAGCACCGTGTGATTTTATCGTTGATGATTTTAACAACAAACTGAAGTCAACACTGGACTCAGTGGCTCCACTTTTAACAAAAACAGTAAAAACAAGACCTACACCACCGTGGAGAAATGAAGAAATTAAAAAACTGAAAAGAACCTGCAGGAGTGCTGAGAGGAGGTGGAGAAAATCCAAGTTGACAGTTCACAATGAAATATTTCGTCAACACCACAAAACCTACAATAGCACAATCAAACAAGCAAGAACTTCTCATTTCAAAAAACTAATCTCCGACAATAGAAATAACCCCAAATTTCTATTCTCCACAATTGAGCTTTTAACCAACAGTAATTTTAACAGGTCTCCTAAAACAACAACCGACACCCTTTGCGAGGCCTTTGCAGACCACTTCAGGAGTAAAATCGATGACATTAGATCCAGTCTTTTATCCCAACAAATTTTAACCACGAACACTCCTGGATCATTGCTTTCACCTGAGGAGACACTGGACAGTTTTGCCGTGGTTGATGCGAGGACACTTGGTCGAGTTTTCTCCCAAGTAAAGTCCACAACATGCCTTTTAGATCCAATTCCCACACCGTTTTTTAAAACATTTTATGAATTCTTCGAGGAACAGCTTTTATACATGGTGAACTGCTCTCTTCAGACAGGTGTCTTCCCCACCTCTTTTAAAACGGCGGTGGTGAGGCCCCTTCTGAAGAAGAGCAACTTAGACCCCACCATTCTTAATAACTATCGGCCTGTATCCAACTTACCATTTTTAAGTAAAATTTTAGAAAAACTGGTTTTTATCCAAGTAAATTATTTTTTAAATACAAATAATGTATTGGAGAAGCATCAGTCTGGTTTTAGGATGAACCACAGCACAGAGACAGCCCTTTTAAAGATTTTAAATGACACCAGGTTAAACTTGGATAACCATAAACTCGCAGTCTTGGTACTACTGGATCTAACCGCCGCTTTCGACACAGTAGACCATCACATTTTGCTAAACAGACTGAGAAACCTGGTCGGACTGTCTGGCACCGTTTTAAACTGGTTCACCTCTTACCTCACAGACCGAAGCTTCTTTGTAAGTATGGATACTTGTTCCTCAAGAACACATAAGATTAAGTGTGGGGTTCCCCAGGGGTCAATTTTAGGCCCAACTCTTTTTAACCTCTATATGCTTCCCCTGGGGGATGTCATCAGGAGGCACGGCATCAGCTTCCACAGTTATGCGGATGATACACAACTGTACATCGCCGTGTCTCCTGATGACACAGGGCCAATTAATGCCCTTTTTAACTGCATTTTAGATATAAAATCATGGATGGCAGAGAATTTCCTGCAGCTCAACCAGGACAAAACAGAAGTTTTAGTCATTGGTCCTGAAGACCAGAGAGAGAGACTTTTACCTAAATTACGAAATCTTAAACCATCACAATCTGTGAAAAATCTGGGCGTGATTTTTTACTCTGAGCTCAGTTTTATTCCACATATTAAAAACATAACAAAGGTAGGTTTTTACCACCTGAAGAATATAGCCAGAGTCCGCCCGTTTCTCTCTCAGGCCAGTACGGAGGTGCTGATGCATGCTTTTATCTCCTGTCGGCTAAACTATTGTAATGCCCTGCTCTCTGGTCTTCCCAAAAAGAGCATCTATAATCTTCAATTGTTACAGAACTCAGCCGCACGAGTGCTGACGAGGACCAGAGGGCGGGAGCACATCACACCAGTTTTAAAATCGCTGCATTGGCTCCCCGTCCGCTTCAGGATCGATTTTAAGGTTCTGTTATTAATTTTTAAATGTCTTAACGGTCTTGGGCCTTCTTATTTATCTGACCTACTTTTATTATATCAACCCTCACGGACCCTGATCTCCTCCAGCACTGGCCTTTTAACCATTCCACAAGTTAGATCTAGAACACACGGGGAGGCGGCTTTTAGTTATTATGGTCCCCGACTGTGGAACAGCCTACTGCAGAACCTCAGGGCTGCAGAGACTGTTGATGTTTTTAAGAAGAGGCTCAAGACTCACCTTTTTAATCTGGTTTTCAACTGATATTCTGCTATTTTAGTTTATCTTATTTTATTTTACTTTAGCAAGCTTTCAATTAATCTCTTTTATTCATTTATTTATTTTTTGATTATTTAAGGTTAACTTTGGAATGTCTTATTAATTTTACTGATTTTGTATACTTCTTACGTTATTTTACCACATTCTTGTTTTTATGTTTTTTCTTCAGTTTTAGCTCCAGTGTTTCCTCATGGGGGCCTACCACACCGGGAGCGATGTCTGGCCTACCGGTGGGGGTGCTGCTCCGTGGAGGGCTCTGGCCTGGGTGGCTGGTGGGCTCTGTACCTTGGTGTGGGGCCTCCCGTCTGCCCAGGCCGGAGTGGTCTCTGCGGCGGTGCTCCTGGTGGTCACGGGCCGTGGTCCCTCTCGGTGTGGATGGCCCCCACTTGTGGCTTTTTCCTCACCCTATGTCTCGGTGCCCAGCCATGTCTCTCTAGTGTTAGTCAGTGTCTGTAGGGATGTGTGTGTGTGTGCTTGTGCCCGTGTCTGTGTGTGCTTGTGTGAGTGGGTGTGTATACATATATATGTGTGTTTTGTGTATTCATGTGAGGGTGAGAGGGGTGGGTCCTTGGTCTTCGGGGTTTTCTTTGTTGTTTTTAGCCTCTGTGAGGCACTTTGTGTTACTGCCTTGTATGAAAAGTGCCATATAAATAAAATTTGATTTGATTTGATTTGATTTGAACTTTGCTTCCATTGTGTCCCCTTTAACTGACCTCCTTAGTCCCACAAAGGATTTAGTTTGGGAAGCAAAGTGTGAACAGGCTTTTCAGACAGTAAAAGCTCTTCTCAGCTCTTCTCCAGTGTTGTTAGCTCCCAACTTTGCAGTACCGTTTAAGTTGGAGGTTGATGCGAGTGGTACTGCTACTTGTGCTGCCACAAATTTGAAACTGCTGGCTAAGGCTAAACGTAGATTCAGTAAGATTGTTATTCACGTCGGCGTTAATGACACCCGGTTACGCCAATCGGAGGTCACTAAAATTAATGTTGCCTCAGTGTGTCAGTATGCTAAAACTATGTCGGACTCCGTAGTTTTCTCTGGACCCCTGCCAAATCTGACCACTGATGATATGTTTAGCCGCATGTCATCATTCAATCGCTGGCTGTCTAGGTGGTGTCCAGCAAACGATGTGGGCTTCGTTAATAATTGGAGAACCTTTTGGGGAAAACCTGGTCTGATTGGAGAGATGGCATTCATCCCACTTTGGATGGAGCCGCTCTCATATCTAGAAACCTGGACAAGTTTATTAGTGATCTAAAACCGTGACAACCCAGGGTTGAGACCAGGAATCAGAGTCGCAGTGTAAAACGCTTCTCTGAGCTTCTAGAGCAGTCACCCACCCATAGTGTCATACAAACGGTGTCTGTCCCCCGACCTCCCAAATTATTTAAATACAAAGTCAAACAAAGAGGAGTTGTACATAACAACCTGATAAAAATTAAAACCTCTTCTGTGACAGAAAGACAAAACAGGGGAATTAGATGTGGACTATTAAATATCAGATCTTTATCTTCCAAAGCAGTGTTAGAAAACGAATTAATATCTGATAATCATTGATTTACTCAGCCTCACCGAAACCTGGCTGTGTTATGATGAATATGTTAGTCTAAATGAATCCACTCCTCCCAGTCATAATAATACTGACGTTCCTCGAGGCAGCGGCCGAGGAGGGGGAGTTGCAGCCATTTTTAACACTAGTCTATTAACCAGCGCTAAACCTAAACTAGATTACGAATCCTTTAAAAGCCTTGTCCTTAGTCTTTTACATCCGACCTGGAAAACCTCACAGCCTCTTCTATTTGTTATAGTGTACCGTGCTCCTGGCCTGTATTCAGAATTCTTATCTGAATTCTCAGAGTTTTTATCCAGTTTAGTCCTGAAATCAGATAAAGTTATTATTGTAGGCGATTTCAATATCCATGTGGACGTTGATAATGACTCCCTCGCTACTGCGTTTATCACATTATTAGACTGCACTGGCTTCAGTCAAAGTGTAATTAAGTCCACTCACCGTTTTAACCACACCCTCGATCTAGTTCTGGCGTATGGAATTGAGATTAATAACTTAATGGTCTTTCCAGAGAATCCCCCTCTATCAGATCATTACTTAATAACTTTTGATTTCTGTCTACTTGACTACGCGCCACTCAGTAACAGCTACTATACTAGGTGTTTATCAGATAGTGCGGTAGAAAAATTTAAGGAAGTGATTCCATCGGCATTAAATTTAATACCCTCTGTAAGTGAGGTTTCCCGTACTGACTTTAAAGTCTCCCAAATTGATCATCTCATCGATAGCGCTGCAGGCTCGCTGTGAACAATTCTCGACTCTGTAGCACCTCTTAAAAAGAAGTTCGCAAAGCAAAGAAAGTTTGCTCCCTGGTACAGATGCAGCCACTTCAAATGTCTGTTTGGTCCGTGGTGGAGCCGTGACCGATCCGTGACAGGTCCTTGCTGTGACCTGGCCGGGCTCATAGATTCCTCGCAATGACGTAGAGAATACTAGGCCGGCCAGTAACGCCCCTAAGTTTAATTTGTAGAAACCAGTTGCAATGGTCTGTCTATCCACCAGGAGGAGCAGTCAGTGTGGAAGCTGAAGCGGTATACATCCCACACAGAGCATATTTAATGATTATCAGGCTGCCATATCACAGGTCATAAATAATATGCTGCAGCGTTTTATTATTCAGAAGAACTGCACGAAAATTAAAGTGATATGGCTGGGAACCGAGCGATAGTACAGCGAGAACAAAACTGCGTTTGAATCATTAGTCTTAGCAGCTGAGTTTACCTGCAGTGGTAATGATAATAATGTCATATAGTAATACATATATATTTAAGCAATAAGCCCCGAGAAGCCGTGGGTTACAGTGATTTTACAACAGCTGAGGGGCGTTCTAAGGCACGACGCGCAGCCCATAACATAAACACACACGAAAAAAATCAACAATTTATTGGTAATAATGCAACAATAAAACTGAGAACTATTCATTCTTCCACCAAGCACGATCGAGTGGACAGAATGGTTGCCAAGCAACACAGACGCTGCGGTCTACCAGGGGGTTACACTGATTTTACAACGGCATGGAACGCGGCTCAGCCAATCACATTTAAGGATGGGAAGCACCCGTTTTCTAAATATATATATGTATCATTCTGTGCTAGTGCTGTTAGATTGCTGTTAGACCACCCCACTCCCTGTACACAATGTGCGAAAGACGAGGATTTTTTTTTTAACCTCAGCGAAAATGTTGCTTTTAAGACTACATGTCATCAAATATGGACTGAAACAGAATCTTTCGTTAGATAAAAACAGCCTGTGAATATTGGAAATGATTACATATGCGCGGCGCACAGCACAGCTTCACCTCAGCGATCTGCCGCTATCTGTCTAAACAGATTCATGGAAATGATATTTCACAATTCTTTATATTACAATTGTGATGGAATTTTTACATGCTTTGTAGAAACATTGAGACAGTCTTATACTTTGATGTAGTTAGTCTGTAGTCTTAGTTGTACCCTGCTGTACTGACCAGAGGATGACCTGGTCAGCCCTGCTGTTATAACCCCACTGTAAATAACTTCATGAGATGGCAAGATGAGATCTTCATCTCCACAGGAGATTACACCCAGTTGTAAAATCCTGTGGTGGGTCATTATCTGTTTTATTGTACCCCAATTGTTTTCTTTCTTCTGTTGAGGGAGTTCTGTGGAATTTCCATCAAAGAGCCAGAGGCATATCAGAAAGTATAAGAATGAACTGAAGCTTGTGGTCGGCGGAGCACAACACCAAGCTGCTTCTGCCGTGTGGTTCTGTGTTGTTGCTTCCTCTCTATAGAGAATAAAACACTTGGTGCATGCTACCTTGCCAGTCTTGTTTTTTGTTCCTTTTTGACTCTCCGTAGGCAGACCAGAAAATTTCCACAACACAATCTAACGGAATTCGTTAATGCAAGTCATTTGGTGCTTGCAAAGTCATGATATCAAGCTGAGACAGATGCCACTGCACCCCCGTCAGATCTGGGAACCTCTGTGCGACGCACGAGTGAACCCTTTCTTTTAGGCTCACGGGTAGTGCCATCTTCCTGTTGGTGCCTGACCAATTTGCCCTCTTCACCCAGCTCTCATATGTAGGCTATCAAATGGTGTGAGAGCCATGAAAAGACTGGCGGCATATACGTCGGGCTGATGCTCTCCCCCAAAAAATCAGTCCCTGTAGAAGATGTAGATCTTTTCTTATTTAATTATTATTTTGACGTCCGGACTGTACAGCGCTCTGCCTGCCGCACTCAGCAGGCTTCACCTCAGCGATCTGCCGCTGTCTGTCTAAACAGATTCATGGAAATTGTGTTGGCACTGTTTGTGCCTGCAGTTGCAGTAGCTTTCTTTTGTATGTAGAGGGCGCAGTGCGTTCATTTATCTGTTGGTTTTCCTAGTGTTTCTCTATAGTCTGTAGCTTACAGGAAGTGAGGTGCCCGCGAGTTGTTTGTTTCCGCCGTAACGAGAGAGCACTCGGATGCAAACTTTTCATCCAGCTGTTTGTTTAGCCCTTGTAGTGGCAATATAAGTGAGTATATTTATCATTGTTAGAGTGCAAAGTGTTCAGTTGAATTTGACATTTATTGACGCTGTAATTAATATAACGATCGAGATATGGTCGCGGACCTTTCGTATTTGTATCAGTTGTTAATTTACGTTTTCCGTACTCTGTGTTTCAGTTTCACAATTTTTGGCATTAAACCTGTCCAGCCACAACCACTTGCCTGTTCCTTGGAGGTCACAATGTCAAAAAGAGTTTAGCTGGCTGTGAATCCCAGTATATGACAGGAGTCACACTGGGTGTAGCAATACAGAAATGATATTTCATAATTCTTTATATTATAATCTAACGGACGTCGTGAAAGCAAGTCATTTGGTGCTTGCAAAGTCATGATATCAAGCTGAGGCAGATTGGTTCCGTTCGGTTCACAGGCTGCTGCTGCGAGTGCCGCGGTGTTTCTCAATAAACAATAAAGTCAGCGATCACTCAAAGATAAACTGAACAAGATGTCTTGTGTAAACAATGGCCGTTTCTAAACAATCTATGGCGTTCGTGTAGAGTGTCGCTCATTCAGCTGTTTTACATAGTGTGAAAATGACTCCTCGGCTCAAACACATTAGCATCAACCTTTTCGTTCCCTCTGAATGGGCAGCGATCATCTGAATGGGATTCCCAGCCCCCACGTTTGTTGCAAACATTTAACAACACATCGTCACTGTCGATGTCTGAACTACCCCACAGTAGTGACCTTTTACAGTTCTTCATATATATTGATATGTATATTGATACAGGTGGTGCAGTTCTGAGTGTTGCAATTTTCTCGTGTTTTTTTTATTTTTATTTGTAGCCTTTTGTAAACAACGTGAACGGAGATACTCACCTTAAAGACCCTATGAACAAATATTCAGATTGGAACCCATTCAAATCACTATTTTTGATCCTGCTTGAATACAATGTATAAAAACATGCATCCTCTCATTACTCTGCTTCGTTTGAAGCCTGTGGCTTGTAAGGGTGTGCCCGAGGGATTTCCTTCCCGATGACGTCACGTTTACCATATTTGTGGATTCTTAATATTAATCATGAATTTGTCACAGGCAGCTTACAAGAAGTTGATTAAGTTCCCTGCAACTTACTAACTCAAAGGGAGCGCACGTGAAATAAAGTGGTCTTGTGGAGGTAGCCTCCACACATCATTAGCATTACCATGGAGCTTTTTGTTCTCATGGAATGTGTGAATGAGGGTTCTGAGCAGCTTTCCACCCCCCACTGTTACACACATCATCACACTGACCGAGTCTCTTACTGAGCAACTTTTTCAAAATGGTTTAAGTAATAATTTTCCCCAAGTTATTTTCAGAACATTTCTCATTATTCTGAGTGACTACGTAAGGATTTTCAGATAGGGGAGACCAGGGCCAATTGTAACAAAATTTTAGGTTTTCTGTAATAACTAATGTGTTTATAACAGCGATGCTGCAGCAAATAAAGGTGGTCATTTTAATAACTTAAATACTGCTGGGTGGCTTATTGTAACCTATAATAATATAACATAGCAACAAATTTATATTATTGTACAAAAGTACTGTAACTTATAGGCCAAACTAAATCTTTAAAATAAAAATAGTGCAACAAAAGTGTAATATTTGCATCTGAGAAAGCTGAGTAGATTAGATTAGTAATGCAGCATAGAAAGGAAATACCACCAGGGAAAGTACTAGTTTTTGTGTTTCTGTGAGGGAAGCGCCATCTTATGGTGACACCTTGTAATTGAATAAATGGGCGTGTTACAGTGGAATTCAGGCACACCCCCAGAAAGGTGGGGGGAAATGGTATTTGGCTGGGAACTGGCTGGAACTGGCTGGCTTCCGGCTGGCAGTCGGCTGGCAGTCAGATGGCCTGGGAAATTTGAAGTGGCTGCAACTGTATAACTCCCAAACCAGAAAATTAAAGCAAATGTCGTGAAAATTTGAAAGGAATCGGCGATTAACCAAACTGGAAGATTCTCGTTTAATCTGGTTAGATAGTCTAAAAACATATAGGAGAGCCCTCCGCAATGCCAGAGCAAACTATTACTCATCATTAATAGAAGAAAATAACAACAACCCCAGGTTTCTCTTCAGCACTGTAGCCAGGCTGACAGAGAGTCACAGCTCTACTGAGCCTTGTATTCCTTTAGCCCTTAGCAGTAATGATTTTATGAGCTTTTTTAATGACAAAATCGTAACTATTAGAGACAAAATTCATGACCTCCTGCCCTCTAACAGTACTAATCTGCCTTCAAACACAGCTACACGTGCTGATACATATTTAGATTGCTTCTCCCTGATTTCTATTCAACAATTGACCTCAATGATTTCTTCATCCAAGTCATCAACGTGTCTCTTGGACCCCATCCCAACTAGGCTACTTAAGGAAGTCTTACCTTTAGTTAACACTTGCATACTAGACATGATCAGTATATCTTTATTAACAGGCTATGTACCACAGTCTTTTAAGGTAGCTGTAATTAAACCTCTGTTAAAAAAGCCCACATTGGATCCAGAGGTGTTAGCCAATTACAGACCTATATCCAACCTTCCCTTTCTCTCAAAGATCCTTGAGAAAGTAGTCGCAGACCAGCTGTGTGACTTTCTCCATGATAATAATTTATTTGAGGAATTTCAGTCAGGATTTAGGGTTCATCATAGTACCGAGACAGCACTAGTTAAAATTACAAATGATCTCCTGATTGCTTCAGACCAAGGATTCGTCTCTGTACTTGTCTTACTAGATCTTAGTGCCGCATTTGACACAATTGACCATCAAATTCTGCTACAGAAACTGGAACATTCAATTGGCCTTAAAGGTTCTGCACCAAGCTGGTTTAAATCGTATTTATCCGATCGTTTTCAGTTTGTTCACGTTCATAATGAATCATCTTCACGTACTAAAGTTTGTTTTGGAGTACCTCAAGGTTCAGTGCTCGGACCAATTCTATTCACGCGATATATGCTTCCCTTAGGTAACATCATCAGAAATCACTCTATAAATTTCCATTGCTATGCGGATGATACACAGTTGTATTTATCGATAAAACCAGAAGAAACGGATCAATTAACTAAACTTCAGAAATGCCTTAAAGATATAAAAACCTGGATGAGCACCAATTTCCTGATGTTAACTTCAGACAAAACTGAAGTTATTGTTCTTGGCCCCAAACAGCTCAGAAACTCTTTATCTGATGATATAGTTTCTCTGGATGGCATTGCTCTGGGCTCTAGCACCACCGTAAGAAACCTCGGCGTAATATTTGATCAAGATTTGTCTTTTAACTCCCATTTAAAACAAACGTCTCGGACTGCATTTTTTCATCTGCGTAATATTGCTAAAATTAGGCCTATCCTGTCACTAAAAGATGCTGAAAAATTGGTCCACGCGTTTGTTACCTCAAGGCTGGATTACTGTAATTCTCTATTATCAGGTAGCTCTAATAAGTGCCTGAAAACTCTCCAGCTAATCCAGAACGTGGCGGCACGTGTACTGACAGGAACTAAGAGACGAGATCATATTTCTCCTGTTTTAGCTTCTCTGCACTGGCTCCCTGTAAAATCCAGAATTGAATTTAAAATCCTTCTCCTAACCTACAAAGCTCTACATAATCAGGCTCCATCATATCTCAGAGAGCTCATAGTGCCCTATTTTCCCACCAGAACACTGCGTTCTGAGAATGCAGGGTTACTCGTGGTCCCTAAAGTCTCCAAAAGTAGAACAGGAGCCAGAGCCTTCAGCTATCAGGCTCCTCTTTTGTGGAATCACCTTCCTGTTTCGGTCCGGGAGGCAGACACCATCTCCACTTTTAAGACTAGACTTAAGACTTTCCTTTTTGATAAAGCTCATAGTTAGGGCTGGCTCAGGCTTGTCTTGGACCAGCCCCTAGTTAGGCTGACATAGGCCTAGTCTGCTGGGGGACCTCCTATAATACACAGAGCCCCTTCTCTCCTTCTCACTCTCTCTCTCCCTTGCAAGTATTCATGTCCTGTTAATGCATCTCTCTAACCCGGGTCTACTGCATGTCACTAACTCGGCTTGTTCTCTGGAGCCTTTGTGCTCCACTGTCTCGCAGGTTAACTCGTGTCGCAGCCGTGCCTGGATGGTGTGTTGTGGTTGTGCTGCTGCCATGGTCCTGCCTGATGCCTCCCACTGCTGCTGTTACTATTAGTCATACCTGGACTATTATACGCATATCATTATTGTCACATACATATAGGCTGTGATTAATATAATATCTGTTTCTCCTTATGTCTCATTGTGTCATATGGATTACTGTCAATTCATTATATTGATCTGTTCTGTACAACATCTATTGCTCGTCTGTCCGTCCTGGAAGAGGGATCCCTCCTTCAGTTGCTCTTCCTGAGGTTTCTACCATTTTTTTTTCCCCGTTAAAGGGGTTTTTTTGGGGGAGTTTTGGTCTTCCTTTCCTGGGTTGGTCCTCATGTGTGCCAGTTTCGTTGTAGCGCTTGATGGTTTTTGCGACTCCACTTGGGGACACATTTAAAGTTTTTGCAATTTTCCGGACTGACTGACCTTCATTTCTTAAAGTAATGATGGCCACTCGTTTTTCTTTAGTTAGCTGATTGGTTCTTGCCATAATATGAATTTTAACAGTTGTCCAATAGGGCTGTCGGCTGTGTATTAACCTGACTTCTGCACAACACAACTGATGGTCCCAACCCCATTGACAAAGCAAGAAATTCCACTAATTAACGCTAATAAGGCACACCTGTGAAGTGAAAACCATTTCAGGTGACTACCTCTTGAAGCTCATGGAGAGAATGCCAAGAGTGTGCAAAGCAGTAATCAGAGCAAAGGGTGGCTATTTTGAAGAAACTAGAATATAAAACATGTTTTCAGTTATTTCACCTTTTTTTGTTAAGTACATAACTCCATGCCTTCAGTGAGAATCTACAATGTAAATAGTCATGAAAATAAAGAAAACGCATTGAATGAGAAGGTGTGTCCTGTACTGTATATATATATATATATATATATATATATATATATGTGTGTGTGTGTGTGTGTGTGTGTGTGTGTGTGTGTACGCTTAAAAAAAAGTCGATCGGTTGCTCGCTGCTAAAAATGTGGCCCATCGACATTATCTGATTTTAAAATTTAGCCCAGTTGAAATTGTAATTGAATAGCCCTGTATTAGAGTAAGAATAACAAGCAACTCAAAATTTACAAATAAACACTTCTGACATTTCAACAAATATTCAGTGACCAAAATAGCCACCCTTCTTTTCAATAACTGTCATGAGCCTTCCATCCATAGAGTCTGTTAGTTTCTTGATCTGTTGATGATCAACTTTTTGTACAGCAGCAACCACAGCCTCCCAAATGCTGTTCAAAGAGGTGTATGTCTTCCCTCACCGTAAATCTCATGTTTAAGAAGGGCCCACATGTTCTCAATAGGGTTTAGGTCAGGTGAGGAAGAGCACCATGTCATTATTCTGTCATCTGTAAGGCCTTTGCTGGCTAGCCACGCAGTGGAGCTCTTGGATGTATGTGATGGAGCATTGTCCTACATAAAAATCATGGCCTTCTTGAATGATGTAGACTTTTTTCCTGTACCACTGCTTGAAGACAGTGTTTTCTAAAAAATGGCAGTAGGTTTGGGAGTTGATCTTCAACCTGAGAAGGTCCAACCAGCTCATCCTTAATAATAGCAGCCCATTCCAGTACCCCACCTCCACCTTGCTGGCGTCTGGCTTGAAGTGGAGCTCTGCGCCCATTAGTGATCCAGCCATGGGCCCATCCATCTGGTCTGTCAAGAGTCATTCTCATTTCATCTGTCTATAAAACCTGTGAAAAATCTGTCTTCAGATATTTCTTGGTCCAGTCTTGACGTTTCAACTCACGAGTCTTGTTCAGTGGTGGTCATGTTTCAGCCTTCCTTACCTGGGCCATGTCTCTGAGCACTGAACACCGTTGTACTTCTGGACACTCCAGGTAGGTTGTATTTTTGGAATATGGCACCACTGGTGGTTAATGGGGTCCTGGTAGCTTCACGTTTAATTCTTCTCAAGTCTTAAGCGGTTAATTCGCGTCTTTTTTTCTCCACACGTTTCTTGCAACCCTGTTGACTATTTGCAACAAAACATTTGATTGTTTGGTAGCGCTGGGTATCGCCGCTGATTTCCCTAATCGATTCGATTCCGATTCACAAGGTTCCGATTGGATTTGATGAATGATTCAATTCGATATTGATTTCACTGGGGGAATTTCTGTTACTATATCCGTTTTGCTTAGATACCAAAGTGAATCTCAGAGAACTGATGCTGTAAATTGTACAAGAAACCCTCTGACCTGGCACATTTCTGAAAACATCCCTGTTTATATTAAAAATTGACCCCAAAGCAGTTATGAGTACATTAACGTACTTTTTATTTAACAGCAGCAATTGCAACTCTACAGACTCTACAGTCATTGAGTATTGAGTGGCCACAAAAAATTACTTTCTTTACTGCATTGAGCTTGTTTAATTGGGTAAATGTTGTGTAAGGGCAGGACAAAATCTGAACAGAGAGAACAACCCTGAAGTAAACAAATCATCTTCATTTAAACATTTAGATTTCAAATCAGATCACCAGCCAGCCAGTGTAATAAGGTGGCTAAACATCATTACTACCTGAGGAAAACATCAACTTTACTGTGATTATGTAAATATGTAAAGTCTTTTTAAGATATGTGGCCCTGAAGAACAGGCTTTATGTAGTGTGAGCATAAGATTCTCGCTTCATGGCCCTGCCTGTCTTGTCTTTTGATGCCCATGACAATACATTTTCTAGACTGAAGCGGCTGGTCTGGAGCAGGTGGAGAAATGTAAGTTACAGAAGTATAGAAAATACTGATTGTTCATGTACAGTATACACTACAGGATTTGAATATACATTCTAAATAGTCTTTTGGTGTTAGTAGCATTATTAAACAATTGAATTACTCAGTGAAAGCCTAATAAAAGCCTATTTTCCAAGTAAGTTTATTTCTGAATATTTTCGTATTTCATTAGCATGTGAAAATCCACTGACTTGGTTGAGGGTGCATGCAGGGGAGTATCTTCTTTTGGTTTGCCTAGCAAAGCTTTAACTTTGTATCCCTGGGACCAGTATCCACCGGCGATACTGTTACTGCACAAAGATGCTGCCTCAAGTGGATCAGCTCCTTTTCTTGCAGAGAAATTTCTCTTTTTCTCCAAGAAGCCAGACAGCAGCCTTGAAGGGGCCATGTCCAGAGGTTTTACAAGACTGTTTTTCAGCATTTTAAAAAACTGATTTTGTACTATTTAGAAAAGTTCAGAGCCTGTTTGTTTACTTTTATTGACTGATGATATACACTTACTGGCCACTTCATTAGGTACACCTTGCTAGTACCATGTTGGACCCCCTTTTTCCTTCACAACTGCCTTAATTCTTCATGGCATAGATTCAACAAGGTGCTGCAAACGTTCCTCAGAGATGTTGCTCCATATTGACATGATAGCATCAGGCAGGTGCTGCTAACTTGTCAGCTGCTCATCCATGATGTGAATCTCCCGTTCCACCAAATCCTTAAGGTGCTCTGTTGGATTTAGATGTTATGACTGTGGAGGCCATTGGAGTACAGCAAACTCATTATCAAGTTCAAGAAACCAGTTTCATGATGATTTGAGCTTTGTGACATGTTGCATTATCCTGCTGGAAGTAGCAATTAGAACATAGGGACACTGTGGGGTGGCCAGCAACAATACTCAGGTAGGCTGTGGCGTTTAAATAATGTTCAGTTGGTCTTAAGGGTCTCCGCAGTGTGCCAAGAAAATATCCCCCACACGATTACACCACCAGCAGCCTGAACCGTTTATACAAGATAGGGTGGAGCCATGCTGTCATGTTGTTTACGCCAAATTCTTACTCTATCATCTGAATGTCGCAGCAGAAATCGAGACTCATTAGACCAGGCGATGTTTTTCCAGTCTTCATTTGTCCGATTTTGGTGAGCCCATGCAAATTGTAGCCTCAGTTTCCTGTTCATAGCTGACAGGACTGGAACCCGGTGTGGTCTTCTGCTGCTGTAGTCCATCTGCTTCAATATTCGACGTGTTGTACGTTCAAAGATGGTCTTCTGCATACCTTGGTTGTAAGAAGTGGTTATGTGAATTACTGTTGCCGCTCACTGGATATTTTCACTTTTTCTCTTTTTCCTCTGTAAACCCTGGAGATGGTTGTGCGTGAAAATCCCAGTAGAACAGCAATTTCCAAAATACTCAGACCACCCCATCTGGCACCAACAAGCAGGCCATGTTCAAAGTCACTTAAATCACCTTTCCTCCTCATTCTGATGCTCGGTTTGAACTTCAGCAGGTCATCTTCACCATGTGTACATGCCTAAATGCATTGAGTTGCTGCCACATGATTGGCTGATGATTTGATTTAAAATTTAATTTCAATTTGATTTAAAATCTAATTTTCGGGAAATCAGTGGCAATACCTGGACCTATAAGTTAGCATAATGAGAAGAACCTTAGGGTTGCAACAACCTGATCAGTTCATCAATCAACAGAAAATTAATTAAACAATTTTATTTTTATATTTTTCATGCAAGATGCCAAAGGGGATGGTTATTGTTTTTCATGGTCATATATGATAGCAGAGTAAATATCTTTGGTTTTCGGATTGATGATCTAATTACATCACTATTGACTGTGAGAAATATTGTCAGACACTTTTTTTCCTACATTTTACTCGTTAAACAATTATCAGATTAACAGAGAATTAAAAAAAAAAAAAATTAACAGCAGCACACCTGTTTCTGTTAAGTAGGATCAGATGGCACAGATTATTTTCCAAAGATGAATTTGTTTGTTTGGTTACAACATTTTCTTGTTTGTTTGTGGTTTATGGGGTTAGCTTGTTAAGCATGTCCCTATGCCTACTAGCATTAACACTATTAAAAACTGTGGACTGACCACATATATTCATATTTGGTGGTGTTTTCTGTATTTGGCTGTATTATATTTGCTAATTTTTCCTCTTTGTAGTGTTTCTTCTGAATGATGTGCAAAATGTCATCAAATTTAAAATCATTTGCTTTGGTTTTGTCTATTTGCACTTCTCTAGGCCAACATACATTAGAGAGTTTTCAAACCCAACAATAGTTCAACATGATCCAACACAGAGAAAGATCCAATTACCACTTCCTCACCTACATACTGGGCTTTTATGAATCACCCCTTATCAGCCTTTGTTCAGCGTCTCCTGGAGTTTGACACTCAGTAACTTCAGCTAGATGTAATCCAGCATGCATGGGATAAAAGAAACCTGGAGCACATTAAGATTCAAAGTGGAGGCAGTAAAGAATCATGAGAGCCAAACAAGAATTACAGCCCCTCTGAGGCAACCCTGACGATTTAAAGAGAGGAGGAAAGACAGAAGCCCTGTGCTGTGGCTCAGCAAATGGATTCACAACAACTCAGTTCATTTAGACAGCCCTTTAGCTATGATTCAATCATCCACCTGTCTACTGCTGCATATAATACATCTGTGTTTTCTCTTCAGGATCGAAATTGTATCATGTACGCTGGCTGTTTAAGTCCTCTGTGTCTCACAGAGCCCTCGTCACACATAGGTCAGAAAGAGTTTAATTAAAGCCCAGTACAGACTGTACCTGTTGCCACAATACATGACAGCATCTCATCCACAGAACAAAGAGTTTTAAGTGTTTCTCTGATGGAGTGAACCCACTGCTGCTATTCATATCTGTTTTCTGATTTAGTGTACAAAATGGCATTACATCTATAAAAAATCACAGCAGGAGTAGAGTCACGTGGATGTATAAGTGGAAACACTGTTACTGTAGGAAGGGAAGGGGGTGAAGAATGGGATGGTAGTGGTATTTTGCTTTACATTAAAAGTAGGGCTGTCAAATGATTTTTGTGATTATTCACCGAATTTCAATAGTTAAATGTAATTAATCACATTTTTTGTTGCATGTTTAAAATTCTAATATTTTGCATTTCAAAAGCAATTCTTACCGGTGTGTCTTGATTAGGAATCAAATTAATGCAAGGTTTGATGCTTTTGAATAAAGTGGGTTGCCAGTCAGAGTCACGTCTGATGAATAATTATGAAATAGAAAGAAAAGAGCTCAGTCAAACCATAGGCCACAAAACGATAAAGCACACAGCAAATGATGGCATATATCACCGAAAACCAGCACAGCACTAATTAATAAACCACAGATCAGTTCAGTAAAGGTGTATTGAATCAGCAAACAAACAAAGCAATCTTGGTGTGTGTGTGTGTGTGTGTGTGTGTGTGTGTGTGTGTGTGTGTTTGTGAGAAAAGTCGTCCCACAACTTCAAGAGTTCAGTCCACTGACTCCATTTTATTATTTTCCCAACAACCCTTCACAGTTCATTCCCAGTCCAGATTTTAACCACGAAAAGGTAGAGTACGTTCCGATTCGCATACTTTTCTTAGGTAGGTACTGCAGCTGTCCTTAAAAAAATATGTACTGTTGCATGCAGTATGTACACAATAGAGACATATTACTGACTCATAATTGTTATGCCCTGAACTTTGACCCTCTTCCTCATATATCTGTTACCATGGCGATAAAACAAAATGCTGTTCACTGAGCTCAAGAAGAGAAAGAGTCAGATTAAGAATTTAAATAAACTAGGCATGCAAAAGACACAAAAAGTACAAAAAACAGCTAAAAATAATTATAAGTACAAACAGTGGCCTAAAGAGAGCATATTTAGAGCAATGACTATATGTGCAAAGCGACAATAACGAGGGGGGACAGTAATGCAGTGTAAAACAAAAATGTTAATGAATATTGCTGTGTAAAGTGACATAGTGTCCATAAAGTGTCCATTGTGCAGATTATTGTGAGCAGTGCTGGTTGTGTATTCTGACAGCAGCAGGCAGGAAGGACCTGCGATAGTGTTCCTTCACACACTTTGGGTGGATCAGTCTATCGCTGAAGGAGCTCTCCAGAGCTTTTATCTCCTCCTGTAGGGAGTGGGAGTTGTTAGTCCTTAGAGATGACAGCTTGGCCGTCGTCCTCCTTTCTGCCACCACCTGCACAGAGTCCAGAGAGCATCCCAGGACAGAGCTGGCCTTCTTGATCAGCTTGTCCAGTCTCTTTCTGTCTGGAGCAGAGATGCTCATGATGAGCCGCCTCAGCAGGTAGAGTCTGCTTTGCTTCAGTCCAGTCCAGTTTATTGTTCAGATGAACACCCAGGTACTTATAAGATGCCACCATCTCAATGTCCTTTCCCTCGATGTTCACCGGTGTTGGGGGGAGTGGTCTGCGCCTGTGGAAGTCCACCACTGGCTCTTTGGTTTTCCCGCATTGATCTGAAGGTGGTTCCTCAGGCACCAGTCCACAAAGTCCTGGTGCAGTTCTCTGTACTCCCTGTCGTCCCCATCTGTGATGAGGCTGACTATGGCAGAGTCATCGGAGAACTTCTGCAGATGACAGGTGGGGGTGTCGTATGAAAAGTCTGCAGTGTAGAGGGTGAAGAGGAACGGCATCAGCACCGTCCCCTGCGGGGCCCCCGTACTGCAGACAGCCATGTCCGATACACAGTCCTGGTCCTGATATTCTGCGGCCGGTCCGTGAGGTAGTCCAGGATCCAGGATGTGAGGTGATAAGCCACTCCTATGTGCTCCAGTTTGTCCCTCAGAAGTGCAGGCTGTATGGTATTGAAAGCGCTTCCGGGCTTCTCCAGGTGAGAAAGAGCTCTATGCAGGAGGAAGATGACAGCGTCGTCCACCCCACTGCCAGGCTGGTAAGCAAACTGCAGCGGGTCCATTGAAGGGCCTACTGCGGGGCGGAGACGAGACAGGACCAGCCACTCCACAGTCTTCATGAGGTGCTAATGTTAATGTTAATGCCACCGGTCTGAAACTGCTAAAGTCCTTGGGGTGCGAAGTCTTGGGCACAGGCATCACGCAGGATGTCTTCCACAGCTGTGGTACTCTCCGCAGCCTCAGGGTCAGGTTGAAGATGGTTTCACCTATCCCGCACAGTTGGTCTGCACAGGACTTCAGGAGCCTGGAGCTGATGTCGTCTGGACCCGCAGCCTTGCGCATCTTTATCCTCCTCAGCAGATCTCTCACCTAACAGGTGGTGAAGGACAAGCTCGAGCAGGGGGGCTGAGTGCTGGGGGGTGGAAGGGATAAGGTGGGGGGAGGAGTGGGGAGTGATAAGATGTCCAGGGGAGCGGGGATGGGAGATGTATTGAAGCAGTGTGCTAGCAGTGTAGGTGAAGGGGAAGGTGAAGGTGAGAATGTGGGGGGTTGCAGCAGTGATCTCTGGGCTGGGGGGGGCAGACTGATTAAATCTACTGAAGAACAGATTCAGATCATTCACCCACTTCTGGTCACCTCTGGCCTGGGAGTCTGGTTGTTTGTGTCCTGAGATGGTTTTCAGACCTCTCCAGACTCTGCTGACATCGCTCTGCTGCAGCTGTTCCTCTATTTTCTTTTTAAATCCTTCCTTCCCCCACCTGATGTTTCTCCGTAGCTCCTCCTTAGTTCCAGAGTTAAAGACTCTCCGCTTCTCCTTCAGGAGAGCCTTTATATCTGGAGTAATCCAGGGTTTGGTGTTGGAAAAGCAGCGTACAGTCCTGGCGGGTACGGTACTTTCCACACAGAAGTTTATGTAGTCCGTAATACATGATGTCAGACTGTCAATGTCCTTCCCATGGGAATCACTGAGTACCTCACACACAGTGGTCGAAGCAGTCCTTCAGGGCCTCCTCGGCCTCTTCAGACTACCTCTTCACAGTGCGGGTGGTTGCTGGTTCCCTGTCCACCAGAGGTTTGTAGACAGGCACAAGATGAACCAGGTTGTGATCAGCTTTTCCCGGGGGGGCGTGGTTCAAGTCCCCAGAGATCAGAAGGAGGGCCTGAAGGTGTTGTGTTTGCAGCCTACTTGTAACGGAGTGGAGAATATCACAAGCAGACTCAGCCTTAGCAGATGGGGGGACATACACTGCTACCATAATGACATGAGAAAACTCCCTGGGTAGATAATATGGTCACATGTCAACAGCCAGCAGCTCAATGTCCCTGCAGCAATGCTGTTCCTTGATAATGAGGTGCTTAGAGTTACACCATCTATCATTCACAAAAGACCTTTTTCAATAAGAATTGTGCAAATTTGCAGGAAAGCCCAATCCGTCTTCTTTCAGCATTGGCAGTATAAAAACCAAATCGGAGTGTGCAGCAAAATGCCGCCTGCCTTCTTTTGTTTATACAGAATGTGCCTTTTTCGGGGCAATGGAGGCGTGAGCAAGTAACAGAACATGTAGCTCAGCGTGTGACGTAAATGGTGACGTACCGAGGAAAGCCGCGGCTGGTCAGTCCTCCGGCGATTCTCTCGTACATCGGCCCGTCCTTCACGGTTCCCGTCATCTGACGGTTAATGGCCTCCTCATTAGTGAGGGCAAGGAGGGCTCGCAATTCTTTATCTCCCCAGTTACTCACCTTCTGCTTTGCGTCTCCTTGCTGCTAGATACTCATTCCTGCTATCAGCTGTTTCCTGTTTTGAAGTCCATGCCAGTGGGTCGAACGTGCGGCGTCATCAACAGCCCCTCCCACAAGTCATCAACAGACCCTCCCGAGGTGGAAAGCCGCCTCGCTCTGTTTAGACCAAAACCGTTCCACCAATATGACTACCCTACAAGGCGGAAAATTGGGCACCTCAGATCAACTTGCCAATCCGGTTCTGTGTGTCTAAACCCTCGCAGCTTGCCGGCAAAATAGCCTAACCTTCGCAGAAAATCTGGCAGTGTAAAAGGGCCTAAACACAGCCAGCCCTCCTCCTTTCCTCTTACTGCTGTCCGCTGTCCCGTCTTGTTGGATGCAGGAAAACGTCCAGCGCGGCGATCGTGTCCGGTACTTCCGTGTTCAGCCATGTCTCTGTAAACACCAGCAGGTACTCCCTCTGATGGCGAGTCAACACCGACAGCTCGTCCATCTTGTTCGGGAGCAATCTTACAGGTGGACAGGTGTGTACCATCTCCTCCGGTATCGGCGCTGCACTCCGGCGCGACATCCCCGTCTCCTTCTCCGCAGCTTGCAGGGAATATCGTGTATGGCAAGCCGTTTTAACATTTAATGGCTAAGCTTGACTATCTGGAATTAACATTATAGATATGAACAACTTCATATTGACTAGTCGTAATTACATTGTGACTAGTAAGAATTTTCATTCAAGATATCTATAACTTCATTCTGACCAGTTAAAACTACAATTAGAGATATCTGTAATTCAGTTTTGACTAATCAAAACTGAATTACAGATATCAGCAATGACGTCACTGAAAAACGACACGTCACACATCCTAAATTACAATAACAGATATCTGTAATTCAGTTTCGACTAGGCAGAATGAAAGTTAAAGATATCTCAAACATAATTATGACGACTCAGAATTGTTGTGCAAGACGTTGCTCATGCGAGGCATTCGTTGCTCATTATGGCAAGCTTTCCATTGGATATTGGCTCAGAAAACAATACAATTGAACAGTGTTAGCGGATGAAATCCACAAGAAGAAGAGAAAGCAGAAGAAATGGCGGTTGCTGTAATAGATAAAATAGTTAGAAAATGCCATGAAATAGAACGAGCATATAACCAGGGAATTTGTGGTGAACGAGAGCTTTGTTCACTTGAGAGTTGGACCAGAAATTTACAGCGTATTGAACATTTTTTGTCTCCTGACACACTTGAGTATGGCAAGCCGTTTTAGCATTTCATAGCTAGGCTGGAGAAATACCGTTGAAGTGGTCGATGATTTGAATGGATTTGATTAATTGAATAGCCATCTGCTCCCACTTTTACAGATATGTGCAACGTCATTTTGCCTAGTCGAAACTCTAATTCAAGATATCTGCAATTACATTTTGACTAGGCAGAATGAGAGTTAAAGATATCTCCAATTTGAGATATCTCTTATCAGAATTCTTTTCAAGATATCTACAACTTGATTATAGATATCTTCAATTAAATTACGACTATCTCTAATTCTAGTTTGAGATATCTACAACATAATTTTGACTGGTCATAATTCCACTTCAAGATATCAACAGTGTTATTCTGACTAGGTAAAACTCAATTTAAGATATCTAAATTGTATTTTTAGATATCTTGAAACAAGAGGGGGGTTGAAGATATCTTGAACTGGAATTACGACTAGTCGAAAATATGTTGTAGATATCTCTAACTGGGATTAGGGATAGTCGTAATTCAGATGCAGATATCTGCAATGTGAGCTGTGGATATCTGCAACTTAATTATGACTATCTGTAATGAGAAACCCCATACACAAGAATGGGAAAAGTGACGTCATTTGTCCTAGTAAAAATGTAGTTGTGGATATCTGAAATGACAATTGTGTATAGGAAGAATGACGTTGTGGATATCTGAAATGTTATTTTTGAATAGGAAGAACTGAATTACGGATATCTGCAACACATATCCAGCCAAGCTATTAAATGTTACAACGGCTTACTATCGTGCCTCTCCTCTAGCCGCACCACGGTGTTGCATAGCACTAACAGCTGGTCCCGGGTGTAAACAATGGAGCCACGGCTGGACGCCGGGTCGCCACACACGATCAAGAAAAATAGGAGAAAGACCGATATGAAGAAAGCGGTCTTCATCTCCATACCAAAGCAAAACATAAGTACTAGCTACCTAATAAGACACAACTCCAATAAGAAAGTTAAAAGAAAAGAAATTGATAAAAAAAAGCTCAATGGGGAGAAGGAGCTGCTGCAACAGGCATCTGCACGGAGGGCACCATCTTTTAGTAGAACATGCTGGTATTTTTGACATACTGCATTTAACAATCTATGTATTAGGACATACTAAATCATTTTCTGGCATACAATATAGTCTGGTAGTGTGGGTATTGAATGCACAGAAAATACAACTCATCAGTCCGCTCTGGGTTTTATTGCAGATGCACACAAAACAAATCAGGAAATCAAAATACAAAATAGCGTTTATATTTGCAGTTCAATGAGAGGAAAGTATTTACAATATACACACCTGGTAATAACAGTGCCACTGACCAGTCAGTTAGTCATTTTATCAGTTGGGTTTGAAGCATCAGACTTAACTCTTTTAAGACTGCAACTCCTGGAGAAACTCCGACAGGGAATCACACATCCACAAACATGATCTTCCTTTTGACACCAGCTTTTTTTCCACCAGTGGACTAAACAATGTGGACTTGCATCACACTCTGATGCTGAAGGTAAAGCTGCCATACTCTTCTCCACTTACCAACACCAGCAGTGTCTCTGAGAGACACTAATAGTTTTTCCTCTGCAGGTGCATATTATGTTTGACTTGTCAACTGAACTGTCTGGGAGTTTTGTAAAGTGAAATGAGCCATTAAAAAAACGCAGTGATGTCTTATTTTCCATAACTGCAGCAGCAGGAAACAGAGAGCCAACTAGAACGCGTCAAAGGGACAAAAATAGCAGCACTCAATAAATGCAATATTTAAGAAATATTAATCGCACCATTGCCCTAATTAAGAGCAAATTAGAAAGATATGTTTTAATGGCCAGTGTGAAGAGGAGGAATGCTTACAGCAAGCAAAACCTGATTAAATGTGCATATTGTCACTGGACTATTGTTTTAAGTCAGACTCTAAGAATTGTATCTTTTAATACATTTTACATTACATTACTAAATTGATATTGCTGTTTACACATCATCACATCCGCAGCATTTTACTGGTGTAGCTGAGATCTAGCTAGTTTCAACCACCTCATATACAGTTAGCTAACTTAGTCCAGTATCTCTCAATACTCAGCCCCTCCTAAGTGGGATGGTAGAGGAAAGAGGAAAACCCACTGTGTTTTTTTTTGTTTGTTTGTTGTTTTTTTTCCACCATTTACTGAAATGAAACCATGTAAGAAGTTTAAAAGGGAAATGTCGTTTTTTGGTGGAATTGCTAACATCTCATAGACGTTTGAAACATACCAAGGGACCAAACCAGATACTGCTTTTTCATTTGGGGTTGGAAACCAGTGTTTTCAACATGTTCCCATCCCAATTTATTAAATACCATTTTGTCAGTGGACCTGCATGTCTAAATATGATACTAGGTACCCTTCTGCATCTGTTTTGGACATTCAGGGATGGTGTCTCAATTTACACTCGTGACAATGCATGTAATGAGTGTAAATACATTTCCATTTTTACTGAAAATGTACAGTTTCTGCTTATTACATTCATAATCATTTTCAAAATAAACTTAAAACGTAGGTAAAAAAAAGTTGTTGTTGTTTTTTTTTGTAATGTTCAGCCCATCCAATTCCAAGCCCACCTACCCTACAGACTTTCTCATTCTGTATATTACAACACCTCAAGCAAGCTGCAAGCATTACAAACTGTCTCTGTGCATCAATTTCTGGTTAAATCTGATGTGCTAGGTGCATTATACTGTATACCACTGCAAAAGGTGTCTCGCTGTCACTGACAAAGTGGCGGTATTTGACTGGTTGGGAGTAAGAACAGGCTGGTATTTTACCAATGGTTTAAGGTTCTCTTTTGTTTTTCATGTAAAATTGATTTTGTCAGTAACTACAGCTGTCAGATTAACATATTGCAATAAAAAGTTTCCATAAAATGGAAATACTCAGGCAAAGTACAAGTATCTTAAAAGTGTGCTCATGTACAATAACTAAAGTCCAGTCCAGTCTTGTACACACTGTACACTTATGACTGTGTCGCTACTCACGGCTCCAACACCCTCATCAAATTTGCGGATGATACAACCGTTGTGGGGCTCATCAACAACGGTTATGAGACACCATACAGGGAGGAGGTCCAAGCACTGGCGGCCTGGTGCAGTGACAACCACCTCAACCTCAACACCAAGAAGACAAAAGAAGTCATTATTGACTTCTGGAAGTCGAGGACCACGCTGCACTCAGGCCTGAGCATCAATGGGGAGGAAGTGGAACGGGTCACCAGATTTAAGTTTCTTGGCCTGCACATCTCGGAGGACCTGGGCAGGACTGTGAACACCGCCCACATCATCAAAAAGGCCCAGCAGTGTCTCTTCTTTCTGAGAACACTGAGGAGGAACAAACTCCCTCCACCGCTGCTGTGAAACTTCTACCACTGCACAATAGAGAGTGTCCTCACTTATGGCTGTACGGTGTGGTACGCCAGCTGCACTGCATCTTAAAAGAAACAACTGCAGCGGGTCATCAAGACGGCTCAGTGGATCATCGGCTCCCCACTTCCATGCCTAGAGGAGATCTATTCCAGCCGTCTCCTCCGACGGGCCACAAAGATTCGGAGTGACCCCGCCCACCCAGGACACTCTCTATTCACCAGCCTTCCCTCTGGCAGACTCAGAGTCATGAGAGCCCGCACCAACAGACTGAAACACAGCTTCTTCCCCATGGCTGTGAAGAGACTGCTACAGGAACCATGACCCCCCCCAGTTTATTTTATGACAAGGACATTGTAGCTGCTATAAGAGAGCACCATACGAAATTTCACTGTATTTATTACAGTGACAATAAAGCTTCTTCTAAATGTTACTTTCCACCTCTGGTTGTCTGCCCTCACAGACCTGCAGTTAACCCTTTTTTTTTCTATTGAGCCTAACTGTGTTCTTTCAATAACCCTTGCCATACTGTTGCTGCCATGCACAGATAGTGAAGGAAGTTTTTGCAGAATATCAACATTTTTAGTGTTCATCTAATCTGTCAAATCAATACAGCAAATGTCTGTACTTCAGTTATGAATATAATCTACAGTCTGAATTAATTGCAGTGTATCACTGAGCTATAGTTAAAATGGAAGCATGGAAGTATAAAAATAAGAAGTGAAAAAAGTGCACATGATGAAAACAGCATTAGACTTTAGACTTTGTTTACTGTGAGGCATCTGTGTTTGCATGCCTCTCAGACTCTGTATTACTGCCAAATTTGATACATTAAAACTTTCAGGAAATCCACATTCCCTGGTTGTATTTACTGCTTGGATATGGATGTGAGCTGCATTTGCAAGTCAAAAATGGTAACTGTAAGTCCTGAATAAGCCCAAATGACTGTCTTTGCTGTCCATATGTTTGTCTTATCATGAGCCATTATTATAGTTTGTGTTTAGCTGAGACATTTAGTCTCGTCAGGTTCCATACCTTAGGGTCCACTTTCTCAGACTTAACACCAGCAGCACAGGAGGCCTAAAGTGTATCTCATCATGTGCACAACACACTGCCGTGCAGTGGGAAAACAGGCACTCCAAAGGGGCTATTCACTTTCCTTACATCCTCCCAGAGGGAACAGTAGATCAGTCTCCAGCAGACCTGCTCCTCCCCAGGGAGCCGTGGCCCTCCCCCGCCCCCCAAGGATAGCAGAGCAGCTAATCTGTCATTCCTCTCTGTAGGACTTCGCTCTTATTATAGGTCAGACTATTTCAAGAACATAGTCATCATATATGGGACTCACCTTGCAGGTAAAGTGACACATTCCCACAGAGCAGTGTCAGTCACACACTGGTCCCTTATTCATCACTGACATCAGGACCGTACTGCAGGACACAATCCTATCACACAGTAATAATGTGCATCTGGAGCTCAACACGACTGATGACATCAGTAAATGAGAAAAATCTTAATGGTGTTATAAGCTCATGGTGGTTTATATTAGACATTAAATGCTACATTGACGTAATTATTTGCTTCAGTAACACATAATGGGTTCACAATTTTATATTATTTGCATACTGAACACATGATTTAAATGGCATTCTCACCTCCAAAACTCAGGAGATAAACCACTACTCTAAGTTTATTGCGTGCACCAGCCTCAGCTAATACATTAGCTGGTCATGCTATCAGGAAGGTCATAATGTCACATTTTATTGTCAACCTGTCACTGGCTCAGTCTGCCATACCCACATGCTTTAAGAAGTCCACCATCACTCCTGTGCCCAAGAAAACAAGACCATCTTACCTGAATGACAACCGCCCAGTGGCTCTCACTTCTGTAGTGATGAAGTGCTTTCAGCTGTTGGTTAAGGATTAACATCTGCTCCTCACTAACCAGCACAATGGATCCAGTATAGTTTGCCTACTGTCCCAGCCAATCTACAGAAGGCGCCAAAGCACACACCACCCACACTACTCTGTCTCACCTGGAATAGACAGGGAACTATGTGAGACTGCTGTTCATTGACTACAGTTCAGTATTTAACACCATAGTTCCCTCCAGGCTAGTCACAAAGCTCAAGCAACTGGGATTTAACACCTCACTGTGCACATGGATCCTCGACTTCCTGACAGGTAGACCCCAGGTGGTGAGAGGGCATGCACATCTCTTCTACCCTCATCCTTAAGGCCCAATTCATAGTTTCTGTGTCCACGTGTCCGCGAGGGACCGCTTTAGTCCATGTGAGACAAATGTCATCATCCACCTATGTCCGCAAGGGTCTACATGGTCTCATGTGCAGAGCAAGTGTGCCAACTGTGCATCAGTTTCTTGCTCCACACTCTTGTCCAGCCCATAATACCACTGTCAAGGCACCCACAGCTGCCTCAACACGGTGAACTTAGTTTTAAGTTGGATATTTGACAGACATTCACTCTGGACTTTGTTTCACTTTTACCCAGTGTCAGACGTAGAAGGACGGTAAGCTCACCTCCCAGCCCTCCCATTTACTGCCTGGGGGCTTAGGCAGACCATTAGTTGTACTGTGAATACAACTGCATGTGCGCAATTGTAGCTCTCCATGGACATTCAATGCAGAAACTACGTCCAAGCCTTAACATTGGAGTACCCCAGGGCTGCGTTTGGGGTCCCCTGCTGTCCTTGGTGGAGAGGGAGGATAGCTTCAAATACCTTTCATGTCCACATCACTGAAGGCCTGACCTGGGCACTGCATACCGACTCAGTGGTGAGAGAGGCAAGGCAGAGACTGAGGAAATTCCAGGTATGCCTTCAAATACTAAGAAATTTCTACTCCCATACTATTGAGAGCATCCTGACAGGGAACATCACTGCCTAGTATGGAAACAACACCAAACAGGACTGCAAGGCTCTGCAAAGAGTTGTATGTTCAGCTGAACACACTATAGGTGCCAGTCCACCCTGCATAAAGTACTTGTGTACCAGAAGATCCCAGCCACACAGACAAACAGCCTTTCCTCCTACTGATATAGGAAAGAAGGGACTTGTCAGAGAAGGTTCTCAGTCATCTAGGTCATGGTAATGCTAAGTGCTATATCGTAGGCAACTGGACTTGCTTGCGTTTCTTGAAGACATTTCGCCTCTCATCCGAGATCCAAGCCTGCAACTCCGTACCAGTCAGTTAGAACTGAAGAAGCTTCTTGGATGAGAGGCGAAATGTCTTCAAGAAACGCAAGCAAGTCCAGTTGCCTATGGTATAGCACTTAGCGAAAGAAGGGACTGGATACACTGGTATAATAGCTCTTTGCACGCAGCATGTTAGAGTAGAACCAAACCACATGTTAGATTTCTTAAAATTAAAAACCAGAGCTGCAGTGTGGGAGATGTAAACATTATTTCTAAGGTAAGTTTTGTTTTATAAACGTACATGGAAGTGGGCAAGCAATTCGGCATCTGACTATGCTCACACCGGCCAGTAAGTGAACCCGAATCTGACAGAGAGCTGGAGGGAGAGGATCTGATTTTATGCCAGGCTAGCTTACTTGTTGCTAAGCTTAATGGTGGGTTATTGCCAAAGTTAGGGAGACTGTATTGAGATGTTTTAATAGTTGTTTAATTTCACAACAGTGATAAACAATGCTGAGGCTTTGGGCAAACATGATTGTTGCCTGGCTGTCCATGAAGGCAGGTCAGGGAGATGGATGCTGCGCCACTTGGCATCCGATTTGTAACCGTTAACTGCGGTGGGTATGACAAGGGAAGCTGAAGAGGAGGGGGCAGGGGCTTGACTCGAATGCAGATGTTGGGTGTACAACACGCTTTCGATTGAGAATTGATGAATTTAAAAACTCAAACATACTTTTTTTTTAAGTATTGTAAAAAAGGCACTTAAGTAAGACAGTGGCAACATGGGCAGGTGCTGCAGGTGACACGCTTCAAGTGCTGCCCCTAGCACACACTGGACACGTCATGCTGCAGGTCGTCAACAGACAGCCATGCAAAGTTATTACTTCTGCATTAGCTTAAAATCATGTGTGGAGATCCACTAATTAAAGTTGATTTCTCACCTTAAGAGCCGATCTCCAGAGCTATGACTTGCCAGACAATATCTTTTTGGATATTGTCTTTATGATGATGGGATTGTGGGTCATTTAACTCCAGATATTTCTCGAAGTCAACAACAGGTATCTCCTCATCCATTCTTCATCACACACAAGACACAGGAACAGCCAGAGAGTTCGCTTTATACATCAGTGGTAAAGAGAGGAGTGGAGCTGCCATATGAGTAGAGAAAAAAAGCTGCTACAGGAGCCGGTATGTAAAGGCAGAGAGCATGTGGGAGAAAAATGCATGTAAATCTGGGGGCAGCGAGGCTGGAAATAGGACAGTGGCGTAAAGTGCTGCGGGGCAACGAGTCCAGGAGCACCAACGTGTCTTTCTGTAGCTAGTGTGGGGTTGTATATAGAAAATAATAGGGGCAAATTTTTTTAACGCACAGCATTCGCTGTTCGTGTGTTTTGGCCTTGACTCACTGGGTACAAATGGAGAGGTCTAACCCTCAGAGGCTGTGTCCAAAGCATTTATTTCTGAGGTTGGTGAATTTTTTTTTATTGCTTTGCAATGAGAGAAATACATAAATGTGTAAATACACTGTGCTACAAATGCCAGGTGCTGCGTTCAGCCTTTATTTATGTTTTTTTTTTTTGTTTGTTTTTTTTTTGCACCAACAGTTGAAAAATGTTTGACTTTGGCCTAAAATCGCCGCACTTGTTACTGTGACTTTAGCCGTTCAGTCACAGTGAAGGAGGGACAAATACCACAAAGACAAATAAAAATCTTACTTGTTCAAGTGCTGAACAACAACAGAGGAGAAATCTGTTAATACACTGTGTATATATTATGTTTCCTCTAATGAACCCACATGCACCAGTGAGTCTATCCTCTCCGCCTGCATGCTTCACCCTTTCCCTCATCCAGAGCAAGTACTCTCCCTTGTGCTGATATGTTTACTTCCATGGATATTCTGCATCATAGCGACAAGACGCGAAGCATCTCAGCTGAAAAAATGCAGCTCCTCCAATGCGCTCTCAAACCCTTCCAGCTAGGCATCTACTGAGAAGTGCCTGGCCTTTTCAGTTGAAAAAAAAAAGCTTTTGTGGACAAAGGGCTTTATAGCAATTTTTTTAGTTAAAAAGCAGGCCTTAAACAACCCATGACTTGTGAAGATCAGTTCCTTTTACAGTACAAACGTAAGTTGCATCAGTATTTCCAAAACCTTTCATATGTGTTAAGTTGTGGGGTGTCATTTCCCATCACTGGCTGTCATAGAAAGGTTAAATCCCTGTAATAACTGACAGCAGCAACAAAAGAAACATCCAAAATCCAGGCTGATTAGCTCTCTAGCCACTTACCTCATCAAACCTTTGACATGGCCGACTGTGTAACTGCTGGATTTGACAAAACCATAACCTGCTAAAAGACCCAGCTTTTAATGAAAAAAGTGAAGGACAAAATGTGAAGACAAATGCACAGATTGTGTGAATATCTAAAAATACAACAAATGTTACAGCAAATCACAGTGAAGGGGTGACTTTAGTTTTAAATGCAGGGAGCCAGCCTACAGACTTCAGTTTCTTGACAGGTCCCCCCCCCCCCAGACATTGCCAGTTCTGAAATGTCACAGTATGCAAATGCTTCATAATTTAACTGACTGCTCTTACACCTTTCATCTGCCTTAAACATTCAGCCCGGTCCCCTGTGTAACAAGAGGAAAAATGATTTATTAAATGATGTGTGGTTTTGAGGGTTTCAATTTTAAATCCTCTGTGCTTTTAATAAGTGACAGGTAATAGACCCAAGTGCTGTCTGTATTAAATTTGTTTCAAGAGATTCTTTGGGTGTGAACAGTATGCACAGCCATAGAGTAAATATTCAGCGGCCAGCGAGTCTGAAAATTAATTTGGGATCCAGTGGGCATGACTTGTTGAAACAGGGACCAGCTGGAGAGCCAGTCAGTCTCACAAAAAGACAATTACAAAATGTAAATACTGGACACTTGACACTTGAATGGACACTGTGAGTAAGTATCCATGCGTTGATAAAAGGGCAAACCTCAGACAACACTGACACCAAGTGGCTGCTTGTAGGAAGTTCACAATTTAGGAGCTAAACTGCCTCATGTAGTCAGACACGTCTCATATATCAGTCACTGTTATAGTCATTACAGTGCGTATTATCTTCAGCATGTTATCAGTTACAGTAAATAGACCTGTCAACAGCTGCAGAGCTCAGTTCCCTGTAAAGGTACAAAAGGGTTCTCGTATCTTTATTGCAGTTTGACTGCTGCCAAAAAATGAGCACAAACAAAGGCCACAGTAATTTCAGGGAACTCCCAAATGTATGCCATCAGTTACTTAGAACAAGAGATAAATGCTTGTAATGTTAATGTTGAGGTGATGATAAAGGCCCTGCATAAATACATATTATTAACTAAGAGTCAAGACCTATAAAAACATGCAGAGAAGAAAAGACATCAGTTTCTGTCATGTCGTGGAGACCTGTCCTGAAGTTGTTGGACAAGCTGAACAAGATTGGCAGCACATGTTATTGTTAGCTTTTCATAACCTTTATCTGTAAGCACTGAAAGCACTGACCTGGAGTCACCTTTTCAAAGAATGAAACCGATGCATGAAAAAAAATAACACACTAACAAGACTGCGTCAATACCTACTACACTGGAATCTGCTTATAATGAGCCTGTCTTTCCAGGGCTTATTAAACATTATAAGCAGATGATCATTATTACTGATTTTTTTCTTTATTTCTCATGTAGATTACCATCAAATTGACATTTGTATGTTTATTACATGAATATAAAGTCATGAAATGGGCAGCTTTGCTTTTTACTGAATTTTATTGGCAGTTTCAAAGAACAGTACACCTGTTTGATTACAGGGGCATTACAGTGGCGTTACATGATAAGGCATAATCTACATCACGAGGGCTGCTTCAACCACAGATGCTTTCCTGATGCACATTAATTTACTGTCTCCATCACTAGCAGCCATGACTAGCATTAGTAGGATTCACTGAAATTATTGGTACTGCCCCAGCTAACACCTTCCCCACATGCTAACCCTTTGTCGTAGTTCTGTATGCAAAGTACCATGTGTGGTTTCCCTGCATCTGATTAACTCCTCCGTCAAAGGCATTTACTTTCTTCAAGATGGAGATCCTAGCTGGCTCCTCCAATCTGATGGGTCCAGCCATGACACAAGACTCTCTGTGTGTTCTTATACCCATACTACTGTACTATGTAGTATGCCAGAAAAAGATTTATTATGTCTCAATACAAAGTATGTCAAATGCAGTATGCTAAAAGTACCAGGATACCATACTACATCTGGTCACATTTTGCAGTATGCAAGCCAGCATGCTTTACAGCTATTCTGACCAACAATCATTTGCACAGCTGAAGCTACGTCATATCGACTGAGACACAAAGAGATGACAACATGACAGCTTGTCCACAGCTGATTGACAGCTGGCAGAAGCCATTGTGATGGATGACAGCATTAAAATTACTGGTGATCAGTGGAAGTTACAAGAGTAGAATATTAAGTCATGGATGTTTATTAGATCTAGAATGTCAGGGTTATAGGGTGTTAAAAGTTCTAGAATGTTAAGTTACAATTGTAGAATGTTAAGTTATGAATGTTTGTTAGATCTAAAATGTCAGGGTTCTAAACTGTTAAATTAGGGGTTTTGGCATGTTCCAGGCTCTAGCATGTCACAGATTCTTGAGTGTCACAGGTGTTATCAGTTCTGCAATGTTAAGTTAGATTGTAGATCGCTGAGGTTATGAGTTCAAAAATGTTAGAGTTCTCGGATGTTATGGTTGTTAAGGCCGCTCTTTAAGGCATGCTCATGCATAGTTAGTTGTAAGTTCCAAAATGTTAGGGATCTGGAATGCTTTGGGCTCGTTGTGGGTTCTAGACTGTTAAGGGGTCAAGAATGCAATGGTTTTAAAATATTAGGTGTTTCTAGGATGTTATAATTCTAGAATGTTAAGGTACAATTGTAGAATGTTATGAATGTTTGTTAGTTTTAGAATCACAGGGTTCTAGAATGTTAGGGTTCCACAATGCTAAGTTAAAGGTTCTAGTGTGTTAAAGGTTCTCATATATCACAGGTTCTACAGTGTTACAGGTTGTAGAAGTTACGGTTCTAGAATGTATCAGCTCTAGAATGTTAAGTTAATACTGTACAATCATAAACTATTAGCAGTGGAATTTTAGGGTTATAGAATGTTATGGTTGTTAAGATAAGGAGCTGCTGCTGACCCTTATACAGGCTGGAGGGAAAGAGGGTGCAGTCACTCCTAGTAGCTCACGTATGCATCGTTATGAGTTGTAGAAATTTAAATGGAAACTAACAGCTGCAAACCATTTAACAGCCTGGGGGCAAGGGGGCGCTCATGATGCTCACTCTGAGCATGAGCATAAGCATGCCATAATAAGCAGCTGCTAACCCTTTTACAGCCCAGGGGGGCAAAGGGGGGCAGCTGCTCCTCACAGCACACTCATGCAAAGTTAGGAGCTAGAATGTTGGGGTTCTGGGATGTTGCTAGCATGTCACAGGTTCTGGAGTGTCACACGTTTTAGAGTGTTAAGAGTTCCAGAATCTTAGGTTTCTAGAATGCCAAAGGTTCTGGCATGTTACAGGTTCAGGCACATCACAGGTTTTTGAGTGTTACAGGTTGTAGAAGTTACAGCTCTAGAGGGTTATAGTTCTATAGTTCTAGAATTTTAAGTTACAGTTGTAGAATGTAAAGTTATGAGTTGTGCAATGTTAGGGGTCTAGAGAACTTGAATGTTATCAGTGCCATTATCACATTTAGGTGGCTGTGGCTCAAGAAGTAAAGTGAGTTGTCCACTACTAGGAAGTGTGGCAGTGAGATCCCCGGCTCCTCTAGTCCACATGTTAAGTATCCTTTGGCAAGATACTGAACCCTAAATTGTGAGCACATGTGAATGTTTAACTGAATGTAGCAGGTAGCACCTTGTTTGGTAGCCTTGGCTACCAGTGCATGAATGTGAGTGTGAATGGGTAAATGGGGCTCTGTGGTGTAAAAGTGCTTTGAGTGGTCAGAAGACTACTTAAAGTGCTAGACCAGCTTTACAAATCCAAATCCATTTACCATGCAATTACACTGAGGACTGGTGTCACAATGTCTTAGGCAGAGTCTTAAGCCTTATTTCCACCAAACACTCTCAATACGGTACCTTTGGAACCAAAAGTAAGCCTTTAGACATGGTACTTTGACCCTTGGTCCATTTCGAGTTTCTACCGCAAACAGTACTCTTAAATGTGGGCGGGGTTGTTGTCACTCACTGCTCCATCCAGCACTTACCGATGGCACAGATGGAAGTCTGTCTCACCGTTATCATTCACAGAATGGGGTTGCACGCTAACATTTTCAGAACAAAACAGAACAGGTTGCGGTGAGAGTTTCAATTGATGGGATATTTAAAAATACCAGGTTTGTACATTCAGTCCTTCTCAAGCAAGCGCATGGGTTTAGTGTTGCCCTAGCCCACAGGAAAAACACTTTGCGTAGTCATAGTTTACCAATGTACTGTATGCAAAACTTGCCACGGTATTAACAGTGGTTATATAAGCTTTCAAGTCAGTCACAACTCAGCCCTGAGCAAGATAAGCAAAAATGTACTCTCAGAGACTTCATGAGAACTTCAATTTTAGTTATTGATTTAGGCCACTAAAGCTTTGTATATGTTGCACACTTGGACAGAGCGGACTTCCAGGCATGCATAAGGTTAAAAGAATGCCTTTTATTCTTCCTCTGAAAATACACAAACACAAGCACAAATGAGCAACATGGCACCATGCTGCAGGCTAGGAATACTGAGTAACTTAGGTATCTCCTTGTATCCTAGCCCTGACACAAAACATCTATTTAACAACACAAACTCGATCTGACACTGATTATATTCACACATTCACATAACTTATATTTTAGCAGGTTACAAGTGGTAATTCTATGGCTTTCCACAGTAGCGTAGTGCTCGGTGAAGCATGGTATACATTTCACTTCGACTTTCATTTGCAAAACTCTGATACAAATATCATATTTGCATTGCTGATAGTCCGTTACTTGCACACACATTATAATACATCTGCTCTGCTACTTTTACATGTCTTTTTATATCTCTTGCTGAAAATACACAAACAGAAGTACAAATGAGCAACATGGCGGCGTGCTGCAGGCTAGGGATACTTGGTGTTTCTCAATTGCAAGGATCCTTCCTTGGGAGGACAGGTCCTCCCAAGGAAGGATCCTGCAGAGGCAAGGCTAGAGTCCTCCCTAGCATCCAGTGAACACACATTGGAACAGGCTAACAAGTGTCCACAGGTGTGCGTCATTAGCCCTCTTGGGACTGACAGGGTTTCAGGGTACTGTGGTAATTTTGACACTCTCTAATGTTGTTGTACAGTTTGAACAAATATAAGTGGCATTTTCAGAGTCATGTCACTTTTATGGAAAATATATTTCTGGATTCTACTTAAAGAATAAAAACCAGGTCGGCTAAATGACATTTTTGTAAAAGGCGTTTTTAGAATTCCTCTACAATGTATAAAAACTGACCTTATCCAATGTGCTGAATGTTTAGGTCAGTTGATGTGTTTCTGTAAAGTCTTATGAATGTATGAAGCATTAACACTTTCATCTGCTCAACTGATTTGGACAATGAAATAGCTATCTATAAAATGTGTCCTGATGTTTTGGGAAGAGTTGGCAGTGGGAGGGTTAATCCCTCTTTTCACTGAATATGTAAAAAGGTGCTTTTTACAGGTGAGGCCAGGTAAAGCCCCCCCACACACACACACATTCTCACACACATTGACACCCTAATCCCTTTTCAGAGTGCAGTTAACCTCAGCAGCTGAAAAAAGTCCTAAATCACCACAGCACCTACAGTATATAAACAGACTTACACACAGAATCACACTGTGACTCCAGAGTGTTCTGGATTTGATGATAATGATTTGTTTAAAAACTTTTATGTTTTATCTAAATCCCGTTATTAAAAAAAAATCTCATTCGGCTGTGAACACAGTGGAAAGTGTAAATTATGAGGTTTCTGTCAATATTTTTTTTCACGCCTATACAATAAAAACCCCTGGCGACATTAATCCAAATAAATTACATATTTATATTAGTCCTGCTGAGCTCTGCTGGCGCAGGTTTCATTGAAGAGGCCCCGCCCTCACCTCCACCAAATCGTGTGCAAAGCACTGTGGGGATTTTATACCCGCAAAGGATCCACACATGCATCCTCCGAATTTCGCTGAAAGAAGGATTCAGTGCTTCGTGAAACTCGGGAGGATCCTTGACATTGGAACAGTCTTTTGGCGGAGGTCGATGACGTAGCATCCTTCAAATCCGCCCATTTGAGGATCCTTCCTTGCAATTGAGAAACACCTACTGAGTAACTTAGGTATCTCCTTGTATCCTACATAAAGGACCTCCAGGCTGCCCCAAGTGCCTGTATGAGCTTTACTCACTGTGACCACAAGTTAATCTACCAAAGCATTAAAGTTGATATTACCAGTGAAAGTATACATCAGTTCATGAGTGTACAAAATTATAACTCACAATAATAAAAAATAATACATGGGGTATGGGGGGTGTCTAGTGTCCATAAATATGTTAACATTACTGTGGACCTCACATATACCCATAGTAAAGTTGAAGAGCTCATGGTGAAACTGGGAGGCTTGAGTAATCATTACAGGTACATTCACAAAAGCAAATGGTACTGGATCTATCCATGAAAGGAATCGCTCAAAACTGTGGGAAATATGCTTATTTCATACAAAAAGTTGGATGAGAAAGCTGGAGTGAGTAGCCAGTTAGCTTAGATTAGTGAATAACACCCCATACAACCACGCCAGCTGTTAGGAAATACTGGCAGGGGGACAACATTTTCAAAAATGGGCTCCTCATCCACACCCATCGGGGGGCCAGGGGACAGATAATACATTGAAATGAGTTATAATGATAAAAATACATTTATCATGTAAATTCATGTACATGTGATGGTGAGCTTTAAATGTGCTAGTAAGCAGAATATTTACCTTTGGACAGAGCCAGGTTACTGCACTTTCAGTGTTTGTAGTCTTTATTAACTGTCAGCTGGCTCCATCTTCATATTTACACCAGTTATCAGGCAGTGAACTGGGTGCAGGCCATGGCAGTTGTGTGACTGGGTGCTTCAGTTTATTTTTAAGTGGATATGAGTTGATAAACATCCATGAGTCATCTACATAAGAAGCTGGTATTTAAATGTGACATTCCACAGTCCCCATGATTCATTTTAAAAACATCCTGCACTTCCTTGTGCTTGGAAATTCCAGTCCAGCAGCATGAGAGGGAACGCCCATGTGAAGGTAAGAAAGGTAAAGTAACGACAAATGACAGAAAGAAAAATTCATAGCATTACCGGACACACAACAGCAAGATCCTTTTGGCTTTTCAAGATGAGCAAGCCATACTATCAAGGTATGAGTCAGGTGTTTTTCTGTTAATGTGACAGTTCAGTGGAGTCATTCTGTATTTCCATTTGCGTGAGAGTAGTTTATATTCCTATACATGTTTTTTTTAACACATCCTTCTTGATATTCTTTTCAAAATGTCATCCCTTTGATAGCAAATGATGAAGCTAAAAGACCATTAGACTAAATCTTTCATGTTTAATTGATAAAGGTGAAAATTTAAAGGTACAAGGTTTAAAATATGATATGAACTATTTTTCTTTATCAGTGTGTAATTTGAAGTGTGGGGCAGTGCCTGCCTAGCAACACGTTGCAGTGGTTATGGCCTTTGCACACCCAGTTCATGTTTTTTGATTCGTTATCTGAAAAAAAAGAAACAGAAACCTTGAGTCAGATGCTTTTTATTGTTCCATTCTTTATGTATATATACATATATGTGTGTGTGTGTGTGTGTATATATACATATATATATATAAATATATAATATACGGCAAAATAAAAAGACAACTGCTCTTATGCGTCTCTCCCGGAGTTACCTATGGAGCTTTTTTCCTATCTTTGTTCAAGACAGTGGTATATCAATTTGAGAGCATTATTTCTTGATTTCACGTTCAGATTTTGTAATATTGTCCCTCAAAACCCTGCCCTCGCACTCAAATAGCCTCTGTTGGCGCTTAGATCTACTCTGTTTCTGTTCAAACTGTGTGCTTACACTCAGATACAATGTTGCTTGCACAGATTTCCTGCGTTCCAGCTTCAGCTCCTTGCGCTCAAGCTGCTTCTGTGCGCTTGTGAAATTTCTGCTCCCAGATTTCTGCCCTGCTCTTGGATTTTTTTGTGTAACAACCCTGTAAAAAATCCCCCAACCAATAGAACGCCAGGCTTATTGTTGACCAATGAAATGATGCCTGCCTCCTTGCAGGCGCGCTTGCTTTAGTTTTAGAGCTGTCTGGGCGGGTACTCTTTAACCAGGTTCATCCACTGCCGCCCTCCAGGGCTTTATTAGATGTTCTTCCCTTGCTTTCTTTATGACTTTTGGAATAAAGGGGCTGTTAATTTACACACGTGCGCCCGTATTTTTTACTATAATAGCCGCATACAGCATAATAGCAGCCGTCTGGCACAGCGTCCCCTAGTCGGTGTGCTGGAGGAGAAAACGACATCACCTTCATCATGACTCAGGAGCGGGAGTCTAGCGGCTTGCTGGCCAACTTGGACCGTCAGAAATCAGTGTGCAGCTTTCCACTCCTTCCTTTGGAACCAGTATTTTTTCATAGAATGGCTCAATTTGAATGATTACAGTACAATGTCAGACCAGGAGCTTGACTCTTTAGTGTCTTAAATCAAAGCTGAGATGCCCCATATTGGCTACAGGTTAGTCATGGGAAGACAGAGGTCCTTAGGCCACAGGGTACAATGGAGCAGAATGAAGACAGCTATACATAGAGTGGCAGTATGCAGCAGAAATCCTTGCTCGTGTGTCAGTGAGAAGCATCCCTTTACTTGTTCATATTAACACAAACTGGAATGGTTAGTTGTTTTCAAATTGCAGTTGTAAATTAAATTCAGTTAATTAAAAGTCCCTTTATTCCAAAAGTCGTAAAGAAAGCAAGGGAAGAACATTTAATAAAGTCCTGGAGGGCGGGAGTGGATGAAGCCGATTAAAGAGTACCCGCCCAGACGGGATGCTCTAAAACTAAAGCGAGCGTGCCCGCAAGGAGGCAGGGATCATTTCATTGGTCAACAATAAACCTGGCGTTCTATTTGTTGGGGGATTTTGACAGGGTTGTTACACAAAAAAATCCAAGAGCAGGGCAGAAATCTGAGAGCAGTAGCTAGGTGCAAGTTAGCTGGCTAGCAAATGCTAACATAAGCTGCCAAGCAAACATTAGCACTTGCGTTATTTTTCATGGTACAAGCTCATTACAGACCCAACAAACATTACTGACAGCTTCTATTTGACAACAGTACTGGTACTTAGTTCAAGAAAACATTGAGAACCTACATCTGTACAATGTGGCAGTGTTCACTGTAGCCAGCTCAGACTCCTTGTGTCCCCAGCCGTCATGTCAAAAGTTAGGAGATGTCCATCATTCCACACTCAACCTCTGGACTGTTTTGAGTGCGCTAGTAGTACACTGCATTTTCCCATACTATGCAGTGTGAACACACTTAGCATACTTGTGCACTCAAAATAATAGGTGTTTAGTACAGAAGCATGTGATTTGAGAAACAGTGTTGCTGACTGATCTGGTGCATTTTAGCTTGGCTCAGGTGCTGCAGTGGGTTAGCCTCCACTAATAGAGGAGAGATTTGCCTCCTGGTAACCTCAACCTTGTTTTTATTACACACATTAAGCTGCCTTGCTAACATTAGCCACTAGTGACCTCTTTTTGGTTGAGTTAGCAAGCAGGTTTCACCTGCTTTTGTTCAAAGTTGTAGGACAGAATGAGCTACTCTACTTCAAACTACATTTAGAGGTAGTGGTGCATTTTGACAGATCTGTTGCCAATTGGTCAATCTGAGCAGGCTCTATTTGTCAGAACAGTATTGTCCCGTATTTTTGTGCATTACCTACTCTAATGCATATGCTACATTTTTACATGCTTGGAATATCATTAGCAGGCCCATATGGAATGTGCGCCTGCAGATTTTCAGCAGATGTGTGTGACAATGTGTGTTTTGAGTTAGCATTTAAATCAATGTTAGTGGTGTAGTGAGAAAAAAGTGTTAAAAATAAGATTGTTTATAGATTGGCAAATTAATTCTTGTTCTCTCTCCTCCATATTGAATCTTCCATTTTAATGGCCATGTCTCCCACATTTTGTAATTTTTAAGTAGTTCTTTGAGCTTACTTGAGGTAATTTTAGGTTTTAATGTATTTTGTGAGGTTTCTTTTGTTCCAAAACAATTGTTATCATGAATTAATATTGTCTATCACATTACAAGCAGAAAAAAAAGTTCTACAGAACTCTGTAGATTTTCATTTTAGATCACCGCTAAAATCAATTAAAAAATCTGCAGATTCTGTTTGGGCTGGATCATGAGAAATAATACAACCAAAAGGGTTTGACAAGACAGGGAAGTATTAAATGAAATCAGAATTTGCTGAAGAGAATGACATCTAGAATGACAGGCAAGTTGTCTGTCACTCCTCGTTGCCCTGATTACGGAGACTCAGACGCACAGTGTTACAAAAGTCCACCTGTGGCCATCCAAATACAGATCTGAATGGGTGACAGACCACAAGTGGGTCAGTCATGTCAGTGGAAATAAGTACATTGGCGAGTACATGTAGAGTGAAGACTGTCTGAACTGAAGCAACATTCAGCAGGGGATTATAAAGTCTGAAAAGGGCAGGAGCAGAGGATGCAGAGTGGAACTGCTCAATGCTCGATACCCTAGATGTCCCCCACTTAAGTTGTTGGACACTAATCTGCCATATGCCGGGCTACCCCATCCTTTATGAGGGGGTTTAGAGTGAAGGTTAAAAGTTTATCAGTTGGTTCTTGCTTCCTCCAAATATACCAGTTTATTTGACAGACTAAACATTTTGCCCATATGTATAATCTGATGTTTTAATCCTTATTAATCCAATTGTACTATTTGACTCTTTATTTCCATTATATTCATGTTGAGAGTAGCAGAGAACTTGGTGCATGAAGATTGACCAGAATGCATGAAAGGAAGTGTCTGACTCACAAAATCTAATGTTGGAGGACCCTCAGACCCTTTCACTTAATTTGCATCCCCAGGGCATTGGGCTGCTGACAAGGCGTTTCTTATTTTTCACAATGAAGGTGGCAACCCTAAGGGTATGTGGCTTCACTAAAGACCTTTTAAGCACTGTTGTGTTTATCCACTCGGGCTAAGCTAGCTGTTGATGTTCTGCACGAGTCCATTTTTTAAACCTTGCACCTGCCCATACCCATGAAGCTCAGTACCAGAACCGACCTGTTACCTGTCATTATGTCTAAGTCAAAACTGCACCCACCCGCAACAGTTAATAAATGTCCTCACATTAAGCTGGGTTCTTTGTTCTTGAATTACAAATCCAGCAGAGAACAAGTCTCTTTCACTGACTGCGCTGTATGCCTGGGTGGTAAAAACATTCCGCTCAATCACTGCCAGTTTAGGAAACATTTTAGCATGCTCCTTACACCGCCATAGAACCTTAAACAATTCTCCTTGGTTGTCTTGAACTTGGTGTAAGCTGCCACCTCATCCTTGGGCTGCAAAGTTTCATGGCTAGAGTCCTCCACGTCGGCGACAAATGTGACAATGGGGTCAAAGGTTCAGCTTGTGTCATTGACTTTCAAAATAAAAGGAATTGCAGCTTGATAATAGTGATATAGATGTCAAAATATAACATATATACTGCACGTTTTATTCTGAAAAATAACAAATACATTTTTGTTCTCACCCGCTGCCCGCCCATGTGTAGTTCATTTTTACCTGTGGCCTTGCCTGTGAATTTATATATATGCATATTTTTCACCATTTCCAGTTGATAGGATGCCTCTGACTGAATTGGTCTGAGTAACAAAATTATGTGATTACTTTTGCTATGGACTAATTTGGAAAATTATGATGACCAATTGATTACTTTGTTTATATAACTTGCTCACCATTGATCAACAATTGCACCAACTACAATGCATGAAGACAACGTCGACAGTTTAGTAATCAGCTAGTAGCAGCAGATCCTGATGTTAATAACATTATTACATTTAATAACGCTTTTGATACTCAGATGAGTCAGGTTAAAATCCACAGAACTGAAACACAACACAAAGGCAGAGTCACAGTGGAATTGAGCTAACATTTTTTTTTTTTCAGTGAAGATCACAAGGAGCAATTTGGCAGCAGAGCATGAAAAACAGGATAGGCAGGATCAAACACAACAACCTGCACTCAGTAATAACTCACTGGTCTATTTTGTAACTCTTAGATGTCTTTTTAATGGTGGGACTTTTGACTTGTCATGCTCGGAGAAGAACAGGTGTAACTAATAACATCAACAAGGGCTCCTGCCTTCATGTGTCCCAGTAAACCAGGACAGTGTGACAGTGAGCCAGCATGAACAGGACCCTGAAACTGAAGCAGCTACATAGAATTCAGCTAAATATACAGGCACTCTAATTTAATAGCCTTATATTTTGGGCAATATTTTATATATCACTATTAACCATCGTGACAAAGTGCCTCCAGCAATCCGACTTAAATCGCAAATCTGAGGAGTTGAGACTTGCTTGATTAGCACTGATGAAAGACTTGACTTGACTTTGACTTGGTATTCATGACTTGAAACTTCACTTTGACTTGAGACAGATGACTCGAAAGGAGCTGACTTTTTTATTTAATTTTTTAATCTTTCTAGACATTGAGAAGTTATGTTTTGTTTTGAAAATATGATGACACATATGTCGCAGCGTGGGGAGGACCAACCGGCCGATATTCATGCCCACACCATGAGAGCTCTCCTCGGAGGAACAGCAGTATGCACAGCGGCATCATGAGCATCAACGTATGCTTTTAGTTGGTTTTATCTACATGATACATGTGATTTAAGTTTTCAATAACTCAGTCAGTATTGAATATGCTTTGCAACCAGCAATACACTGTCAGCTCCGGGCCGTTATGGACACACTGTGGGCCCGTCCACACGAAGCCGTTTCAGGGTGAATACGCCAAAGTATTTATGCGGTTCAGCCTTTTGTCCACACGAAGACGGCGTTTTAGGGGGGGCGAAACCACATCTTTTTGAAACCTGGTTCCAGAGTGGATAAATCTGAAGACGCCGCCTTAGCGTCTCCGTGTGTACGGCCAATACGCAACTTTTGGCCCACCTCTCTAACCTCTGACTTTACCTCGGCAGGAAGCTGTCCCATCACAACAACAGTGGCGGATTACAGACAGCAATAAACAACTATTTACGCTACAGTTTTGTTTACAGTTCTCTATTCTTCAACTGGGAAATAAAAGGTGGAACACACCACCTGTTATAGCTCAAACAGGATCATGTGATCATACCTCTGCCATCTCTGACAGCCATCTCAAAGCAACCCAGCACGCTAGGAATTAGCTCGCCTTGCTCCGTTAAAATCTAGTTAACTTGAACATGTCCCGAGCTAGCTTAAGGTAAACATCTGCTCCTTCTAAAGATGATTTATGATCTCTGATGACTTATTAAGAGATAGTAACACATCATTCAGTATTAACTGTAGCTCCATGTAAAGTGAATAAATATGATGTTTCCCAGCTAATCCTCCGCTCGTCTGCGTTAACCACACAGTTTACACGTTTTTATAACTTTTGATTTATTAAAAACTGTTCTGAGTGAAACATGAAGCTGAATTTAGCAGCAGACTTCGGTCATAGTGATATAAAGTAGGAGGAAAAGACATTCATGTGTTTATATGACATATAAACACTATTCTACTCTATTCTGTACAGCACTTTGGTCAACTGTGGTTGTTTTTAAATGTGCTATATAAATAAACTGATTTGATTTGATTTAAAGGAAGTAGGGTAAATCAGTAACACATTCTCAGCCCTAATGACTAAATACATTTCACAGCGTGTTGCTGAGCTTATTTTCTAATGCAGCGAGTGAGGAGAGTGCTTACAAAGTATCTTGACCCTTAACTAAAGACTGGCCAACATGACTGACCAAAACACCAGCTGGTCTTAAAGCTTTGTGCATTCTCCTAATGTGACCTGTACAGTATACTGCAAGTTTGAAAGCGTATGTCTAGTGAAAATAAACATGACAACGACAACTTCTCAAGCAGTATTTTATTATTATAATTACTGGAAATGTGCAAACAAATCACAATGACTGTCCGTAGGACAGATAAGAGACCACTCGTCCCTAGCCACTCCAGCGCCCGGTGCCCACTGTCTGTACTTCGTGCGGATATTTTTTAATTTGGCGGTGATCTGAGACTTTGATATACCGACAACGTCATGTGGGAAATCTTTCTCTGCCTGTTCTGCATACTGTGCCTGAAACGAGTCCATTATACCGGCCTACTTCGACTGACACGGCCCCAAATCAACGTGTTGTTGAAGTTTACTGGCTTTGTAATCCAGCGTGACTCGAAGCAGCGGCTCGACTTCGTCGTCAGTCCAAACCAAAGTCTCTGTTTTCCCTCGTGTGTTGGAATTTGTTTTGGCCATCTTCCTGTTGTGATTGTGCTGGTTCTTCTTCTTCTGTTTGTATACACCGCGCAGGCTTTTTTGCATGCTCCACGTCTTCTTCTCTGGTTCAGAGCTGTATGCTCCTGGATGGCATATATACTGCAGCTTTTTTATGCGGTTTCAGTGGCTTGAAACGGCTTCGTCTTTACGCCTGCATTTTCGAAGCCGGCTCCGTGTTTACGGAACACTATTGCAATCCGATCATTTTCTTTAGCGGTTTCAAAAAGATGCGTCTTCGTGTGGACATGGCCACAGTCACCACTGTGAGAGCCGCTGCTAGCTTTATATGCACAGGCTCCCCTCTTATATGTGCGAGGTTTTGATGTTGCCACAGTGCATAATGACTGTTCCTGCCTGCTGTCCCAAAATAAGTTCACTATCTGTGAGTGTGTGTATGTGTGCTTGCCGTGCACATCTGCGTGCCATGCGATAGTTTCCCTCGGTGACTTTTTTTGGCCTCCCATTCCTGCTAGACTGACACTGGGGATTTTAACAATGTCATTATCTCACCTGCTCTCACAGCAGCAGATAAATGAAAGATATGTTATGTGAAATGAGGGGAAGAGAGGAAGTATTCAAATCCTTTACTCTACTAAAAGTTACGAGTACCACCCTGTAAAAATACTCTGTTACAAGTCAAATTCCTGCATTTAAAATGTTTCTTGAGCAAAAGTATGTAAGTGTAATCAGGAAAATGTACTTTAAGTATTACAAGTAAACGTACTGTAAAAACATCCCATGTGACTGTTGTAGTCCTCAACTACATATGATATAATTAGATGATTCTGACTCATGCATTAATGTAAAGGCAGGATTTTACTGCTGTAGTTGGTTACGGTGGAGCTCATTTTGAACTATTAACTAATGATTATTTTTATTATGGGTTAATCTCTTGATTATTGTCTCCATTAATTGACTGATTGTTTGGTTTGTAAAAATACTGGAAACAGTGACAGATAACGTCATACTTACCCAGAGCCCAAAGTGACACCTTCATAATGTTTTTGTCCAACAGTTCAAACCTCAACATAAAGATTAAATAATTAAATAACAAAAAGCAAAAGCAACAACAACAAATAATCCTCACATTTGTGAAGCCGGAACCATGACATAATAGAGGCTGATTTAATTTCTGTCAATTCAATAACTGACTCACAGTTCCAGCTGTAATTGCACATTTCCATATGTTTAGAGTGTTAAATCTTAATTTGTAAAGTAACTAGTAACTAAAGCTGTCAAATAAATGTAGTGTAGTAGAGGTCAGATTTGTACTTACAGTACCTGAGTAAATGTGTTTAGTTACATTTCACCACTGGGTGCAGCTCATGTTATATTATCTTTATGAGTTTGTGAGTAAGACTTGATGTAGACTTCCTTAACCTGACAAATGACTTGACCTGCTTGATTATAACAATGACTCAACTTGACTTGCTTAATTTTCACCACAGTGACTTTGGACTTCTTTGAGACTTGAAGGTTATGACTTGAGACTTGCTTAAAAAATAAAATAAAACTTCATATCAGTTTTTAATATGCTTTTGTAAATTAACATCACAATAAATTTGAGCTTTCTGGCATAAGCATCATTTAATAAATCCCAATTTAACTCTGTAGCTCAACATTGTTGTTATTACTTAAAAAGTAAAAATTCTGCAGCACTAATATGATTCATGGGTAATCTACTAATCACATTTAAAAATCTGATGTTTTGTTTATGTACATGATAAATACTATTGTGGTCAGACCAGAAGTTGGCGAAAAAGAGCAAAATTAATTCCTTACTTTTTGTGAAACTGGTGTGTCAATTAGCTCTCCAAGCTCAATAACTTACCAATTGTCAGTTAGCAAGTTGGCTGTGCTTACAGGACAATATGGTCGCAAAATTTAAGAGACATTTGTAACATCAACTCCTTTTCTGCGACCCCGAAAAGTGCCTGGCAGGCTTATATGAAAGTGGATGCAGCTTCACAGCTAATGCACTATGATGACTTAATCTATTTAGGACTGACTAGCTCTTTGTTCAACTCAAAGGACAGCACTGTCAAGACTGGTTGCTATTGGTCAATGGTACAAATTTGTGTGACAATAAAGTTGAGCTCAATGCATAAAATTTGCAGATTTTTAATGCTGGTTTAGACATGCCTTTAATGTTCAGTCTCTTAAATATTGACAGGTTGTTTGAAAGCTGCAGTGGAAAACTGGAGCAAGAGCTGCAATGTTTGCGTGACAGAAATATGTTGTTTTTTCAGTTTGTGATGGAAATAGCCTGTGGTTATTTATGACTCAGATGCCTCAGGTACATTGTTCTGCTGTGAGAATAGATGATGAATATTCTAGGCTAGATATTGAAATAAAGATTTTATTGAGGAAAAACATTGTTTTATTTGCATTCAGTAGCTTCAATTGATTGTTAATTTTGTTTGTTTGTTTTTTTGACTTCACTACTGATTGCCGAATGACTATGAGCCATATCGACCGGTACACAGCCGACACTGATCTTTTATTTTTTGTTCTGTTATAGTAGCTGGTATAGTTGTATATAACAGTAGCCTACGCATGTGCTGGCTTGGCTTGGTTTGGTTTGGCTTGGCTCATCAGCTGAGCACAGCAGTGATTTGCATCTAGAGAGCTACCCACTTTTTCAGTGATAAATACATTTAATTTTCTGTAGATTCTTCACAATAAAAGTCCCCCATTATTTTTTATGTAAAAGCTTTTATTATGATGCAGAAAAATAGGACATATTTTGCATACATGCACAACTCCTGTAAGGCTTAAAGCAAACATGAAACAGTAAAATAAAGCAGATATCTAAAGTAAACACAGGACACAAGAGGGAAAGTTAAAATTAAACCACAGAGATTCAGTTAGAAGCTACAAGCCTACTGAGGGCTAAACACACAGAGACTTTTAAAAACACCTTTCCCTTTGGTCTTCTGCACAGACAGAGGTGAGTGGAGTCTCACAACACATGCTTGTTTCAGAGGGACCAGGGGGTTAATCGGGGGCCATTGCTACCTGCTTAGGGGCGGGTGGCTGGCTTTTGGCCCTGCTCTGGAGAAGGTCAATGTCTGGTGCGACTTGGCATGGCACGGCGGACCTTAACTGATAATGGAAAGAGAGATCAGCGTATCATGGTTTGGCTTAAAACACAGGGGAAGCACTGATTTGTTTAGAGTGAGTCAGTGCTCACTCTTGAGCAAACCCCCATCATTTAGCAGTTGGGAAACAAAACGAGGGAGAATTTCCATTTGTCTTGAGGAGTTGCAGAATTTATTAGCACACAGAAAACTCGACTGTACATTCATTCACCACGAAACTTCAAGGCTGCTCTCTTTCATCTGCTCACCGCACTCACTGCCGACACTCTCTCTCTACAGTTCTACTACACATGCACACACACACACACACACACACACACAGACACACACAGAGTGGCAATAAGAAGCATCAATCTCAATCTTCTCATGACTTATTTTTACTGAATATTAGCCGATAATAATACTCAGATCAGCTGGTTATTGATAATGAATATTCCATACAGGATAAATTGTAATATGATACTAAGACACCATTTTTATCTAAGTTATACCTTCTTTTTTTTTTTTTCAGTCCCTCGTCATTATTATTTTTGGACATTTTATGCCTTTATTAGATAGTTGATAGTAGTGAAATGGCAGGACATGAGTGGAATAAACAAACAACAAAACAAACTGTTTTGACACAAACAGAAAAGATGTAGCTCATGTTTGGCACTCTAATCCAGAAGCTGTTTTTTTTAGTCAATTCTAACCTTTAATGAATGATTTATTTTAACAGACCAAGACGGACTGAAGAGTAAATTATAAATAATAAATAAATACCAGAAATTAAGAAAGCACAGTGTTTCTCTCTTTCAATGTTTTTTTTAATTCAAAAAGCCAAAATATCTTACCATAATCATGGCACTGACAATATCACCAGGTGACTATGATCCCAGAGAGGCACTGAGTAGCATTCAACAAATCAAAAACTTTGTCCAGTGAAATTAAGATATAACTGAGATTCTTGTGAGATTGTAGAATAAAAAGACTAATGTCTCAGCAGGATTTAGTAAACTAGGCCAGACTACTACAATGTTAACACCCAGACACACCAAACTGACTACAAAGAACTAGCAGTAATGAAAGCCAACTGCTATGTCGCTTCACATCACCAGACCTCAGCCAGAAAGTTGCACAATGAACACACCGCAACGATTACAGCCGGCAGCAAACCAGCACATACGTTCTGCACCTGCATGAGAGTAAATAACTCTCCACACCAGCTGATGGCGGTAGTCCGTATTCGTCATTCAAAAATGGAAACTGGAGGACCATCTTGACGTTAGTTAGCCTGTTAGCACATTAACAACACAATCCAATGTTAAAAACACAGAGCATATGTGAACAATAACACAAACCATCAGGAAACATTTCTGATGATTAAAGAGAAATATTCTTACCATATACCCTTGTTTGATTTTACTTTCCTCACTTCCGTTTCTCTTCTTGTGTGCTACACTGATCTGCCAATCAAAGTGATTTCATTCACTGATTGGCTCCTCTGTAATCAATGCTGATTCAATATGCTGAATCAACCAAAAAAAGCCGATGGGGCTGACAAGGGGCAATGGTGCAGGACACACCCCACAGACTGGGGTGACAGATGCTTACAGACGGCTGAACGTCAGCTTGGTGTGTTGGGCTCTTTACAGACTCAAATTCATAAATTTATTCTTTGTGTGTCTTTTTGAATTAACTTTTTATTTTGCATCTTGCTAATTTTATATCTTGTATGAAAGCCTTTTTTGGTCTTATGTGAAGGACTTTGAATGGCCTGTTGTTGAAATGTGCTATATAAATAAACCTTCCTTGCTGTATGCCAACAGATTCTCTGAGTAGAGATAATTTTTTGACTTGTTGGATCTTGGAACCTTTCCAAACCTGTTGGATAACCTCAAATATGCCTTGTCATCTACCTTAACAAAGGCTGTTTATTCAGCCACGTAACCTGATTTTGGGCTCAAAGGACAAGTGCACTCTGATACTGTCTCATGAGAGGTCATAAAATTAAGTCAGCTGAGAGCTTTTTTTTTTTTTTTTAACATCTGGAGTGTGCGCACATCCTCTCTGTTTGGCAACGCAGCACTGAATGACAAACGGTGTATTTCTGTCCAACAGGGTTCGGAGGTGCCACATATCCAGATGAGAGGAGGATTGTTCTAGTCGGGAAAACCGGAGTGGGGAAGAGCGCTGCAGGAAACACCATCTTGGGGAGGGAAGCTTTTGAGTCTGAGCTGTCTCCGGCTTCCTTGACGGCTGAATGCCAAAAAGCTAAGGGGGTTGTTGCAGGTCGAAATGTTGCCGTCATTGACACTCCGGGGCTGTTTGACACTAATTTCGCTCAAGAAGAGGTGTTGAAGAGGATCAAGATGTGCATCTCCCTGTCTGCTCCTGGTCCTCATGCCTTCCTGGTGGTTCTTCAGCTGGGCAGGTTCACCAAGGAGGAGAAGGAAACCGTCAAGATGATTCAGACCACTTTTGGTGAAGATGCAGCTTTTTACACAATGGTGTTGTTCACACATGGAGACCAGCTGAGGAAGCAAACCATTGAGAGCTATATTTCAGAGAGTCCTGACCTACAAGCCATCATTCGGAAGTGCAATCATCGGTATCATGTCTTTAACAACGAAATCAAAGACCCTGAACAAACCAGTCAGCTCCTGGACAAAATTGACAAGATGATGATGGCTAACGGTGGAGGCTTCTACACTAACGAAATGTTCATGAAAGCAGAATCAGCCATAGAGAAGGAGAAAGAGCGACTCCTGAAAGAGATGGAAGAGAAAAGGCAGAGAGAGTTGGATGAACTGAGAGCTAAATATGCAGGACGGGCCTACCGCAGGGAGGAAAAACGGCTGCATGTCAGATATGAGTGTGAAGCCAGAACCCAAGCTGAAAGATCAAATGAATTTGTCGCCGCTCCAGTAATAGCTGTAGCAACAGCCTGTGGTGCTGCTGTTGGAGGTGTACTTGGAATTGCAGGAGGTCCCATCGGTGTTGCCGTTGGAATTGCTGCTGGAGCAGCTGTTGGAGCTGGCATTGGTGCACTATCATTGAAAGTTTCAGATCGTTGCCATGTGCAATAAAAACAGAGGACCATACAGTTAATTAATGGTGTATATAGTTAATTATTTTCCAGGAGAGATCTAATCCTTTAGTCACATGTAATCTGCAATTGCTTCTTACTAAACTCTTTCCACATATAATTTGCATTAAAGATGATGCTCATAATCACTTTTTGTTGATAGCTGAAATAGGTACAGCTGATTCATTTATATCTTGACTGTATAATATTGGGTAATATATATTATTGTACTTACCATGATGGATTGTGACTGAATGATTTTACTTGTATAATATCTCAATAAATTGTATTAAACTAAATTTCGATTCTGTACATTAATTCCATGAACTGATACAGGAGAAACCTTTTTTTTTTTTAATAATTTGTAACAATAGATGATAAGACATGTTGTGCTCATTTTCAGGTTTTACTTCATTTTGGATTTTTACTAGAATATATTAATATGGTTTAATATTCAAAAAACATATACTGTCTGTGGTGAAGCATTGCAGAGATGCAATTTTCTGTAGGCTGACATGGAAGTTAGAATCACCCTGGTTCCCTCCGCAAAAAAGCCAATGAGATTTTTCTGTTGGATTTTGGATTATTGCAGAAAAAAAATAATGCTGTGTCAAACAAAAGTTTATGATGCTTACATATTTTGTTTGAGATAATCTTCACAAATGAACACCACTTTTATGATTTTTGAATCATAAATGCAATTGCTAGAAGTAAAAAAACTAATGTTAGGCTATACACAAACTACACTATAGTCGCATGACTAATGTTGCCACCCAACTGGTTCTCATCCCAAGTCGTCACATTTGTCAGTGGACTTTCACATCTACATATTACACGCTAGGGATCCTCTTGCGTCTGCTGTTGACGATCCGGGATGCCGCAACCAAAGGATGTAAACAAAAGCATGTGGTTAGATTAAGAAATGAACATTATGGTTTGGCATTACATTCCTACAGGAAGCAAACATTGAGCTCCAGGGTTTGTTGGACCCATCCACCACCTCATCTGCCCACCCTATAGAGACCTCCAGCTCCTGATATTACGTCATCAACGGCAGCGTTTCAACCTAAAGATGTCTAGTGGTGTATCATACCCCCACAACAGGTTGGTCTGGTTGCATAACAAACTGATGCCGCCCAGTGTCTTTTGGCGTCAGGTGTCTAATGCCAAAATCAATGAAAAAGCGACGGTATTTGACGACTTTGGAATGAGGACGAGCTGCAATGCCACAGCAAGGCTGTAAAGCCATGGTTGGCGTGTTGACATTCTGTAGTCTCATTTAGCAAATTGTTAGCAACTGCCTTTTTAAAGACATATTAAAGCTTTAAAATTCATGGTGGGGTATTTACTGACTTATTTTATGTCGTAGATCAAATATCTCTTCATCTTGTGTTAACCACAGACCTTATTTCAGGCATTTAACCAACAACTCATTAAAAAAAAAACCCTGTGACATTGAGATGAGGTAACTGGGAGTGCTAAAATGCTAACGCATTTCCAGGTTTTAGGACTCATTCCAGGGGCACTATATGGACTGAATCATATGTAGCCTATGTGTTTACTATATGTGTGTGATGTAACGCTCTTGCTGATCATATGTGGTCAGGTATAATAATATACCTCTTTCAATGACCACATGTCATTTTTGACAGTGTGATGTCTATAACATCACGTCAGCTGATGTACTTGGAAAATGATGGTTCTCAATGCTTTACCTTGACAACAAAGTATGTTTACCCCTCTTTTGTACTACTCACCATCACAAGTAAGCTCAGCTGCTATATTTTCCCAGACGTTCTCTTTCTATCCATTTTCTTTATCATCTTTTTGTTTGACGGTATGAAGAGAATTATAACATCGATGTCTGATCGGGTGAGCAAAACTCCTTTTTTTATTGGCTGACTTGTTTTGTGCATAAGCTCACAGTGATGATCTAATGAAACTGTCAGTATATTCTAAAAGAAGTACATGAGGTCAGTCTGTGAAAAAAATCATGTCCATCCTTAACACCTTCTCATCTCAAACCATTACATATCACTGCTTTGCCAGTGGCTCTTTACATATGACGCATTAGATATTCACCTGCATCTGTAGCTGACATTCTGGAACAAAACAACCGATGCTGGGAAGTCAATGCTGGGTGGTGGTTGGGTTTAGGCAACAAAAGCACATGGTTAGGTTTACAAAAAAACAAAACAAAATAAAACAAAACAAAACAAAACATCATAGTTTGGCTCAACACTCATACAGAAAGCTGACACTGGGCTCTCGGGTGAAAGTCTGGGGTTTATTGGACCCATCCACCACCTCTACCACCCACTCTATAGGGACTTTTCAGTTCCTTTTATGACATTGTCACTGGCAGTGGTTCAATCCGACACTGTCCAGCTGTGTATCATATTGCTGCAACTGGTACCATCTGGCCATATTACAAACTGATGCCACCCGGCGTATCATACCACTTTGAAAGATATCGCTGGCGTTGGTGTCCGACGCTGAAACGGAATAAGAACGGGCTGGGTTGTAGACTCCTCTGCTGTGATTGGTTGTTTTTGTTCACATACAGTGAGGCCAATAGAAATGCTACAAGACAATAGAGTAGGCAGAGGAATGTGGGTTTTTTTTTCAGAGATCTCATTTAGAACTTTGTGAATAAGCAACAATTTCAGCAAATATGCAAAAAGTTTTTTTTATAAAAGTTAACTGTAACTTTAAGGCTGCTAACTATGTATCATATTTTAAAATACCTTAAATTAGTGCAATAAGAAATTCTATGCCTTGCTGTGAATTCATTTTTTTTGTCTGTATATCGCCAAAGTACTGTGTAAATGGGTTTTCTATTGTATATAGCCTACTTTGAAATAGAGATGATGATGATGATATGGACTTTGTTGCATAGTACAAATCTGCATCTACTGTAAAGTTTGATGTTTTATACAGTGCCAGTGGCAAAAGAACAAAAAACTGAAAACAAGGTTGGTACTGTGCTTTATCTCCACAGGCTCTCGGAAGGAGAAGAAAAGCGATGAACTACGAATCATCTTGGTGGGGAAGACAGGAGCAGGGAAGAGCGCAGCGGGAAACACCATCCTGGGGAGAGAAGCGTTCCAGTCTGAACTGTCTTCTTCTTCCTGGACATTTCAGTGTAAGAGAGAAGATGGAGCAGTGGGCGGTCGAAAGGTTGCCGTCATCGACACTCCGGGGCTGTTTGACACAAATTTCACCGAAGAAGAACTGCTGAAGAAGATCCAGATGTCCATCTCTCTGTCTGCTCCTGGTCCTCACGCCTTCCTGGTGGTCCTTAAGCTTGGCAGATTCACCAAGGAGGAGAAGGAAACCATCCAGATGATTCATAGTACCTTTGGTGAGGAGGCAGCCAAATACTCACTTGTGCTGTTCACACATGGAGACTATCTAAAGAAACAAACCATTGAAGGCTTTCTTTCAAAGAGTGAAGAGCTCAGAGAGCTCATAGAGGCATGTCACGGAAGATATCACGTCTTCAACAACCAAGTAAAAGACCAGGCACAGGTCGATCAGCTCCTAGAGAAAATTGTCACAATGACATTAGAGAACGGTGGAGGGCACTACACCACAAAAATGTTCAAGAGAGCAAAAAAGGTCTCAAAGAAAGAGAAACAAAGACTTTCAAAGGAGCTGAAGGCAGCAGAGCAGGAGAGGAGAAAAATCCTGAAGGCTGAGGTTGAGAGAGAAATTAATTTAGCACGAGGGTCAATGAGACACAACAAATGTCTTCTGCAGTAGGAGATGGAGGTATTCTGGCTATTGAGCAGCAATTGAACTTGGTGAACAGACATAGCTGAACTTTAGGACTGAGGTTCCTTTCATCTGCTGATTAAAAGTCACTATTACAAACCTGTCTGCAGCCAGGAAGCTTTGGTCTAACAGTGTCTGCAGGATGTCTTTGTACTCTCTTTAGCGTATCTGCGTACACATTAACATGCTGAGTCATGATGTGTTTAAAGTGGGTTTAGCAGCTGCAGTCAGATGTTTGGGAGTTGTTTGATTTTTCACACATACCCCTTTTCCACCAAATCAGCTCTGGTTCTAGGTCCGGGTCCACTCAAGGTTCTTGGAGCCTTGAAGTTTTCCAGTTATCCTACCTGTATTTCCACCAGTTTTGCCCAGAGCCATTGTAATCAAGGATAGGTCATCAATGGGGGACATTGCACAAAGCACATGGGAGGTAAACAGCAGCAAAATCACATGTTACATTGATCACCTGCAAACCTTTGTTCTGTTTGTACAGATATTTCTTTTTACCCAAAAAACAAGCTGAGATCCCATTTTTAGGGGTTATAAACCATTTTATTTTTGGTCTTAATGCTCTGAGCGGTTCAAAATTTGTTGCTTGATCCTGAACAGAACCAGTTCTATGTTGGTGGAAAAAGGGTAACAGAAGTTTCACAAATTCTGCCCTTACATACAAAGTGCAAAACACTAAATCACATGCTGAGTCCTCAGAGTACAGCCTAGCTAATATTACTATAGCACCAGCTAAAATGTTATATTTGAACAATATTAACATATTATAATATAGAGATTTACAAGTTTTACAAAATATTAGCAACATTTTCTTATGCATGATGTACATTGATGCTAGTAGTAAATCTCCACTGGGCTAACGCTAGTTAGTTTCATATAGCTTACATGAATAAGGAACAGATGCTACACCAGTTAGAAAACAAACTTATCGAGTGCTGTGGTGGCTCTATGGTGGATACTGTTGCTGTCTCCAGCGATGCACTGCTGAAATTCTGAATTGCGGCCACCGTTTTGGTACTTCCAGTGACTGTCAGTGTGCATTTGCATATTAGCTAAATGTTTAGATTGAACATTTAGATTTATATTTAACATTTAGGTTTTACATTTAATATTTAGATTTAACTGTGACATTTTATGTAACATATTTCGAATATTGATGTAAATGTGGTAAAAAGTGACTTTAAAAAAATTCACACCACTTTTTTAAATGTTGTTTGAAGCTAAATGTAGCAAAATGTTGTTTTACAAACGGCACCCCATAGAATATTAGCAAGTTACCTTACTAACTAGGCTGGTTATGCTAATGACTAAACTTGCCAATAGACCAGAATATTAGCAAGTTAGCTTGCTAACTAGGTAGGCTTTGCTAACAAGTAAGCTTGCCAATAGGCTAAAGTATTGTTTTGTTTTTTTTAAATTAAGAGTAAGGATAATGTCATTTTGCAGTTGCAAAGACCTGTTAAGGGCACTTTTTCCCTTCTTTTGTAAAAGCTTATTCAAAACTCTTTTTTTTTTTTGTTGCAAGATTGCAGTGCTCATGTCGATCCAGGACCATCACTGCCATGTCAACCCTGGATAATCTGTTTGTTGACCCAGAATGATCATTGATATTTTTATTCTGGATTATTTGTTTACGTTGAGCCATGTTGACTCTGGATAATTTTTTTATCGTATGTTGATCCAGGACCATCATTGCCATGTTGATCCTGAATAAAATTGCTAATGTTCATCCAAAACAGTGGCGGCTGCTGATCTTTCAAAGAGGGGAAGCTCATTGTCAGCTTACATCATAAAATTTGTCAATTTATTTATACGTAAATTCTGCCCTCCGTTCAAGGGCAGAATGATCTAACGAAACGATATTAAACTCCGATATTACGATATTAAACTCCAACAAGGAAATGTTGAAATTATGTTAGACTGAAACAAGGAAATACTATGAGTGTGTTTTATTTACAGTGTAAGAAATGAACAAGTAATTTCGTCAAGCAAATACCAACAAATGGGTTTCAGTTTGTGTTACTACTTCACCTGCAAAATCCGCGATGGGACTGAGCTGAGCTGTCAAGTGACAGTGTATTTCTCCAAATAGCTGTCAATCAAAATGGGATTCAGCCTTTCGACTGATCCTCCAATCATCATGCGGAAGCTCAGCGTCCAGCCCAGCCGAGGCCCGCCCACAGCTCCATTCACCCCCAGAGACACTGAGCATCCGGGGGCGGGACAAAATCGTGGCATTTATCCAGTGACTGTCGAATTTCGAGGCAATGAAAAAAACTGTTCCATGCAGTCCCATTGAAGTGCATGGACGCTCAGCTTCTACAGGCAAATGCCATAGACCGCATGAGAAAACTGCGCTACAGGAATGTATGAGAAGTTAACAACATCGATAAGTAGCTGATTCTGAACGAACTCGTCTTTGAGATGAACGTGTTTTAACGCATCTGTAGTCAATGAAATGTTAACACAACCGTACATATTTGACCATTTAATTTTGTGACATTTTAGGGGAAGCTGAGCTTCCCTTGCAGTCTTAGAGAAATCACCTCTGATCCAAAACCATCACTGCTATATTGATGTTGAAATTATCCAGAATCAGCATGATGATAATGATGGTCCTGGGTAAAAAAGTTAGCAAGCTAATTTGCTAATATTCTAGCCCATTGGCAAGCTTACTTGTTAGCATAGCATACCTACTTAGCAAGCTAACTCGCTAACCCTGTGGTAGCTTACAAGGTTTTTGTTCTGTATTATTGAGGATTTTGTTGGAAAGCTAGCTTAGCTCTTAAGAAGCACAAAGGAATTTTGAAAGAAGCACAGGAGCAGCACACTGATGATGTCAGAGGGCGGTGATTGGTTGATTGCAATGTTGGTCCAGGAACACAGTGTGGGTTGTTGATCAAGGAGCATGTCTACGTGACAAATTTACATCATGCTGAATGCAGCAATCTTGCACTGAATCACAGTGAAAAGTAAAATGACATAGCATTCTGATGTTGGTAATCTACATTTTTTGGCCTCATCAAGGGGCAACATAAATGTTGGGGTCAACAGTAATGTTGGGGTTTATAATACTAGGTCTCACTAATGGACACCAAATATGTAGGGGTTCTACAAATAGTATTATAAAGAGCTGGGATACTACTTGTTGGAAATCTATTAGGTCTCAAACAGCGGCACCATAAATGTTGGAAACAATACTTTGCATCACATGGAGGCACCATAAATGTAGGGAATCTACACTTGTAGGCCTCATCAAGGGCCTGACCTTGTAACAGATCTACAATTTAAGTATCAAATTGGCTATCAGAAATAATTAACAATTATTAATAATAATTATTAATTATGTTAAATAACGTGACTTAATTAACATCAAATCACCTCATGGGGCACCATTCCCAAAAAGGGAAAAATGATAGCCAGTGAATGATATCAGTCTCATAAAGTTCACTACACTATTAATTTGGGATTTTGATTAATAATTAAATTAACCAAACCATAACCATAACCAAAATTAATAATAACGCCTGAAGGATTTCGGAGTTCTTGACGTAGCAGAGGTTGACTATTCATTCACTCTTGTACAACATTAAACAAACAGCAGGTACGATTCCAAAATTATATTTATTTGTAAAGCAAAGCAAAACAAAACCAAAACACACAAATCCTAACTAACTATATACAAGCATGTGTGTGTGTGTGTGTATACGTGTGTGTGTGTGTGTGTGTGTGTGTGTGTGTGTGTGTGTGTGTGTGTGAGAGAGAGAGAGAGAAAGAAAGACAAAGGCGGGTGTGGTGATCGAAGGGCCATTTGGCCTATAAAACAAAATGGCTGACAACAGAGAATTACAAGATGGCCGAATCAAAGCTGGATTTAGGCGTAACATTTAGATTTAGATTTAATTATTTAATACATTTTCAAAGTTAACAAATATTGTGTTAAATGTGCTAAAAAGTGACTTTCAAAAATTCACATCACTTTTTAAAACATGATTTTAAGCTAAATGTGACAAAATCTTGCTGTTATTTTCCGCATGACCAACTTTACAAATGGCACACCATAGACCAATCCCATTTTGAGACTTGATTCTCAAAGAGGTGTGATGTGGGCATCCTGTTGAGATGGGTGTCAGATCTTTTGTCTTTGTTGAAGAACAAAGAACATGAGGTCTCCCCATCTCAGGAGGAAAAGCCTTCGCATGTCCAGTTTAGATTTTAACAAATGACACGTCTGTGGTCCAGTGAATCCCAACACTGAGAAAAATATTGTTAAGGCTATAAAAAATGTTTAAATGATGGCTAGGTCACTTTGTGTTTTAGGAAGAGCCACCCATCCTGTCTGTAATATTTCTTTCTTTTTTCTTCTGTATAGTGTAGTAGAGCTCTTAAGCTATTTAGAATAGTACAATATGAAGGCCTAACACATTTGGATCATAATTAAAAGTGACACAGAAGGTAAATTACTGGACAGTGTCGTACTTAACCAGTACTGTGTGTTTGTACAGGCCTACATTATACAGATCTTTAAGTATAGGACTTCATGAATTCTGTTCAGTTACTGTAGATATGGAGATGGTGTGTTGAGCTTTGTATTATATTTTGATAGAAAAAAAAAGTGTACTCTGTCTCTTGTGCAGTGCATGCTGAGATACCAGAAAAGGCCCCCTAGCATGGATGGCTGCACTGTGGCAAATTGGAATTAATCTTTTAAATTAGACAAAATGTATCTATGTATGTATGTAAATGCATTTTTTGTAGATTTATTTGTTTGACATGGTATTATATTGTTACAAAGACTTAGAATGTGTATTTGTATTTTCAAAAATCTTTCAAATTTCAATTTCAAAAAGTGTCATTTATTTATAATCTTGCAAGTATGCCACTCAAGTGAAGCCTGTTTATTGAGGCAAGTAAGTTCATGTGCTGTATTGAAGGAACAATAATACTTCATATCCCAAGAGTCCAGATGCAACCAACAGGTCAGCTGTGTATTTATTCTTGTCAAAACAGACAAACCTCTTCAAAGAGTTCACTTAACAGAGTAAACTGGACAACAGGGGCAACTACAAATAAATGTTTTGAACAGCTATAATTACTTTTCTGTGTTGCTTTTATTTTTTGACAGGATAATAATATGTGAGGTGATGATCATTTCCCGGGAAAAAGAAGCCGAGTTCATTTGTTCTTATAGCCAAACTTTGTTTAGGTATACAGCAGTGACACCTGGTGATTGCCTTCCTTATTACACCTCATGAAATTATGGTCACAACATAGACTGACACACAGCAACCCACAAAAAGTTGAAAATATGGTCACAACATAGACTGACTCACAGCAACCCATAGAAAGTCTGGTAGAGGTTTATGTGATACATGAAAAAGAATGTTAATTTTATGAATACACATATTCCCTATTATGTTTAGAAACAGGTGACTAATTGGATTGTGGCAGCAGTGATATAATAGACAGGCACAAACTTTGTATAGAGAGGAAATTATAAGAATTCATGTTAGATATAATTTCCTTATGATTTATTATTGTTGTTTGGACCCACAAATTATCGAAAATATAATTTTTTTTGTAGATTTGATTTCTGGCATTACGTTACCTGAAGGTTAAAGGTTTGCTGTTGCCATGGTTTTTTGGCAGTGATACTCAATTTACTGCTTAGGGTGGCTGGTGGCCTATGGATTGATTTCGAATTCACAATGACAATAAACTAATTAGGGACTGTTTTTTTTGTGCTTGTGTGTAGACAAAAAATACATATCTATGCCAGGGGAGGATCCCCTGGACCCCCAATAGAGATCTGGGCTTTATCAACCTTTATCATGTTCAGTGTGCTTCCATTTGTACACCTGCAATGTCTACAACATAGCCCCCTCTGGTTTGTTTTTTCCTCGAGAGCCGCACATCTGGCTGATGTTAGTATATATTGGATGTGTTTTTTCATTCACATCCCCTAAAACTGCAGAACAACGCCAACGGTCCTGTTTTTGCATAACTCTTTGATGTGCTAACCTCAACATTTGTTTATTGTGTTTCATATCATAGGCCCACAAATATTAATCCATATCTCATAATTATCAGACTTCGATCCTCTACCTGACCCTCCCCGTGTCCAAGGCTATTCATTTATTTAAGGCTTAATTGTTCTTTATATTTTTTGTTAAATACAAAGTGGTAACTTCTGTATGTGAATTCATAAATGGGTCAGACCTGTGCAGCACTGGATTTAAAATGAAGTGTAATAAACTGGAGCGTCTGTGCTTTGATTAGCTGCTGTGAAACAACATGACCCTTATCCATTTAAAATCAACATTAGTTCTTCTGAGCTCATTTTGGTGAAAGAAACACAGATGTAGTGTAATAAGTAACTTATTACTTTACACAGTGAGTAAAATTGTAAAGTAACTCATTTCAAATGAAGGTAATGCGTAATATGTACTATAGGCTATTACATTTTAAGAGTAACTTGCCCAACATCAATTCTCAGAGCATCTTTAAAGGTTTCAAAACTTATAGACCTACAGGAACTATTGGGCATTTTTTCAGGAAATTAAAGTCTTTGCTGGGATGGTTATCAATTTACATCTGCTCTTTTAAACTTACGTATATAACAGTGAAACTGATATTCTTAGTGGACTTTATGACAAAAAAGGCAAACTGCCATTAAAGATAGAATTTTTTAAAGGAAAATTTTAAAATACTTTTTTAAAATGGTCTTTTTTTTTAAGTGTTGTAATTTATTTTAAATTAATGTTAGATTAATTGAAAAAAAAAAAAAAGGAAAAAAAGAATCTTGATCGTTTTCATGGGAAGCTGAGAAGGATATGTTTAGCTGCATGTAATCCAATGACATTTTTATTAGATTTTAGAATATTCATCTCAGAATTACTAAGAGTTTGTTATAGTTTGTCCATGTGAGGCCACGTGACCGCTCAGCAGGGCTGTCATGTGACATACAGAAGGCGTGAGCGTGCACAGCAGCCGCGCGCAACGTCCAAAGCTCCTAGTCAGAGTTTAGCAGGATGGGGTGCAGAGTGTTAGCGGTGAATGCCTTAATTTGTTTGTCTTTGAGTTTTTGCTCTCCTCAGACTTATGTCCTGGACGATAACGAGGGCCTGGGGAGAGTTTTTGACGGAATTGGAGGTTTGAGCGGCGGAGGGGTACGTTCAGTCATTTTTTTTTGTCTACTTCCTGGTCTGATACTGTCCGTAGGAGGACGGAGGGTTAGCTGCCTGAATCTTTATGTTATTGTTATTCTGCTTCTCATGTCACATTTTATCTGCTGCTTCCTTCAGGCGACGTCCCGTTTACTGGTCAATTACGCTGAGCCTTACCGCAGTCAGATATTAGACTACCTTTTTAAGGTATGATACGGTGCAGGTCATACAGTCAATAAAAAGTACGTGGAAACTAACTGATATACTTTCTTTCTTGTCTTCAGCCAAACTTTGGAGCCTCTTTGCACATACTGAAGGTGGAGATTGGAGGAGACGCTCAAACTACTGGTGAGAGATAATTACAACTCAAAAAAATATGATTGATTAATATTTCAATATGCTAATTGTCAGAAATTAGAGAAAAATGGCCAGCTGAAGTTCCATCAGCCCAAGTTGACACCTTCGAATAACACACAGAACACACTGAAAGAGTTTTTTTATTTATTAAGTAATTATTAGTAGCTAGTTACTAAAATGGACAGGAAGAGGGAACTTGCTGTAGCTCTGGTTGAGGGTGAGAGGCTGTCAGTAAATAGTTTGTTGGGCATAGGGAAACAGAGATCTGTGTATATGAGTCCCTAAAACAGAGGATGGATCAGAGGGAGTACCACCAGTTGGTCCAGGAGCTTTGCCTCCGTGATGGCAGTTTCCAGGCATATTTTAGAATGACTCAGAGGTAGGAATGAAAAGTATGAGATTTTCATGATACGATTACTGTCTCAGAGAACGGTCGTGGTTTCACGGTATTATGGTTACAGAATTTATATTATCCTCTGTCAGAATGACCCTTTAAGGCATTGGTTCCCAACTGGTCCAGTCATGGGGTCCAGATAGTCATCAGTTCAAGGTCCCACAGTTTAATATATTCAGTGTCATACTTGTCATTATTTTTAAATACATTTAATTTCTAGCACAGAGCTTTTATTTTGAAGCGCCGTTTTCTGCTGTAGACTGAGTGACTAACCAACAGCTAATTAACAGAGACAGCAAATTATGTGTGTTTTTATTACAAACTTGACGCGTTTTTGAGTCACTTGCGGTCCATTCAGAATGGGCTTGCAACCCACCAGTTGCGAATCACTGTTTTAGAGGAATGAAAACAGAAAGATTATTTGTGGTTGAACAACTGTTTTTTTTTTTTTACAATAATCAACACTAGAAACCATTTTGGTAATGGAAGTGTGTGTAAAAAGTCTCCCCTTTGAAAATAACTTAAGTAAAGGGGAGATTCTCCGTCCAGTTGCGTGTTTTTTTCCCCTTATATTGTAGATAAGCAAATGTGCACCGTATGATAACCATCAACTTTTATATCATGGAATACCTTGAAACTGTTATATTGCTGCAACCCTACTCGGGGGCAATTTGACAACCTGCTGTTTATTGTCAGGCCTAGTATAACAAAATTGAATACTAACTACAGTGAATCCATCGGTCCTGCCAAGTGACTGAGCACCACCACTTTTTCCTCCATTGTTTACCAACTGTAAACTTGTTGTTGTGACCACCACAGGAGGCCCGCCTCTCAAATCATCCGATTTAACTATGAGAAAAAAGCAGAGATGGCATAGGGTGCTTTTCCGCTCTGAGTTGAAGTCTTATCAACTCAAGGAGTTCAGAGTGCTCCGGCAAAAACTCCAGGCACCTTGACTGCAGAAACACGAGGCACATAGCAACACAAAAACAGCGAGCAGAAAGCTTCATTCTCATCACAAAAAATTACGAAACGCCGTCTCCAGCTGCTAAAACACTTTCTGTGTAATTGGTGCATTGAACCCAAAGACGTTTAGAGCACTGTAAGGTTGAGTCAAGTTTACAATTCCATTTAAGCAGGTGGAAGCTGAAAACACTTGGCACTGTTGCTGGATAATGTATTTAAACAATGAACTGATATATATACTGGCATATATAGGGACACGACAACTAGAGCCCTGTGGACAGGTGGGGGTGAGAACAGGGGGCACTGTGGTGGGGCGGATTGCAATGCTTCACGGCATTGCGTCCCCCCATCCTCCCTCCTACTTGCCTCTCCTGTGCCACCATTTTAATGCTGCATACACACTCACACCTTGGGGGGAGGACTGGGGTGGTTCAGGGTCCTTAGGTCGGGGTAGGCTGCAGAGTACCCTTCCCCTGCAGCCCTCCGGCCTGGCCCTGGCCCCCTCACCCGCCCTTACAACTTTTAATGCACCACATTACACTTAGGGTTTCACTTATACATGGTGTAGGGAGAACATTTCCTCAGCGACTTTGGAAATGTAGTAATAGTGGGGTAACGGTGGGTACTTGAGGGGAGGTCTGGGTTGGCTCGGGGACTTCAGGTCGGGGTAGGCTGCAGAGTACCCATCCCCTGCAGCCCTCTGGCCAGGCCCCTGGCCGCCTCACTGCCCCCCCTCCAACTTTTAATGCACCACATTTCACTCAGGGTAGCACTTAAACACAGTGTAGGGAGAACATTTCCTCGTCAGGGAATGAGGAAATGTTGTAATAGGGGGGTAACAGTGGGTACTTGGGTTTACCTCATCGATGGGGCCTGTGCCCCTTGAGATGCGGGTGTGCCCTCCCGCCCCGTGCCTCCTGGGCTGGTCCGGGGCACCCAGTTGCTGCCCCCTCTTGGCCTCTGGGTCTGTGTGTCTGTCCGTGGCCCTTGTGGTTCTCTGGGGGATGCCTCCTGGGGCTCCCACGTCCCGTGGTGGGGCGCTTGGCCAGCCTGGCCATGCTGGGTCATCGTGGCTGCTCTGGGCTTTGGTGTCCATCGCACATGCATGTTAGTTCAGGGCTTGCCAGCTCCTGTTGAGTCCTACTGTTGAGCGATGTGGGAACCCGCCAGAATGTGCTAAGTCACTTTCCCGACTTCTCACTTAAATCACGCCCTCTAAGCATTCCTCTTTCACTCATGTCCTCTGGCGGCCTACTCTTTACTATCAGGACTCCAACAATTCTGGTCTTCAATTCCGATTCTTTGATCGTGGTTTTAGATGGGATATTGGTTGTTGAGTACAACACAGCAGCCTACACTCTTGCATCCCTAATAGCACTGCTTGTCTTTCCCCTCTCACGTTTGTCTTATCTCACCCTGCCTGTCATTTGCCCCCCCCCTATTCACTGAGGTGCAGCACTGCCCCCTCTGGCACATATTAGGAATATTAAGAATGACAGCTTAGCTTCCAGGGGGGGCCGGTGATGGTCACACACACGCACAAAGTATCAATATATTTTGTTGCAAGACTAAAATATGCATCAATCTCATAAAAAAAAAAAAAAACAATGAACTGATTATTAAAATTGCCAGTAATTAATATTCTGTGACATGTCTAATTTATAAATTCATAATTAGTGTCAGTACCAACATTTAGTGGTAAATGTATTAACATCTGGTGTTATTTAATGTATCCCAAAATATGAAGAAAACTGCAAAATTAGTAAGTTTCATTTAAAACAGACAGAACAATAATATAATAATAAGATTATAATATAAAGGAACAATTATAGCATTACTTCAAAATGTCTTAAGTAATAAAACGTAAACAAGGTGGTGTTATGTCAGCTAAGAAGGAGAATAGAGAACTGGTTCAAGTTGAGAATCAATAGCAAATTGGAATCTGAATCCTATGCCTTGAAGTTTATCAGTTTCTTTTTAAAATGCTGGCATGTCTTTCTGATAACTGTGCATTGCAAAACAATAATCCCAAATGTCTTTGCTGCTGAAAAATTGCTACAAGAAAGACTCATGGTGGAGAGGACGAAATGATCCATGTCTGTTTATATAATGTAGACTGTGTTTAGAATCAGTAAGGGAATCGATTAAGAATCTGACTGATTAGCAGAATCAAGAATGGCATTGGTATCAATTAAGTCTTGTTCACATCCATCCCTACATTTGACCTATTTTTTATTTTTTTTTTTACCATATTGGAATTGAAACTCAGAATTGATTAGAACTGGAACCGATTAGCAGAATTAGAATTAGATTCAGAACTGATAAAATTCAAATGATAACCAACCCAGCATGATGCATGTGTTAGACTGACAATATGTTAAATGTACTATGGAGTATGGTGAATTATAGATCAGTTACAGTTGTGAACCAGCAGGGCTCTAACAGTAAGCCAGATGTCGTATGATATAATGTAACTGTTTTGATATTCTGGTGGTTAGATATTCTGCATCAGGGCCATGGATAAACCCTGTATAAACCTTGTATCCATAGATGACATAATGAAAATCCAGTTCACTTTGTGTTTTGCAGTCTCGTGCATTTCATTGGACTATGTTTTTCTAGATGGAACCGAGCCGTCACACATGCACTATGAGAATGATGAGAACTACTTCCGAGGGTACGAGTGGTGGCTGATGAAAGAGGCCAAGAAGAGGAATCCAAATATCACACTCATAGGTAAGAAGCACAGTGTAGTTCCCTCTGCTCTGCACTCTGTTAAGCCCTAACAAACAGCTGGTAAAGGTGCAGTCTGCAGTTCTAATCCAATACACTTTTTGTCACATTTAGCAAATATCTTCTCACAGTCAGTTAATTGCCAGTTCTATGTTTGCTGAGAAAAAAAATCTGGTTTTCATACACATACGCAGCCCTGGCTCCATAAATAGGAAACAAACAAAGTGGCTCGGTCTTAGCCCACAACACCATGCAGGCTAATCTTCCTCTTCCACATCCTCACCTACCATGATAGCAGTGAAAGTTAAATAACGCTAGAGGTTTTACTAGAGCCTCTGATGCTGAAAACCACCAATGCCACAACAATGCGGCACGTCATGTGATGTGCGTTAAGTGCTGCGCCTAGCACACACTGGACGCGTTGTGCTGCAGCTTGTTAACAGACAACCACACAAAGTTATTACTACTTTTACTGAAAGATCTGCACTTACTCCACCTCTGCATTAAAATCATGTGTGGACACCCATTAATTAAAATTGATTTCTCACCTTAAGAGTTGATCTCCAGAGCTATGGATCGCCAGGCATTATTTTTTGGCCATGGTCTTTATAATGGTGATTGGACTGCGCTTATATAGCGCTTTTTTAGTCTTTCGACCACAAAAAGTGCTTTTTACACTATATGTCACTCACCCATTCACACACACAGCACCTCGATGTGTGGTGGCTGACAATTTGGGATTCAGTATCTTGCCCAAGGATAGTTAAACATGCAGACTCGAAGACCTGGAGATTGAACTACAGACCTTCCAATTGGTGGATATTCCGCTCTTCCTCTTTGCCACAGCCATAATGTGGCATTATGTCAGGATTGTGGGTCGTTAAGCTCAACCTCAGGAACAAGTCCGTCCTCATCCTGGCTAGTATGTACAAGCAGAGAGCAAGTGGGGCAATTGTGCATTTAATTCTGGGGGTGGCGAGGCTGGAATTAGGATAGTGGTGTGAAGTGCTGCGGGGCAACACGTCCAGGAGTGCTGATGGACATGCGTCTCGCCATTATGGATGTGGGGTTGTACATTAAAAATGACAGGGGTGTATTTTTTAACGTGCGCCGTTCGCTGCTGATGGTGTGTTTTGGCCATGAAGGACCTCGTGAGAGCTGTATTTGTTTGGGTAATAAGTTCAAATATCAACAATCTGTCTCCAGAATCACAGGCTTCATCTTTAAAACTTAGATGAATAAACATTAACTGAAAACAGTCAAACTAAAATTGCTTCAAAATGGAGGCTTTAAGGTTCCTGAGAACAGTCATTTCAGGTGTTAGAGGTTTCTGTATTTACAATTTCACTCTCCTCCATGTCTGCGGAAATCACAGTACCTTGCCAGCCAGCTGAATTTGTGAGCTCATGAGATCACGCACACCCTGATTTCCTACATATAACCTGCCCTGCTTAGCTTCCATGGTAGAATCAGTGTTGCTAAATGTATACTGGCGGACACATTTCTGTCATCACACAATATACACTGGCATATCACCATACCCTAATTGGTGGTACACAGTGCATTCTCAGCCTTGCATGTCTCTGTTGGTGTATGTCTTCATATAGGATTGCCCTGGGCATTTCCTGGTTGGGTGGGCCATGGTAAAAACTGGCCCTATGATTACCCAGACATCACTGCAGCATACGTGGTGAACTGGATCCTTGGTGCCAAGCAGTACCATGACCTGGACATTGAGTATGTTGGGGTGTGTACTCATTTGCTTTGACTCTCATTCTTGTTCAGTCACAGTGCTGTGTGTAGTACAGTAGAGCTGCCCTCATTATCAGAACTGCCCACACCTTCAACAGTGGACATTCTGTTTACATCTGTATGCAGCTTGGTTGTGTTGTATCAGGTTCATACAATTTAAATGCACTTAGAACTATGTGTAACACCTTTAATATCAGAGGTCAGTAAAACTTACTCTCTAAACCTGTTGATTTGCTTAAATTACAATAGATCAACTTTTATGGTAAAGGTACAGCTTGGGTGTCATTGTAATAAATGATACCTTTATTCCTAATCTCATCCACCTGCTGAGCTGGAGAGCCACCATTTTAGATGTGCACATGGGCAAGTTCCAGAGAACCGGGTATATGTCAATAATTTTTTAAATGTGGTCAATCAGAGGCTCATAATCCCCTGTCAGTGAAAAACGTATCAGTTTTTAATTCAGCCAGTCACTTCACAGTAATGGGAGTAGTCAACATTTCAACTTGCTAGCTATGCTAGCACTAGCTAGCGTCTGTGTTTCAACTTCCCAATCTTTACAGAATATAGTATATTCAACCACTGGTCATTTTAAAAGTAACACCACAAGAAAACATATTCTTTGTTTAAGTTATCAGAGAAGTTAATGGACAAATGAAATCATAGTTGTTAGTTTCTCTGTCCACCAACATTAGCTAGCATAGCTAGAAAACCAGCTACGTTAATTAAAAAGTTGTCTATTTCCACTTAAAAATATTGATTAAAGATGTTGCAGTCTTTTGATATTCTGTGTGGGTTAATGCTAGAATGGATGACCTGGAGGGACAAGTCTGCTTGTCAGGAGGGTAGGGGCACGAAACCCCCAGGGAAAAATATGACAAGCAGCCTGGCTCTAAGCCTCTAAGCAGCCTTCAGCAAACCCTGACCAACCGTCAGCTAGGTAACATTGGCAGCCAGAAACACGTGCCTATCCACTGTCCGTTTGGTGATCTAAATGAAGAACATGTTTTCTTGTGGTGGTTCTCCTACAATGAACAGTGCTGAAAGTTGCAATATTCTGTAATGATCTGTGATTAAGGAGTTGATAGGCAGACAGCGGTAGCTAGTGAGGTAGTGTGCTAGCTAGTGGAAAAGTTTCGTACTTACACTGTAAAAAAGCAATTGCGAACCGAAGATTGACGTCATTTTTACAGCAACGATCTTAAATATATATTTAGCAATCTCCATTTGTACAACATAAAACTGAGGGTCCAGTAGACGCAAATGCGCACATGTAAAATGGTGGCTCTGAAACTCCTCCATGCACACATCTAAAATGGCAGCTCTCAGGCTCTGTAGGTGGATGTATTTCTAAATAGTAGTAGTAACATAATACTGATCAGGTTTATAGCAGAGATCTGAAAACACGCGACCACCACGAGCAGTCAGGTGATCAGACAGGTTGAAAACAACCCCCCACCCCCCAGTAAGACAAACTTATTTTAAACATGCTGTGCACTGCTCTGCCCCTCGCATCTCCTAAAATGTGATCTCCTTCATGTTGCAGACACCAGTCTAGGCTCACAGCCAGTCAGACACTAGTAAATGGTAAATGCACTGCACTTGTATAGCGCCTTTCTACTCTTCTTGACCACTCAAAGTGCTTTTACACTACTGAGTCACATTCACCCATTCACATTCTTACACTGGTGCCCGAGGCTACCACACAAGGTGACACCTGCTACTCAGTAACCATTCACACACTCTTACACACTGATGGAACAGCCATCAGGGGCAGTTTGGGGTTCAGTATCTTGCCCAAGGATACATGCGGACTGGAGGAGCCGGGGATCAATTCCCCGATCTTCCGATTGGTGGACAAGCCACTCTACCTCTCAAAAGTTAATTATGTTATGCTTAGTAAAGAGATTTGTTTGAGCTGCAGCTTTCAGATGAACTTTAACAGGTCTGCTGTGAAACTAAAATTGATTTTCGTTTCTTCAGATTTGGAATGAGCGAAACTATGACAGCAAATACATCAAGGTAATCCTACCCTCCTATCTGTTAATGTCCCGTCATTGATTTTACTGACAAATGTGCAATGTAAGTAAACTTAGCCTCAACTGTAAATTTAAAGAGAAAAACAGCCACCAACATTGAGTTGTGTCCCACGTAAGGGAATGCAGTTTGACTGTCAGTTTTGAGATGGTTTTAAGTTTTAGCTTGGTTCCTCTGAGAGCATGTGTTTGTTGCCAAGGTGCTCCGGAACATGCTGGATAAAGTTGGTCTAACTGGTGTTGGCATCATCGCAGCTGATGGTGATTGGAGCATCGCTAGTTCTATGATCGTTGACCTGTACCTTAATGAGTCTGTTGAGGTGATTGGGTAAGTACAGTTGGCTTAATGTCACTCTCAGATGTGGCAAAATATAAAACTTTTATTACAGTGTTGTTCTTTTGAGCTAGTGATGGTGACATTACAACATAACGGGGTGGGGCCTCCTCATGTGCTATAAGTTCACTGAAGGGCATTTGATCCCTGACAACTGATTGACTAAATCAATGCACAGATGGTCAGACGTACCACTGCAATGCTCCTTATCTGTCCATTTCTTCCTCCTGTCTGTGCTGCATTAAAGCTGAATGTTTGTGGCTGTTTTTCTGCTTAAGAGTGAGAAGAGACTTGATAAGCTGCATACATGCAAGCCCCTGTATAGTACACAGATGTGCATGCAGAAATGTTTTCCTTTAAAGCATGCCATTTTTACCACTAAACATTCTGATGTATTAAACTGTACAGTATATTGCTGCCATTATGCAGACGAAAAAAAAACCAATCAGATTCACTGTTGCATTTTGTTCCTAAATGGATTTAAAGCTGCACTAATCTTTTTTTTTTTTTTATGTTGACGTTAAATCAACTTACTTGTGTAATGTGAAGATGTCGCTCATTGAGATAAACCAACAAACAGACTAATCACTGGGGGCTGGACGTAAAAATCTATTGTCTGATTAATCATTTGTCAGTTATCCGTTATTAATTTGTAAAGTTGCAGTATTCATCTTTGCATCTCTGCTTTTTCTCAGCCAACACTGTATGTGTACATTCATTTTTCATTTTACATGGATTGTGGAAATAGAGTCATTTCTAAAAGTAATTCAGATAGCTGGCTACATTTGCTGTCTCCAGTCTTATAAACTATGACAGGTATAGGTACAATATAAGCATACACCACAGTTAACAGGACTGTTGTCAGGATGGCTAGTTGCTAGGGCTCTCAGGTAGCAAAATTATAGCAGACACATCTTTGTTAGGCTCCAGCCGCCCTGCAACCCCTAAAAGGATAAGCGGTAACTGAAAGTGAATGAATGAGTAAATGAGTAAATGAAGGACTCTGCACAGGGATCTGTGCTCTTGTGTTTGGTAATAAGACATTGTTTCTGGTTTTGTGAGGTGATGCCACTGGAGTGAATTAAACTGTGATTTACTTTATTTGGTCTGTCCCTGCAGTATAGTTGGGTATCAAACACAGATATCTTCTAACTAGAAAATGTGTTCAAAATTTAGCCTAAACCAATATACTCATTTTGAAATGTTATGATTAAAAGGACAAAAACAGTGTACTTACTTGTGAAGTTCCTAAAAATTATGTTTCCAGATTAAACTCTGAACTGAGAGGTGCTTCGTGCAATACTGAGAGTTATCTGATGTAGGAATAGCAACGGTTAACCATTGCTAACCATGCTGCTTACTCTGTAGTTTCAACTAGTAATGCCATCCTGACCCAGCAGCATTGCTATGTATACATTGTGCCCACCCTCACCTCTCCCCAGGGGTTGCTCTGGAGGGTAAGCAGCTCAATTTTGAGCTGCAAACCTCCTTTAGCGTTGTTAGCTATGTTATCACTGCTAGCTTGGTTGGCAGTGTTAGCATGGCTGGTGGTTCTAACATAGTTAACAGTGCTAGGATTTGCAGCTCAAAATGAAACCCCTTACTCACAGGGGGTGCCTGGGAAGGGCCGGAGGGTGACCACCATGTTTCCATGCTGGCACTCTCTTGCAACTGGGATGGCCTTACCAATGGTAATTGTGAACAAGAGGCACAGCTGAATAACTAGCCCCCACCTGACCCGGGCTGGTGTGTAGTGCAGAGCGGCCAAGGCTAATGTTAGCTAGCCAGAGGGGACCATGTTACATGGATATATAAAGAGACCTGGATACAGCACTGGTGGAGGGGCCCCGTTCATTCCTATAAAAGGTGCTAAGTGGCGCATGAAGCCAAAAAAGCTCTATTTCTGTGGTGTGAAATTACCCAAATGATCAGTGCTGCTTCTGCATCATTGAGCCCATTGAGCATATGCACTAGAGACTTAGAGCTGCCTAGCATGGCTGAGCATGGCCAAGTGCGGCTGAGCAGCCAATTTCCGCCTGACACTTGGCTGACTTCCGATTTAGCACTCTGCTAACTTGAATGGTGATAAAATAAATTAATTTTGCAGCTCTTTTAGACTTTCGAATTGTTATAAGACTGAAAGGACTAAATCTTAATGGTGGTACAAGTCATTTTGTGGGGGTTATGATGCTCCAAAAATGTTTCCACTGATTTACAGACTTTTCTTTCCCAGTGTAAGTCTACTGGAAATAGTCTTTTTGGGCATCACATGACAGATCTGAGTAATTATAGTGCCACTGTGTGGCCACTACAAAAATGTGCTTTATACACAGTAGTTAGTAAGATTTGGTAACAGATTTGCTACACACAGATACAGTTACTCTGTGTCTGCTACATGTGTAAATAGTCAACTGTTTACAAACACGTTAGCCTTATCAACTCAATAAGATGATAATATAACAGATGTGTTTTCAGCTTGTTTGGCTGCCCCCAAGTGGACAAAAAAAAATCACTTAGTGCAGCTTTAAAGTCAGTTGTCTATTTTTTTCTCCAAAGTTTGAGTTTTTCTTGGTTGCAGCAAATACTGTGAAGTCTGTATCTCCTTTGCTCTCTGTCTCTCTGTGTGACTGTCACTGGCTGTACCAGCTGCTGCGGTACACTCTGGATAAGAGTGGTCTGGAGAGTGTCAGGATCATAGCCAGTGACAACCTGTGGGAGCCCATTGTCCTGTCTCTGCTGCTAGATCCCGAGCTCAGCAGGGCTGTAGACGTGATAGGGTAGGATCACCCTCTGTGCATGATGTTTGCCTGCGTAGCCTCTTTTGCCAGTTGATGTAACATAAGCTTGTTGTGCAAGTACTGAATCTGTGGTCATCCTAAAAAGGCTTGACCTGTGTGGTGTGATATTTAGTACTAACGATAATAACTTGCCTGTGGTCACAGTATGTCTGTTTCATGTGTTTGTGCATGAGCATCTTTATGTCAATACCAAAACATCACAGATATGTTAACCATCATTTTCATTGCATAGTTTGTCCACCAGAGAGCACTGACAAGTTTATTTTTCAACTGTGCAAATGTTCTTCTCACAACATAATCAAGGAATGGGGTCCATATATGATATGCCAGTTTTACCTCTAGACCATTATAATAGATATTCCATGGGTAGAGGGTCAGATATTACCTTATGCCAATGTAGGAGTGTCGGTGGCTTATTTGAAATCCATTCCAACAATGTACTTTTATGTGCAGCATATGTTTACACACTCAAAAGTTTCCTTCCTTCGCCTGAGTTTGTAGGTGTGGCATTCCTAGCAGAAAACAAACTGAATCCAAATCTAATTCTTAACTGAAAACCAAATTTAACTTTGAAACAAATTTCACTCAGAAGTCCTGATGTACCTATGTCCATTTAGTGTGTATAAAACTACCAACTTTCTTACTACACTTAATACACAGAGCTGACGTCTTGGGGTCCCATCTTATTTCTGAGTTGAGGAGATATCTGAAGGTGATACAGGAGCTTGAACTATTGTTCCTTTGCCCTATTTCATTTAGATATGTCATTAACATGCTCCCATATATCTGACACTGTAGCATCTTTCTACACCCCAAGTTCTTGAGCCCATGTTTGCAAGAATGCACCGTTCAGTTATTGCTTAGTTGGTGACATTGTCAGGTTAGGGTTAGTTTTTGCACAGTTTGATTCTGGATAAAATTTTGAATGGTTTTTAAAGTTTTTAGATTGTATTACACCAGTTTATAATTTATGAGTGCAAACTGTGAAACTTAACAGTGTGACCCATCAACTTTGAGTGTCAGATGCTTTCTGGAATATGAATTTAAAATCCATATCTGACTGACTGTTGATTGATTTGGCCTGTTTGGCTGTTCGCAGAACCAAAGCCCACTAACTACATGTTAGGTAAAAGCAGAGTATTGACTTAAATCTGACATTCTAACATTTGTTTTAACATTGTTTATAAGTAAGGGGGGGGATCAAGGTAAAGATGGCTGTGAGATAGCAATGGTTAGCCTTTGCTGAAGCTAAATTCATTTCAGTCAAACAACTCATGTTTAAATGTTTATTTCAACAGCAGAACATAGTTAGAGTTTGGCATCTAGACTCTGGCCTCATCTCTTCCTGTAAATATGTTTACATGAGATATTGGGAAGTGATGACTAAATCTTTTCCCCCCTAGCCGGAGCCTGCAGGTGGATGCTGGGGTGGAGGAGGGGCTGGAAGAGCAAGTGGCAGTACCCATGCAGGGCAGCAGCAGCACAGAGAATGCAAAGGGAGAGCTGGGAAGATTTTGCAGCTTAAATAGACCGCCAAATTCGGAGGGTGTGTTTGTAGATGGCATATAGGGAATGACGTGTGACGTGTGCGTATGAATCAGTGCAGCTCGAGTTGACTGCCTGAACTAGCTCGCAGGCGTCACTCCATTTAATTAATTTCATTTGATTAATGACCTTGACCTTGTGTGTTGTATGTGTGATGTACAGGGCCCATTATCCTGGCACCACCACAGTAAAGGACGCCCTAAAGACACAGAAGAAGCTGTGGTCTTCAGAGGACTACAGTACTTTCAATGATGAGGTGGGAGGAGGCTGCTGGGCTCGCATCCTCAACCAGAACTATGTCAATGGACTCATGACTGCGTGAGTAAATGCACAAGCAATACTTTGAAGTAAAGTAATGTGGATTTTTGAGCATGTTAATGTATTTCATTCAGATTGTAGAATTTCAGCAAATCCTTTATTTGACTAACCATTTCTGGGGAGTTTTTTTTTCTGTATCTGAATTCTGCATTTTATGGTTTAGCACATTTTGTCATCAGAAAGTGTATCTAATCATGTGTTGTGTGATTAAAATTTCAAGATTGCAATAAGAAAATATTAAGAATGTAATGAATATTAATGAAATTGATATAATACAATGTTGCACTTTTTAATCAAAGACAGTATTTCAATTTAGTTACAAAATAAAACAGTCCATCCTTTTGTAGAACAGAGTGCTTCACACCTGAGTTTCACGTTGCTCTGCTCTAAATGTAGCCTTTAGTGCAAAAGTCCTTAGTTTTCTGGATGACTGCAGGTCCAAACATAATGCTCAGTGTCAACCTAACATCAAAGAATTATGTTATGTCCCTCACAATTTAGCAGGATTTCTGAATTTATAAGGGATGCAGGTAACATATTTTAAATTCCTGCAGATATAATCCAAATGTTTGCTTTTTTAGTCATGTATTTTTTTTGGTGTTAACACCTTATTTTGAAAAGTGGACATAATCATATGTGTATCCTGGGCCGTTTCAATACATGTACAGGTGGTTTGACAACAGAGGCATGAGTGACTGCTGGCTTGATGCAATAACATCACACACTGCCTCGGGATGACCTGAGGACCACAGGAGGATTTGAGCTAGCTTAGCTGACGGAGAAAAAACTGCAATCAAACTAACATTAGGTGGCACTCGCATCTCCACTGTCAAACCAGTATTGAAGTCGGAGACAGACACAGGCAGAACAGAGCGAAGTCTCGAGAAAGTAGAGCAGACATGCCCAGTCAGCTAGCTGATTGTATTTACTGCCGAGACAGAACTTTTCAAGGCCCTGACACACCAAGCCGACAGTTGACTGTCGGTCAAAGTTGGGCTGTTGATGAGCGTCTGCCGCCCTCAAAGGTGCATTGTGTCCACACTGTTGGGCCCCTTATTGGCGCTAGTTGGCCTTTTTTCGGCTTGTGCGCCGTTGGTTTGGTGTATTCATGTGCAACGTTCTGGCTAAGATACAGCGATGAGAAGCAACGCAGGAGAGGGCTCTTGTTGCTGCTACATCTCCAACGTCGATTTGGTGTGTCTGAGCCTTTACACCTGGTCTGTTTGGAGGAGTTTTGTCAGTCAGTGAAACACTGACAGCAGGGAACAGAAGCAGCGTGCCTATAAAAACACTACAAAATTGTAGGAATTTTGTTTGTTTGTTGTTTGTTTGGTTGTTTGTTTTGTTTTGTTCATTCGGCTTACACGCTGTGACAAAACACTCATAATGGTTTATGAATTGCATCCACATTTTGGCCATTTCCATGATACTCCACTCTTAAGAGCTGATTCTATTTTATTGTCAGATTCTGAGATTCTGTCAGCATTTTCTGCATCGTGGAAATTGTAGGGCCCTATGACTGTACCTAGCCTAGAAGTGCTTGTGTCCAGCTGCGTTGTTAATGACTGTGATTTTCCTTTCAGCACCATTTCCTGGAACCTGATAGCAAGCTACTACGAGGAGCTGCCATTCGGCAGAGATGGGCTGATGACAGCTGAGGAGCCCTGGAGTGGCAACTATGTGGTGGAGTCCCCAATCTGGATCACAGGTTAAACATGTTTGTCAAACAGAATTACATTAAGACCTATCTTTGTTTCATAAATGTTGCTTGCTCACTCAAAGCTGTTATTAGTGAGGAGTTAGTATGCATTCAGATGCGGCAAATAAAAAGGATAACTTTCACTTGTGTAGTTCATTCCAAAAAGAAAAGGAGAAAATATTATAGAAAAGTAAAGCACAAAATCTATTTAACAAAATAACAGGCTCTAACAGGCAAGGTCATGAACATAACTAAGTATTCTTAAGGTCAGTTTTCAGTTGCACTTTAAACTGAATCCATTTGTGTGACCCTAAGATTATGGCTGCTTTCCAAAATAAAGACTTCTTGCTTAGGTAAGTAGGAAATTTCCCTGAGAAGATCTTTTAGACTGAGGCCCCATTTACAACGTGTATTAAAATGTGTTTTGGGTGATTGGATTGTAGTCAGCTAGTGCTTGATCACATGAAAGTTCAGGTGTAAATGCACCTGAAAGGCACAGATTATGATCTGATCGGTCCGAACCACCTCAGGAGGTGGTCAATGACACATTGTGGCCACATTGAACCCAAGTGTATATGAAATTGCATTTTTAATCCATACACAACAACTGCATTTACAATCAGATGGGCCTGTTTTATGCTCGACCTCGCTGATTAGCTCTGATGTATATGAAAAAAACTCCAGACCAACAGATTTTTTTTTTTTATTGGCTCTGAAAATACAGAGAGTGTCATGATGTGCATGTAATTTTCTTTTTAAATGGTAATAACTTTTTTTATTTTTATCATAAGAACAGTTGACAGATGGGATCAGGGCCAAGTGTAAATGTAATCAGGTGTAATCAAATGTAATCATATCTCATTTCAATCTGGATAGAGGATGCATTTTAATGCAAGGTGTAAAGGGTGTCAAAAATATACTAGTGTTGTAACCTATGCAAAATGAGATAAGACCGTCCTACCATGCTGTATGAGGTACAGTGATGGGTCCTGAATCAAGAATTAGTGTCATGCCTTAAGGCTGAGTGATATGGGGGTCACATTTTGGACAAGGTAGATGTTAAGGCAAATGTGCAAGTACTATCAACAAGTTCAAGTCTGAAATAGGTCAGCAACTAAGCATTTTCTCAACGCCATGCAAATAGGACTTTAGCCTGTCGGTAAGTCTGTTTAGAAAGCCCACTGTGAATGTGGATAATCAATGCTGTGTTTAAAATTTAGACTTTTGTCTAGAAGGATGTCCAGTTATTTGTAATTATTCATGGATTGACTAGAGACACCATCAAGGGTATTGATGGAGAGGACTGGGATTTTAGTTCCCCCAGCAGAGAAAATCACAGTTTTAGTTTAGGTTGAATTAAAGAGTGATTTCGGATCCAAAAGGTTGTGCAGTAGGGGGTAAAATCAGTCTGCAGATCTGAAAAGTCCATCACTGCAGTTGAGGCACAGGAGTACATGACATCTGATCATCTACATACAGATGGTACTAACAGAATTTAAACTTACCATGTTTGGTAACATAAACTAGGGGGAAAAAAAAGCAAGGATCCCAAAACGATTCCTTGTGGAACACCGCTCTTCACAACATGACATTGCCATGTTTAACAATGTGTGAACAGTTAGTCAGATAACTGTAGAACCACTATGCCGCTAAGCATTCAATGCTAGCACTCAGCAAGGCATTAATAAGTAGTGGATGGTCCACAGTATCAAAACCTTTATAAGGTCTGTAAACAGAAACACACGTGAGTTTGTTGCCTACAGCCTCTTTGAAATCATCTTTGACTTTTAAAGTGCTATGCTTTGATTGGAAGCTGGATTGTAGCAACTATTGATTCCAAGACTTTTGAGAGGACAGAGTGATTGGAAATTGACCTGTCAGGTTTGTTAGGCAGTGGTGTATAATAAACTTGTTTCCAGTTAACTGGGACCTGATTAAAACCAATAGACATGTTAAAAATTACCAATGCAGCAGTGTTTTAGGGTACTTTTACACCTGTAGTTGGGTTTATTTGGTGGCACCACAGTGAAAAAAACGATACATTGTTGCATCATAGTTTTGGTTTGGTTATGAGATTACAGACAGATTTCACCATCAGCACATGGATTTATTATTGGCTTAGCTGTTGAAATCCTGCTAAAATCACATATCTTCTATCACAAAGTCTTGTGGTTGGTTCATTTCCTTTCACACCATAAACGAACTGCATCAGAGTTAATTTGGAAGTGGACTGAGACCCCCCTTTTCCAAACGGCTTTGGCACAGTCGTTTGGTCCGCACCCAGGGTGCGACTGACAGCTTTCGCACCAGCCCAAATGAACTGTACCAACCGCACAAACGGACCCAAGTTCATTGTAACCTAACCAAACAGGTTAGGTGTGAAAGCACCCTAACTGGTAGAGGTCCAGGCCACAAGGCCGGGTTCTCTTTTTTGGGTCAATGATATTTTACGCATGAAGAACCTCAGGGATTTGGAAAGCTTCAAAATCAAATGAAAGAGCAGAGGACACACTTGATGGTGTGAAGCACTCTGAAGAATCAGCTGGGATTGAAGGATATTGCTAATCAAGAATAAGACCTGCGTTTTCAAAATTACTGTTAGGCATTTTAAATATCACGTATGTCTGTAATGGAGACATTTTCCAATTTTCAATTTGTAAGAAATGATTTAATAAACAAATATTACAGTTTTGCACGCTATTGTTTTCTTTCTAGCCCACACCACACAGTTCACCCAGCCAGGATGGACCTACTTGCAGACTGTTGGTCATCTGGCACAAGGTGGAAGTTACGTAGCCCTGACTGACGACAAAGGAAACCTCACTGTTGTCATAGAAACTATGGCAAGTTAGGCTATCCTATTGTGATTTTTTACATTTTTCTCCTGACGTTAATTTTTTACCTTTTAGTTTTGAAACTTGAAATCATAATTTATAAATGATGTTATAAAGTTTGTCAGTATGTAGCTGTACAGAATTTTCAAACAACAGTAAAATTACTACTCTTTTAGGCTTCAGTGTTGAAATTAACCTTAGCCATCATATTTTAGGCTGCTGCTGAGCCTCTGATGTTATTTTTATCACATATACTAACAAAGTCTGTATTGCTGTGTTCACACAAAAACACAAACTGAAGAGATAGATGAATGTTTTTTTCCCATTTCCTTTACAGACTCACAGTCACTCAGTGTGCATAAGACCTCCTCTCCCTCCCTTCAATGTGACATCCCAGAGTGCAACTTTCCAGCTAAAGGGATCCTTTGTAAGTTCCTCTTAGGTCTGCATCTCACTGTTAAAAGATAGCGAGTGATTCTTTTGTTTTATTTTAGGTTATTTATTTTTCCTAGGCTTCCATTAAGGAACTCCAAGTATGGCGGTCACAGTTTAACTTCAAAACAAAAAAACCCTCCTTCTTTGAGAAACTAACTCCACTAAAGGTAAAAGGGGTGTTTAAAAAGATTCAAGTGGGAAGATTCTTCAAGATTATCACTTATTTATTTTATGTGTTTATGATGATTTCAGGTTTTAAACGGATCATTCACATTAAACCTGGCTGAAGATGAGGTTTACACATTAACCACAATGACAACAGGACAGAAGGGCAGTTACCCTGACTCACCTCCATCTGCCCGCTTCCCCAGAGTTTACAAGGAAAACTTTAATGTTCGTAAGTATGGCATGCACAGAACCCAGACTGTTTACAAGTTTGGGCATTGAATTTTTGAAATAATACACAATTCTGAGAGGTGTTTACCAGACAAGAAAATCAAAGATTTTAACAAATAATGATTTATTAAAATAATCAAACCAGAGAAATAAACCCTTTTGGAAAATGTTACTAATATAGAAACAATTTCACTCATGTTGTAAGGTTTAATACATGAAATTGTTTTTGTTATCATCTTTATGTAATTCTTGTATTTCCCCGTGTACTCTGTCCTGATTTTGTCGAAGCATTACATTACAAAATGCTTTGGGGTGGCAGTAGCTCAGTCCATGGGGCTTGAGTTGGAAACGAGAGGGTCACTGGTTCATGTCTCCCTCCAGACCAAATATGGAGTGCGGACTGGTAGTGGGAGAGGTGTCAGTTTGCCTCCTGGGCACTGCTGATGTGCTCTTGAGCAAGGCACTGAACCCCCAACTGCTTGGGGCAAGTGTCCATGAGCAGCCCCCTCGCTCTAACATCTCTCCGTTTAATACATGTGTAGGTCCTCTTTGTGCATGTGTGTATATTTCAGGCCTGTGTGTATATGACAACAAAGTGAAAACATTGAATTTCCCCTGGGGGATTAATAAAGTGTATCTCCTTCTTAATAGTCTCCACCCATCTTCTCCATCTCTGTATTCGACCCTCTGTAGGAAACCCTCCCTTCTCAGAGGCTCCACACTTTGCTGACCAGACAGGAGTGTTTGAGTACTATATCAACATGACTGACCCTGGACCTCACGTTTTCACCTTACGACAGGTTCTGACTGAGAGACCCATCACATGGGCAACTGATGCCGACCAGACCATCAGTGTCATAGGAGACTATCAGTGGTGAGGCAGTGGTACCTTAAAGTACCTCATAGTGTAGTAACATAGTGTAATAACTATGTCAGGTAACAAACTGTTTCGCTTGCTTATAATTGTCTCGGACTTGGGTCAGGTTCGGTCAGGAAAATGCGTCCTGGGTGGGGAGGGATTGGGCATGTAGAGACAGAAGTGACATGCTGTCGTGCAAATAAGATAAGATAAAACTTCATTGATCCCACACTGGGGAAATTTGCATGCTACAGCAGCTCAAAAACACAGACAGAAATATATATGTAGAAATACACACACACACACACACTCACATATATATATATATATATATATATATGTGTATATATATATATATATGTATATATATATATATATATATATATATATATATATATATATATATATATATATATGTATATATATGTATATATATATATATGTGTGTATATATATATATATATATATATATGTGTGTGTATATATATATGTATATATATATGTATATATATATATATATATATATATATATTAGGGTGCATCAAAAAACACAATTATTGAATTTTGATATGGCTGGGTACTAAAAGTGTTTGAATATATGTAAAAACAACACATGCAAAATATTTTTCCAATACATGATTATTTAGGGGTGCCACCACACATCTGTTTTTGTGGAATAAAGTGGTGAACAGTGCTCAATGGCCGCCATGGAGATTTGAGGTAAACAAAGACTGCAGCTCAACAACTCTGAGGTGATCTTTATGTTTTTTGTTGGTATTTATACTCCTATTACATATTACTACCAAATCTGTGGTTTTGTCTTTGTAATTTGAATGATTTGTAGTCATATTTATAGGTATTTAGTGCTCATTGCATCTACTGTAGCTAACATTAGCTAGCCACAGTTTGCTAATGACAGTTAGCTAATAGCTGAGCAAGCCTAACATCAACAACAGTAATATAGAGTAGACAGTATTATATTCAGAGTATTGATGCCTCATATTTATTGAGAGTAGTACTGTAGTCCTACATAATCTAAATGAAATGTAGTCATATTTTTAGGTATTTGGTGCTAAAATCTAGCTAACATTAGCTAGCAACAGTTTGCTAATGACAGTTGGCTAATGATGTTACCTGAGCTATTAATCTTAATCAACAGTGATATAGAACAGACAGTATCATATTCAGAGGAGGCTATTGATGCCTCATATTTATTGAGAGTAGCATTGTAGTTGTTAAATTAAATGTTTAAATATTTGCAAGCACAGCTAGCTACTCTGGTAGTTATGTAACAGTAAGTTATCATTGTAATGATGAAGTTAGACTATGTACAGCTTAAATTTGAGGCTCTGCAAGCATGATTTATCATTACTGAAAGATATTATGTATGCTAAGATATGATTTTAAACACTACAAACACACTACAAACACTTGTCCATTTATTATTTTAGGCCCTGCTCAGCACAACCCACCAGCTTTCCTAAGATGCTGCCCTCAACAACTAGTTCCTGTCAGACTAGCAGTCGCAGCTTGGTCTTTGGTCTGGGCCCCAGAATCACTAGTGAGGATGGCATCATTACCGGTGCCAAGCTACCAACTGGTCGTCAGATCTTACGCTGCATGCTTGCCAAGCAACCTGGTGCAAATGGAGCGTTGTCGCAGTTCGAGGCAGCCAAGGATGTCCTGGAGCAGGTGCGGCCATTTTACAAGAAGGCCAACATCCCAATGGTGAGCGACAAGCGTGCCTGCCACAAGATTGTGGACTTAGTCAATGCCAACAACAAGCTGCGGAAAATTCCCAAGCTAAGCGCTCCAGTGAGGCTGCAGTGAAACAACTGGAGAAAATGGAGTGCAGACTTGATGCCACATTTCCGCTGTGGCCTCCAAATGTTGAGAAGCTGATTGATAACCCTGAAGACCTAGCTTTCTTGGCCAGCATGAAGACCGACAGAGTGGCCACATTTGGTGCATTAGATAAAAAGCTGCAGCTCAAGGTGAAGCGGCAAGAGGAGCGTCAAGCTGCCGCAGCAGCCAGGCAGTCCCGCTGTGAAAAGGAGCTGAAGGAGATGATGGAAATGTCCAGCTTGGTGTCAGAAAGTGATGAGGAGCCGGAGGATGATTCTAACACAGTCTGTCCACCATCTGAGGGCAAACCATCCCTGAAGCGTAAGAAGAGTGGAACAAACATCTTCATTCCACCTGATATCCTTAGCCGACCAAGTGTTGTGTCACTGGCTGCAAGGTTGAAGATGTCACCAATGCAACAGGCTGCCTTCACACGTGGCCTGGTCACAGAGTCAGGCGGTGATTATACACATCTCTCTGCATCCTACGCAACAGCTGACCGAGCAAGACGCCAAGTGTTGGAGACAGTCAGTGAGGAACAGCACAAGCAGTGGACACCACCTCCATTGTGCACCCTACACTGGGACAGCAAGTTAACACCGATGCTCAGCAATGTGCACCAGTTGGAGGAGCGTCTTACAGTGGTGGTCGGAGATTCAGAGCGGCTGAAACTGCTTGGTGTCCCGGCGTATAAGAAGCAGACCAATGAGGCATGTGGAGCTATTATTGCCCGGTTGACATGCAAGTTGCTGCAAGACTGGTGCTGCACTGACCAGGTTGTCAACATGGCATTTGACACCACTCCATCAAACACTGGCCATCTGACAGCAGCCTGCATTGCCATTCAGCTCTCTCTGGGCCGACCACTGCTTTGGTCTGGGTGTCGGCACCACATCGGTGAGGTCCTCCTAAGCCAGGTTTTCACAGACCTGAAGGTGGAGTCGTCATGCTCGCCAGAGGTTACCTTATTCACACGTTTGAGAGAGAACTGGAACCTCTTACCACATGAATCCAGCAGCCAATGGTCTCGCTACATTCCTGGCAACAGAGAGCAACCATTCCTGGGGAAGTTACGTGCTGAACTTGTCAGGTGTGCAAAAGAAGTCACTGACTACAAGCGAGGTGACTACCGTGAGTTTGTGCAGCTGTGCCTTGTGTTTCTGGATGCAGATGGTGAAGAGCAGACTCCAGTGACCTTCCAACGACCGGGAGCACTCCACAAGGCACGATGGATGGCCAAGCTGTTCTACACTCTAAAGCTGGCCTTGATGGAGCAGCACATTACATTGCTTCCCCAGGGCACAATCACCACACGGCAGCAGGTGCCGAAGATTCGGGCATTTGCCAACTTCATTACACACATCTACGCAAAGTGGTGGCTAACCAGTGAGAAAGCTGTAGATGCTGCCTGGAATGATCTAGAGCTCTACCACCACCTGCAAACATACAAAGCTGTAAATGAAAGCATTGCAGTGTCTGCAATCAAAGCACTGGAGAGACATCGCTGGTACCTGACAGGTGAGATGCTTCCCCTGGCTCTCTTCAGCAGCAAGGTGCCCATCGATGACAAGCGTGCACTTGCCAGTGCGATCTTGGAGCACAAGCCCGCTGATCTTCCCATGTATGTCCCCCAGCAGCGCTTTGGAACTGGCTTTGGCAAGCCAAAGTTTCCTACCCTCTTGCCAACCACCACCTTGGCTGACCTCGCCAATGGGGATTGTTGGTTTGGGATGCACCAGCTGCACATTGATCCAGCTTTTCTGTCTCTGGATGTGAAAGAATGGGCTATCAATGCTGCGTTTAAAAAAAGTGAGGTCAATGTCCGTGCGATGAATGTGGTGAATGACTGTGCCGAGCGTGGCGTCAAGCTCACATCCGACTTTGTCGCAGTGGCCAGGAAGGAGCAGCACCTGCAGAATGTGCTGCAGGCAGTTGAACATGACCGCAGCCAACAGCCAAACCTTCGTCGCTGCAAACGCAAGCTGATCCCTGAATAGGAGGGTTACTCTTGGGAGGCAGGTGGGATGACAAATCTGGGGTTAGACGCACTGGCGAGGTTCAGTTCAGATTTCCGCTCTCTCCCTGGTGATGTTGCTCAGTGGAGCGGACTCTGGCACAGTAGACTGAGCAATTAAGTTTGGAGTTTAGTTAATGTTTGTTCTTATCCCTGTGAGTTTCTAGTGAGTTTGCCACTAAAGAGAGTTTGTTATTTAAATGTGTCACTATTGCCCCTTGTGTTTAATAATAAAGTGTTTAAACTTTATATGTGTGTCCGATATCCATCACTGCTACATAAAATTCAGGGTAAGGCTACGTGAACATGTCCCATTGACCGCCATTCATTTTGTCAATAGGACAAATGAATGGAGAATCTTGAAAGCTGAATTCTGAGAAATACCAAATCTGCCCAAAGGGCAAACAAATATATTTACTTTGATAACCCTATAGAAAATGTTGCTGTATAAAAGTTCACTGTACTCAACATTTCCAGGTCAACTTTTTGGCAATTAGACTAGAAATTGCACATTTTCCGAAATTTTACAAAAGTTTATGTGTGAGGTGGCACCCCTAAATCTCAATGGATTTCCTCAAAACTTTGCAAAACACATTTTTATGTTCATTAGAAAAAAATGGAATGCCAGCCAAATTGATATTATGAAATTAAAATTTCCCATTCAAATTTGATGCACCCTAATATATATATATATATGTGTGTGTGTGTGTGTGTGTGTGTGTGTGTGTGTGTGTGTGTGTATATACAGTGGTGGAGAAAAGTTTTCGGACACCCCATGCATTTGTGAAATATTGCATTAAGAATCACTCTTAGGTCTTCAAGTGCAATTTCTTTTAGTACAGTCACAGCCAAATTACTAAACAAATCCTAAAAAAGCCATTAAAAGCTTAAAATTGATTGGTTCCATAAAAATACATTTTGAGTATTGGGTCATTTTTGGTTCCAGTGATCAATCAATCAATCAATCAATTTTATTTATAAAGCCCAATATCACAAATCACAATTTGCCTCAGAGGGCTTTACAGCATACAACATCCCTCTGTCCTTAGGACCCTCACAGCGGCTAAGGAAAAACTCCCCAAAAAAACCCCCTTTAACGGGGAGAAAAAAATGGTAGAAACCTCAGGAAGAGCGACTGAAGGAGGGATCCCTCTTCCAGGACGGACAGACGAGCAATAGATGTTGTACAGAACAGATCAATATAATGAATTAACAGTAATCCATATGACACAATGAGACATAAGGAGAAACAGATATTATATTAATAATATGATTATATATGTATGTGACAATAATGATATGTGTATAATAGTCCAGGTATGACTAATAGTAACAGCAGCAGTGGGAGGCATCAGGCAGGACCACGGCAGCAGCACAACACCACACACCATCCAGGCACAGCTGTGACACGAGTTAACCTGAGAGACAGTGGAGCACAAAGGCTCCGGAGAACAAGCCGAGTTAGTGACATGCAGTAGGCCCGGGTTAGAGAGATGCATTAACAGGACATGAGTACTAGCAAGGGAGAGAGAGAGAGAGAAAGGAGAGAAGGGGCTCGGTGTATTATAGAAGGTCCCCCGGCAGACTAGGCCTATGTCAGCCTAACTAGGGGCTGGTCCAAGACAGGCCTGAGCCAGCCCTAACTATAAGCTATATCAAAAAGGAAAGTCTTAAGTCTAGTCTTAAAAGTGGAGACGGTGTCTGCCTCCCGGACCGAAACAGGAAGCTGATTCCACAAAAGAGGAGCCTGATAGCTGAAGGCTCTGGCTCCTGTTCTACTTTTGGAGACTTTAGGGACCACGAGTAACCCTGCATTCTCAGAGCGCAGTGTTCTGGTGGGATAATAGGGCACTATGAGCTCTCTGAGATATGATGGAGCCTGATCCACTAGTGATTAGTGATCCACTAATGACGGTCGTGCTTTTTATTAAAAGACACAATTTTTGTTGCCGTGCTTTGTGTCTATATAAAGCCAGCACATTTGAAAGTTCTTCAGAGACAAAAATGGCTAAAACAAGGAACCTAACACAGGAAATACGCCTGAAGATACAGATTCTCAGCCAGGAAGGGTACAGCTGCTGCCAGATAGCCAGGAAGTGCAGATGTAGTCCTTCAGCAGTTGGATACACTCTGCAGATGGTTTATTTATTTTTTGTTCAGTTTTGAACACATTCTCTGTTATTTGTTGACTTTGATACTGACAATGTTGAGAACTGACATATTGAAACTGTCAAGAATTTAGTTTTGTTAGTTTTTCTTGTAAACAATAAACAAAAAAAATATTATTTGTATTTGTTTGTGTCTGTCTAATGCAGCCACACCTTTTGAAACACAAAAAAAGATTTTTCCACAAATATTTCATGATAATATTTGAGATTGTGTAAAAAATTTTAAGGGTGTCCAAAAACTTCTTTCCACCACTGTATATATATATATATACACACGCACATAAATATGTGTACATATTTTACTAGAAAATGAATGAGCTGTACACAGGACTATTTACAATATATATATATATATACAATATATTTATAGATGCAGAATATTGCACAGAGTATGTAGATTGCACAGAGTATGTAGTGTAATCAGCAGACATGACAGTGCTACATTACATTAGATGTTGCTGTTAAAGAGTCTGACAGTTGATGGGATGAATGAGATGGGATGAATGACCTGCGGTAGTGCTCCTTGCAGGGGGTGAGAGGTGTTGTCCATGATGGATATCAGATTTGCTAACATCCTCCTCTTGCCCACCTCCTCGATGGTCTCCAGAGGACAGTCCAGGACCGAGCTGGCCCTCCTGACCATCTTGTTTAGTCTTTTCCTGTCCCTCTCAGTGCTTCCACAGCTCCAGCAGACCACTGCATAGAGGATGGCAAACACTACCACAGTGTCATAGACAGTCCTTAGCAGTGTCCTGCACACTCTGAAGGACCTCAGTCGCCTCAGCAGGTGGAGACGACTTTGGCCCTTCTTGTACAGGACGTTGATGTTCGTGGACCAGTCCAGTTTATTGTTGAGGTGAACACCCAGGTATTTGTACTCCTCCACGACCTCAATGTCCAAACCCTGGATGTTCACTGGAGTAGTCTGGGGCGCTTTCCTACGGAAGATAAATAACATAAGGCTATTTAGTTTATGAAGAGAGAAGATGGAGTCCTCTCCTCTTATATGCTTTACTCACAAGTGTGTGAATTGACCTGGATATGAAACGTCCGTAGTGCAAAATAATATAATGGTAGTTTCTAAAGAGCTAAGACGAAAAAAAAATAGATAAAAATCAGCACGGCGGTCATATTTCAGTGCGCCGCTGCGAGTTGCATATAGGGGAAACACTGCTTAACTCTGTAAGTCCAGGGGTGTGCCAGTTATCTATTCAACCTGACAACACTCTATTGTGTTCCAGGCAGAACCTGACAGTTACATGTGATGTCTTCATGGAGAGCATTAAGACTGGTGGTGTGTTCATAGCAGCCAGAGTGGATAAAGGAGGCCAGTCCATCCGCAGCGCTAAGGGAGTCTTCTACTGGGTGTTTGCAGATGGCACATACAAAGTTACCAATGATCTTGGTCAGTAGTATCACCCTCTTCATGAGGACATTTTTTTTTTATTATTTAGACCAACAATGAAGAAATATCTAAAGGGAGAAGTGTCATTGTGACATTTAAAGAACAAGGCAGGCAATAATGTATGTTTCTCATTTTCCACAAATCCCATGAAAAGACCAAACCAGCAATGTGCTTTTTACATGGTGAGACAGGTGTTATTGCTGTCCCTTTGATCACTGTGCCAGACTGATTTGTTCTCTTCTTTTGTCAACAGCTGGACAGACTGTACTTGCAGAGGGACAGTCTGGTACCCGAGCATATGGTTGGCACACCTTATCACTCACTGTGCATGTAAGTGTAGACACAAGGTTTTTAATGTCTGGAAAGGTTTTGTACTGACACTCTGTTGTTTGTGTTATTCAAACCTATGGCTTTTGGCAAGTTGATATGATGATTAAGTTAGTTGTGAAGACAAGACAGAATAGCAGCTTAACTGAATGGAAATACTCTGATGAGTGCAGTTTAGGACATTGAGATAAGATTAGATTTGATTTGATTAGATCACAATTCCACATGGCAGCCTCTTTTCTATCAGCAGATTAATTGACAATGAAAATAATAGTTGTAGTCTAACGTGAGAGTGTTTTAGTAAGTTAAAGGGTATATAGAGAGCTGAGAGCTTTGATTTATTGAGCAGGACGCACTTAAAGTCCCATTATCTCCATAGAACTGACTCAGGTGTTGCTGGTTGCTCATCTCTGTAAGAGCTGAATGAACCTGCTTTGATGGTTGTTTATGTTGGTTTAAGTCTAATCACTTGGTAACTCAACCTCTCAGCCACATGCATGTGACTGACTGTCAAGATGAGCCAGCAGATAAAGAGTAATACTTTGTCAGTGTGTGCAGTTAACGTGTCACTGAGCTCCCTCTCTCCTGTAGGGTCAGTATGCATCCGGGCTGCTGAATGGATACCCGCTGTGGAAGAATGCTGTGGTACTGACACCAATGAATGGCTGGGCTGCTATAGGGACACAGTCCTTTGAACTGGCTCAGTTTGATAACTTTGCTGTGGTGGCAGAATATTGAGTTCACTGTGAAATAATGATTTACACTGTGCTCTGAATATTGTGATTAATTTATTAAGATTTAATAGTGCCAAATGATCAGATTGCCTTCTCTGTAAAATTTTTAAAAGACAAGAAATAAGAGAAGAAGTGGGCACATACTTAAACATAACACGACTCACTCTGAAAATAGCTGCCTGATGTGAATGTAAATAATTTTGCTCTGTGTTTTTATGATATTGAAGGTTTTTTTTATGTTTTGATTTGTAATGATTTTAAAATTAAACATTTGAATCCAACTGTAAATAAAAAGTGGCTGTAAATATTGTTTCATCTAGTTGCCTTTGAAAAATGACTGCATATGAAGCAAGTTAATTTGGCTTCAACATTCACTTGTCTAGATACTCTATCTGATGAAATTGTGAACGCTGGTTGGAGTGTAGGGTGGATCTTCACAATCATGCTCCCTAACTGAGGCCCAGGACACTGAGATGGCCACAAGAGATGCAAGGGTGTCCTTGAGTCTACATCTGTGGCCAGGTCTTGTGTATTAAGATCATAGAATGTACATGAAGCCTGTGGTTAAGATAGGTAATGGACCTGGGACCTGTGTGTAGGGTTCATGCTGGGATAAAAAGTCTTCAGTACCCAACACTCTGGTTAGTTACATTGATGCAACTATTGGATCTAAGTTAAATGTTTCATGATGGGGTGTCAAACATACACCCTGTGGGCCAGAACTGGCCCACCAAAGGGTCCAGTCCGGTCCACGAGATGACTTTGCACACCAAATATCAGTGCACTTGTGAAGGCAAAGAAACAAACCAGAATACAGTTCTCTGTAAAAACAATGAATACTTTTTGTGGTCATATTTAAAGATAACCAGTATGACTACATAGGAGCGAAAATGAATGGAAATACACACGTTATGACCGTGAGTAGCGGACTGACTGAATGTGGAAAAATTGAGATAAAGTGTTGAAATTTTATTCAGAGATCTCAGGTTGTTCACCATCTGTTTCGTACATGGATGCACATTTTATACTTCTGTACACAAAAAGAAAGGTAGACATTTGGAGATCAAGTCAAAGGTCAAAGTCTCTTTATTGTCAATACCACAATGTACAGGACATACAGAGGATTTAAATTACAGTACTCTCCAACCCGTAGTGCAAAATGCAAGTAAAAAAGTAAACTAATTTAAAATAAGAACATAAAAAAGATGTTTTTTATTTAACAGTTATTATGGAATGATCTTACTGGCGGCCCACTGCAGATTATATTTGGCTGTAATATGGCTCATGAACTGAAATGAGTTTGACAGCCCTGCATTATGTGCATCCTTGTGATACATGGATGCTACTGTACATGGAGACATACACATTTCTTGGTGTCTCTGTTAGTTTCTCCACCTCCACCCGATAGAAACAGATTTTTTTAAAGATTATCATTTGACTTTATTTGAGAGGATAGTACTTGAGCATGAAGGGGGGAGAGAGGAGGGGATGACAAGCAGCAAAAGGGCTGCAGGCTGGAATCGAACCCTCAGCCGCTGCGGCAAAGACATTGCCTTTGTGTGGGCTATGGGATGCCTGCCCTACCCTACTGGACGCCCCACAAACAGACTTTTAGTGGTCATTTTGCTTTAACTCTGCCGGGCAGTTTGTTTGGTGCAGATTTTATGCTGCCGACCTGCACTTCCACGCGGTGTCGCGTGAAGACGCTTCGCTTGTCTGAAGGTCGTTTGCGCGAGAGCGCCAGCTCCATGGCAACGGGACACCAACAACACTTGCGAAGAGCTGTAGATCGGATGCAATGGCGGAGCCGAGGATGGAGAAACTCAGACAGTCGCCTAAAAGAGTTTTTATCAACAACATCGACTCATACGCTTCTAAATGTATCGCCAAGGTAAATATATTTCACAGTGGAATGTCAGAATTCAGTCAGCCAAGCTGGCAGCGACGTTAGTGAGTAGCCTAATTAGCAATCATTGTTCCGAGGTTTGTAGCTTAACAGTTAACTGAGCAGGAAATTGAGGTAGACTTGTGAGCAACTTTGGTCAGCAACATAATTGACGTCTCTATGCTGCTTGCAGTTTTTGTGTGAATGTGTGGTCGGGGCGGCCGTTGATCCTGATGGACAGGTGGACACGAAGGGGGAGACAGTAATGACCTGCAGCGGAGCACGAGCTTTTCACATTGTTGGAACTGTTTCTGACAGATGTGATGAGGACAGACAGTATGTCCTGGAGGAGTATTTAGTAAGTGCTCAACAAAAAGCTTTGCAATAGCTGTATAGTGTTACTGTGAGTTGGCCACTGCAAATCAACATTATTTTCTACTTAAAGGGGCACTATGCCCATTTTCAAAATGTACACGTTATTCCTATGGTTTAAAGTATCCCAAAAATATTCGTAAACATGAGCAACTCTCTCCCAGATCCAAAATCTAGAGTGCTGAAACTCAAATTTGTGATGTCATAGGGCATTGGTTCCCAACTGTTGGCAGTGGTGGAGCTAGACTTCTGTCCTTGGGGTGGCCAGAGGGTGGCCAAGGCTATTTCAGGGGGTCCACAGATAATGACAATTAATTTGTTTCTTGAACAATCAATTGCAATCAGAGTCTCTAAATGTTGAAATATATTAAAGTAGCTACATATAAAGCACATAGGAGATGAGATTTTTGTATGTAATTTGCAGTTTATTAACAATGTACAAAATGTAAAACACAACAATCAATTTTTCAACAACACCAGTGAAAATTAAGCATTCTTAAACAAAACAGTAATAATACCACGCTCATTTTGCACTCATCATAAGGTTAGGATATAGCCAATTGAGAAACACTCAGGGGCATGTGTATTTTTAAGTGAAATACATCGTTCTGGTGTCACTCAGAGAGCAAAATTAAGAGGTTGTAAAAAAATAAAAAATAAAAAAGTCCTTCCAGTCCTTATTGGACTTATTAAACTAAACATATTTTCTTCTACATCGTGTTTCTTCAAATAACTAAACTAACTGTCTTTACTTATCAATAAAAGACTCGACTTCTAGATGTCTTGTGCTGAACGTAACCGCTGTGAAACAATCATTAATTAACGTGTTATCGATGTAATTCACCGCTTTCTTACTGTCACTGCTCCCTTCATTCACTCTCTATCTAGCTCCAGCAGCTAACACAACAGCACCGTGGTGAAGTTAGTTTCAGGTTGGACATTTGGCAGATTCGGATATTCATTGTGGGTTCAACAGTGCACCCACCATCCCACCTGAAACTAACTTCACCATGGCCACAAACAGCATCCTGTAGTCTACCTCTATAGCTGCTTACTGACGGAGCAACTCTGTCCATTCAATGTCCAGAGCTTTTATACAGAACAGAGGAGGAATAAAGTAGTTGTATTCCTGCATTGAACAGCAGCGTGACAAGAAATGGCAGCAAACAGCAGCAGAGGCTAACGTAAGCTGCTAATCAGCGGGTGAAGCTGAGTCTCCGTACAGACACAGACATACAGGTGGAGAGTTGTTACAACTTCACTCATTTAACTATTTAATCTGCATGAAGTAACGTCTCGGCATAAAATACGGTCGTTTTCCTCACCGATATAACTTTGGTGTCATTAGGAGTCTATGCTTTGGATAACGTGTTCAGGTTCAAATCTGGCTCAAGGCGAAGATTTTACTTCTTTTCCTAGTAAGGTGGATTACAACTCTTTGTGGTACATAGCGCAAACTACTCTACAGGAGGGACCTAGCAGTCAATAGGTGTCACCGATTTCAAAATGCAACTGGCTCCTTTCGACCAGATGTGTGGTGCAGTGACATGTCAATCATCTGGGGTGGCACCTGGGGTGTCCAATCTTCCTCTCTAGCTCCGCCCCTGACTGTTGGGTTGTGGCCCAAAAGTGAGTCCTGGGTCCATTCTGAAAAATGTTTCAAGCTTGTAATAAACATACTCTATTTCGAAGTACAGTCAATTTTCCAATCAGAGCTTTTATTTTGAAGTGCTGTTTTCTGCTGTAGAGTGAGCAAATAACTGACAGTTACTTATTAGAGACGGCAAACTAGCTCGATGACATGGCCAGACACAAGTATGTAACAGCTGAATATATTAAAGTGTGTGGACCTTAAACTAGTGCCTAAGGAGAAATCTGGACCGTGTGGTTGGATCAGTTGGGAACCAGTGTTATAGGGTATGAAGTCTGGAGCTGCTCCACGGGCAATGAATAGTGAAAGATGTTGTAGATGACACTCAGAGCAGCCAGGGGAATGTTCTGACTTTATGTATACATTTCCTGTTTCAGGACTGAAAACACCATAATAGAATGAAGCTCATTTGGGTATAAAAAGAACAGCAAACATTCTGTGGGTCCACAAAATCAGTCTCCCATTCATGTCTGTGGAGCAGCTCCAGACTCTATACTCTGTGCCATCACAGGGAGAGTAGTTCATGTTTCCTAATACTGATTGAACTTTCTCAAGCCATAGAAATAACATAAAATCCAGGACTTCTGACATGTCTTTTTTTGTTTCCTGTTTGTAAGCAACTGAACAGAATTGAACTACTTTCAAAACTGATGGACTGTGATGTAGTCATCTACAACATTACCCAGCATGCTGAGCAGGTAGAGGAAGCCTTCTGGGCTGTCTCAGGTCAGTGGTTGTCTGTCTCTGTTGGGTGGTTGCTGGGTTTACAGGTTTTTCATTTGTTTTCTTCAGACTGTTCATACACATTCCGTTAAATGTCTTGAACTACATCTATAGTATGGATGGACTCAGGGGCGAAAATCCCATTTCATTTTGGGGGGGGACAATAAACAGTAAAATTTCAGAGAGTAATTCCTGGGGGGGACATGAAAAAAATGCTCTCTCCCTCTCTCTCTCCTGCTCCTTTGGAACTTGCCTTGCAGGGTTGAGCCCACAGCATGTTGAATATTAGAAAAAGTAATAATAGTAGGTATAGCATTGTTGTGTATCAGTGCATATTCTACCTGTATACAGGTTTTTCTATGTTCAAACTGAAAAATCAACAATGGTATTAGGTGGAAGGTGGAAATGATACACCTTTAAGACCACATCTAACAGAATTTCTTTGCACCCTGCTCTAATTTCCACCATAGTCCATCAAAGTAGCTTTACAAAACTGAAGCTCAAAATAACTTCCAAAACTATAGAGGAAATACCATCAAGAAAAAGAGAGATGAGACGATCGCTTGCTCGCTGACACACGGAGCTGCCGGTAGCCCCGCCCGTTAGAAACGGCATGTGGACTAAACCACTTTGAGAAATAGGGGGGTCATAATCTTTCAACAATTAAAAAAAAAAGGTTTTACGTTTATAATTTGGAGCGCTTGTGTTGTGCTTTTATTGAACATGACTATATTATTATTCAATTGTTTTTGTGTGCTTACAATGATTTTTGGGTGGGACAACTTTATGGAAGGGGGGGACACGTCCCCTGTGTCCCCCCCGGGATTTCCGCCTATGGATGGACTGTTCTTTACTTTTTTTTTTTAAATTTGACCCCCCTCAAAGAAGTTGAAAAAAGCCTCGGTTTTTCACTTTTGTTGTGAATCCTGGATAGTTTGTGTAAATGGTTTATTTTTGGACAAATTTTAAATGAGACATAGAATAAAATAATTTTGATGAAATAGCACTATTTTAAGCTCGGGTTTGACAATTTGAAATGAAATAAATTAATACATTATTTGATATGAATATGCATATCTTTTTTTTTAGCCATTGAACTGTAAAAAGCTTTAATCGCAGTATGGTATTAAAACTTTAAACTTCAAGTCTTGTTACCATATAATATGTTAACAAGGCATTTGAGGCATTTTCCAAGTTGTTTTCTTCTTCTCTTATTTGCATGTCACACGGAGCGTAGGGCAGTGTTCCAGCCCTCTGGTTGGTTACATTATGTGGCATTAAAAAAAACTTTTTGTGTTTTTAATCACAGCTTTTGCAGTTTGAAAATTACATTCTGTTACACTGCAGTGGAGATTTGAATGTGACTGATTGTTTAAAAACCACAACTGTGTCTAATATCAGTTTGCCCCCTCTCCAAGTATGAGAAAATGACCTAAAATGCTGTCTGCTACTGTATCAGTACTTTCTGTTCTGTTTGATAACATATTATCTGTGGATAAAAATATGACAATAATATGTAAGTTTTCAACTGTGTGAATTCATGTGTTTTATGCCTCTACGCCGGTGATAGCCATGACCGGAGGTATTATTTTTTTGGGCTTACTGTCCATCTGTCGGTCGGTCGGTCCGTCTGTACATATGTATGTTCCATCCTCATGAACACAATATCTCAAGAACGTCTCAAGGGAATTTGTTCACATTTGGCACAAATGTTGAGTTGGATGTAAACTGTAAGAGAAACTTGACTGGTGCGTGGAGGCATGCAACTACGGGGCAGTAATTCTACTTTTACCTTTAAGAAGGACTTCTTAACCTAAAATTACCTCAAAAGAAAGTCTGTATATCTGCATTTTTATTTAAGGAGTATATTACAGAGAGATTGTCTGCAGCCAACACATGAGCCAGTCTCCGAACCAATCGGCTGTCAGTCTGAACACTGTAAGCATTTGAGGGGCAGGTGGCAATTATTTCAAGAGATCCTGTGTAGCCGGCAGATATTTGGGACAAGACTTCCTCTTCCATAGACCGGTCATTTCCACTAATCTCGATAAAAAGATGTCTGCTTATAAATGCAGATACATCTTTTAAAAAGCTAAAACAAAGCTAACTCATTGTCAGTCAATAGCTGATGAGATCTGAGATTGTATTTAAGCCAATACGTTCCACACAGTCTGTAAGCTGCCATTCAGTTATGATTGTCAATACTACACTTGGTCTACAAATGGCCTACACACGGAATCCTGAACACTTCCAAGATCAAAATCTTGTCCTGTCGACATGCAGATATCTCTTTATAGAGATTACGCATTGGTAGAAAATACATATAAGGATACCACAATTAATCAGGTAACAAGTCCTCTTGTGTTGTATTTACAGCTCTCCATAATGAAATGAGCCATTTCTCTGGACCGAAGGTGTTCATCCTCGTCTCCACAGTGATGACCTGGGTGTGCAGCAAGCCAGTTGATGATGTAAGTGCATACACACAATACAATATATAATATATACAATATATAATCCCCTTTTATTTAGTGTTGATTAGTCCCACCATGTAGTTTCTAACATGTCAAACAATAACTAAACTGCCCATCACAGAACATTTTCTTAATGACCCTTTTTGTCTGACCAACAGTAAAACACCCAATGCGTTAAACTTACAGAGTAAAACAGAGAGAATGTTACGCCCCACCCTTAGGCGGCCCTATGGGGCGAACAGAACTCCAAATATGACTCAGAAAACAATCACATGAACACCTTTTAAAACACTCAAATCCATGGGATTTATTAGGTTTAAAACAAATACACAAGACACACAAAAATCCCATGGGGAGAGGCAACAGGACCAGCAGTTTCCACACCAGAACCTCTCCCCTTGCTGCTGGCACAGGAGCTCTTAAATACCTCCATGCCAGGTGCACTGTACCTTGTTACCTGATGCAGCACACCTGGACAGATCTACAAGGGAGGGAAGCAGAACAGAGCACATACAGCAGAACAGCGCACATACAGCCGTAACAAGAAGCAGCAGATCTGATTCCTCTTTTGCTATTTGTATTAGATAAATTGATTAGCAGAATTGTTAAATACATTATTATGCAGTATATTCTGTTAACAATATTAGAAAAGAAATAGATACATAAATAAAAAAGTTATTGTAATAGTCATGGCTATTCTTTATTTCACGTGAATTAAAAATATAATTTATCGTTTAGTGTATGAAATTACTTTTTACAGTAACCCCAATGAACTACAGCTCATTTTGACAATGTCCTGGCTCAGTTCACTCATCAGCTCTGTTGATACTGTTATTGTCAGTAGCATTCCTGTTGCTGCCTGTGTTCTGTAACAGGATGTCCCGTTCACTGATGAGATCTTCTGGAGAAGAAGAGCACATCCCAACTTTAAGTCACACATTGACCTGGAGAAGAGGGTGGTCAAAATGGGCAAAACTGTGAGTTTAAAATTGCTTTATATTTTGTATTGGAGACTTGATTGACACGTATGGCCTTGTCACATGGCTGTTGCTTTCAGAATAGGACATTGTTCTCGACATACGTGGTGGCGTCAGGACTTCAGTACGGGATGGGAGAACAGACCTTCCACTTCTTTTTCAAGGTGAGGTTTGAAGACAGTTGGAGATTGTTGCTTTAGATATCAACAGGACCCATTTTACCTTTACGCTATACAGACATCTCTATTTATCACTGAAACTAAAAGTTTAACTTGGGAGAAAGATTTTTAGAAACTCTGCTTTTTGTGTTGACGTGTTACATGTTTTAGTGTTGGTTTGTTACTTCAGTGTGTGTGCTGTTATTTCCTTTGTGAGGTGACATTTCATGCAATGACAGAAGTGGTGAAAATAGTGCTTTTTACATGTTTACACATAAATGTACAATTTTTCTTCCACTTTATTGAGGTACAGAGACGAATTCACTACAGAGGTCACTGCTCCTGGTAGCCTTCTGATAATAGCTTTTTTTCAAGCTTCTTTAGTGTTTTCATGTGGACAGTTTTTTTAATAACAGTGTGTATGGTGGGAATTTTTTTTTTTGTTTTAAAAAAGGAGGGAAAAAATGTATTTACAGAAGTACCTGTGTCCATGTGCACTAGGCCTAAATCCCAACAGGCATCACCATCCTTAGGCCCCAATCACACAGAAAGCATTTCAGCAGCTGGAGGTGGCTTTTTGAGAATTAAGCTTTTTTGTCTCACTGTTTTTGTGGTGCTATGCTCTAAGCGTCTGGCGTTTTGGCCGGTGCACTCTGAACTCTTTGAGTTAAAAAAACTTCAATTCAGAGCAGAAAAGCTCCCCACGTCATTTCCGCTTTGTTCCCATTGTCCAATCGGATGATTTGAGAGGTGGGCCTTCCGTGGTGATCAGACACTCGGCAGGACCAATGGACTCCCTGTAGTTAGTATTCATTTTTGTTATACTAGGCCTGACAATAGACAGCACATTGTCAAACTGCCACCGAGTCATCCTAAAATATGTCTGGAAAGGTCCATCATGGAGGCGAAGCTCCTGGACCAACTGGTGGTACTCCCTGTGAGCCATCCTCGAGCCCAACAAACTCTGTGCTAACAGCCTCTCACCCTCAACCAGATCTACAACAAGTTCCCTCTGCATGTCCATTTTAGGAACTAGCTATTTATTACTGTGAAATAAATAAAATAAAATAAAATAAAATGGTAGATTGATTTCACAAAAAGGTATGGGTAAGGAGGTGATGCGGTGGTTGTCTGGCAACAATAAAATGACGGAGCAATGGTTTTTAAACTAGTTTCATAACGGTGCACCTTGTGTTTAGCAACCTGCAAAAGGCCCTCTATGTGATCAAGGCCTAAGGCCCCCGCCACAAACAATGTGAATTTGCTTTACACAAATAACTAATTGAAATAATCTGTATTATTAGACATCATGGCTGGGACAAGAACAGGAAATACCTGTCTTTGGAGATGGCAACAACATTGTCCCCACAATTCACATCAACGACCTGGCAAGGTAGGACAAACAGTTCTTAGTAGTATGGTTTTTTTTTTTTTTTTCATAATAGCTTCTTTTAACAGCTTTGGGGTTATAGATTTCACAGAGCCCTGCACTGCTAAAAGCTTTACAAAATAGGACCCATATTGACTTAAAGTAGTGACACTGGGATATAAAGGACATATACATGTGCTTTAAACAATGTGATTTCTTTGTGTATAAGTGTGATTCAGAATGTGATTGAACGTCAGCCCAAGCCGTATTACCTGTTAGCTGTGGATGATTCCAACAATACCATGGAGGACATTGTGAAGGTGTGTGGAGCAACTGATCAAGAAATCTTCTGTCAAAGACACATGTCTCTGTCAGTGGACTGAAAATGGAATGAAGCCTGTTATGTAAAAATAAAAATTTATATTTTCGTATTACTGATCAATTTATAACCTAATTGTACACAAACAAAGCAATGAGTGTGTCTCAAATTGCATATTCCGCTAGTATACTTCAATGCAGTGCACTATGCACACTACGTACTTCTTGCATGGTACACTAATCTCTTCTTCCTCATTGTCTTTTGAAACGGTGTATTGCAAACGGATGGTGGAGCATTATCACCAACATATGACCACTATGGCTGCCCACACATAAACCAAACTGACGTCAGAACGTCAATGCTGATAAAAATGGGCTGCTGTAGCTCAGAGCAAGTTAGCTAGCTGGTGAATGCTAACGTTAGCACTCACATTATTGTTACCAAGTCATTATAGACCCAACAAACATTACTGACAGTAGTATTAGTACTAAGAAAACATGTATTACTGACAGGCTCCTTGTTGTCCCCAGCCGCCATGTCAAAAGTTGAGAAGTTTGTAATGTAACTTCTGTGACATCACAAAGGTGATTGTTGAGGGTGAAAACTATCCATCATTCCACACTCAACTTTTGGACCGTTTTGAATGCTCCAGCAGTACACAGAATTTTCCTGTACTATGTGTGTGCACTCGAAATATTAACTGTTTAGTACAGAAGTATAAGATTTGAGACACACTGTAGGTCTCAGGTCTTATAACACTATTGATACAGTATACTCACCCTTGTTGAATAAATGCTTGATATGTTTCCTACATAAAGATATAATGATATGTGAGCTCTTTCTCCACTAGGCAGTTGCTTCTTCACTTGGACCAGGGAAGATCCAGAAAAGGCCATTCGAGGAAGCCTTCTTAACACAAGACTTGAGTGTATGTTGTACCTGTTTAAATTGCTCTTCAATTATAGCTTGGGGTATTATTTAATTAAATTACTGAACAGGCTTATATTTGGGACAGGCCTTTAATTCCTTTTAAACAAAATTGTTACTCAGCAAAGATGAGGAACACAATCAAATTGTTTATTTTAACCAGTATAAATATTACATGCATAAAAATTAGGCTTCGAATAACATATCAGTTATGAATCATTTATTTGATCTAGCTCTGACAGACAGGGCATCACAGAGAGAGTGTTATGACACTCATTTTACAGCAGTTGAGGATTACAGCGCATGGCATACTGACACAACACCACTTTATCTTGTTAAAACAAAATTCACAACTTGGATTATTTTTTTATGAAAAACTGTTTTGATTCTTTTGATCGGAGGACCCTTATAGACTCAAGGAATATGAATAACTTACAGAGTAATCGAGGAGGAATGGACTCATATTCTGACTGTATGATAGCTTCAGAGGTAGTGAGTCACCACTTGTTCTTTCGTATGGTATATCCGAATGAATTGCGGTCTTCTCTGGTGCTCACAGTTTTTCTAAAAAAAAAACTGAACGATTGAATCATTGAGAATCTAACCTCCATGTTGAACAAAGTTTAAACATTTGTATTTGTATGTGCAATTTGAACAGCTAACAAATGATGTTTTATACATCCAAAGAACTTCTATAAAAATGAACTGCTTGGCAACCAGACTGGACGTCTGATTGAGACAAGTGTTTGTCAAAATGTGTAGCCACACTGGGCTAGTAAAAGGGACGAGGTGTTCAATTAGGACGAGGCTTTTAATTGAAGTTTTGCGGTATTTTTCTGCAGTGCTCAGGAGAGTTTGTTTTTATGTCACAGATAACACTGATTTTTTTTACAATCTTGCCTCACTATTGCTTACAAAGCCTAAAAAGCGTATGCAGCATTTATAGATACACACTTATTTTCTGTCTGCCTTAGAAAGAGGTGAGTAGGACATACATCTCGTGTGTGTGCTGCTGGAGCTTGACTCGAGACATGATTAGCTTAGCTTAGCCTTAAGACTTGAAGCAAGTGTAGTACACCAATCAACAACCCTAAAGCTACTAATAACACGTATCTGGTTAGTTGAATCTACAAAACAAAATGTAAAGATGGCAGTTTTTGCTTTTTGGGGTATTGGAACATTTTCTTGACAAACAACAGCTGAGTGCAGTGACTTTGTTCAGCTTTCTGGAGTCTTAACATCACTGTAAGATGTCCAGGTTTGGTGCCAGTGTGCCTAAAAAGAGACCAAAACTTGCACTCTCTGACTGTATCTGGCAACTCGCCTTATAGCAGGAAGTGCTCCACAGAACTGCTTGGCAGACGGATAAACTGTTTGTCAAGAAATAGTTCCAGCCAACATGAAGTACAACATGTTAGCTGTAGAGGTGTTGGTAGATGTATGTTGGAACTTTGCACAGAGCCAGGCTGGTTGTTTCTCCCTGCCTCCAGTCTGTATGCCTAGGATGGCTACACATGTCCTGACTCTGTACCGAAGGCAGACATGAGACTGAGATATTCATCTTGTCATCACAAGAAGGAAAAAAAGTAGGGAATAAGTTTATACCAAAATGTTGGATTATTCCTTTATGATCTGTTGACCTGTTGTTTCCCCTTGACAGGTAATGGAAACTGATTCCTTGCTGGTCAACCTACGCATGGAAGCTGTCCATCTCAAGGAACTGTTCTCTATCAGCTGGTTGTGTGAGTCTGGACTGGTGGAGAACATCGACCTGGTGGTAGAGGAGTACCAGCAGACCAGAGGACTACTGGTAGGTACCAAAGCAAAAACCAGAAACATGTCCTTATCTAAAGAATACACGTGTCACAAAACAAGAACTATTTAAATCTTAATTATAGCTGCTTTGCAGTGGTGAGTCTGGACCGGATTTGTGTACGAACAGGTGATACAGGAGGATCTGTTGGCAGAACTGCCCCTGTGATCTGGGACTCATTTGACCACATATCTTTTGTAGTGTAAACACTACTATGTCCTGATGTGTCTTCAACAAGGACTACGTCATCAATGCAGGTGGTTGTGATGTGGTTTGGTGACACCGTGATGATGCTCTATAACTTGCTCGTTACTAACAGTTGGATGAAGTGTTGCTTAACTGTCCAGACGTGTTGAATTTTGCTGACAATGATATCTTCAACTGTGCTGATAAGCCCACTAACATGATGAGCAAGCAGTTAGCACACTGAGAGTGTGAACTTAATGTTTGTGTGCAGGGCCCTTTGACCGTCTGTAACATAGACAGTAACAAAATCTAAACACAGTTGGTCAGCTGGAGATGCATGATAGACCTGGGTGTGAAAGACGATGTGTCTCGGCTGTCCACTTGTGTTCGGATCACCAAAACACAATTTAACACCAGATGTTAACAGGCTCTTAGAAATCACACATGGGCACACAGCACAATGCTTGCCTGACTAGGCATTATTATGTTTTTTCTGCATCACCCAGGACTCAAACTCACAACCTTAGACACCAAGGGAAAGTCATGATCTTGTTGAGTTACCTGCTGAGTGAGAAACCAAAGCTTATCACTATGACTGCGACAATGACCAGAGTTGCATGTAAAGGCCCAGACACACCACGCCGACTTCAGAGAACTAGTGGCGACAAAAGCTCCCTGCTACATTGCATCATGTCACTGTGTCTCAGCCAAAAAGTTGCACTTAAACACACCACAAAGACTTTAACTGATGGTCAACCAGTATGTACATTCTGCAATTGCATGAGAGGAAATAACTCCACATCAGCAGATGTGGTCGTCTGTATTCCTCATTCAAAAAGGGAAACCAGAAGACTGTCTTCATGCTAGTAAGCCAGTTAGCACTACCAAATCCAATGTTAAAAGAATGGAGCATATTTTATGTTATTACAATAACACAGGCCATCAGGAAAAAATTCTGCTAAAGAGCTCAATGGCTAAAGAAAAATTATCTGACCTTATGTAACAAGTTTGTTTTGGTCTCACTCCCTCTTGACTCTAGCTCTTTGTTTAGTCTCCTCACTCCTATTTCTCTTCATTCATCAATGGGTTCCACAGTCTCTGATGCCAATTCAAAATGCTGAATCGGCGGAAAAAAAAGCTGACTAGCGCTGGTGAGGGCCAACAATGCGGGACACATCGCAGTAACGAGGGTCACAAACACTCACTGACGCCCCAACATTGACTGATGGCCAGCTGTTGGCTTGGTGTGTCAAAGCCTTAAAGACAGGTTTCACAATACAGTCAAAAATTCAGCCAACAAGACAAAATTCTGAAAATGTCTGTACAGCATAGAGATGTCTGTAAATATTTGAAGATTGATTGCTTCATGACAAAGTGATGTTTAAAGATGCTCTTATTTCCATTGACTGCTTTAGCTTACATGAGGATAGAATTCAAAATATTGTCATAAATTAAATTTTTGAGATACAGCACTGAAATTTACCACACCACTTCAGCCTTGACATTAACATTTTGTCCTTTTGTCATGAATAGTGGAGATACATTTAGCAAGAATTTGCAGTAGCTGCTTACACACAAAAAAAATGGATGCACTGTGGCTCAATTTTTGATATTTCAAAAGTCAGGACAGTCTTAAGATACAGTGTAGCCAATTTGGTGAGTGAAAAATGTGGGAGAGAGTTAAGTTAGTTTTACAGTTTTTAAGAAACGGATGTCGTAATTCCCGCAGGTCTGAGCATCTGATCATTTCTGCTCAGATGGGGCTACATTTTGGTGAAAGTTGCAAAGCCGTGCCATGTACGACTGATTTACATTTAACTGTGTACAGTTGCTGTAGCGCCACCATCAGGACTGTTAGTCCACAGTTTTAGTTGAGTCACTTTGGTATAGGACTGGACCTTTATACAAAAGGTTTTTTTTCCTGCATGGGGAGGCAAATTTCATCAATCATTCAATGAATCAATCAATCAATCAATCAGTAAATCAATCAATCATATATCCGTCACATGAAATCACACAAAGTGCATCCCTGAGCTGCCGGCCCTTAATGAAATGGTTTACAATGTTAAAATATCATAGGTATAGAGTCGCTTCTTTCCCGTATGTCTGAAAGTTGTTGTTGTTGTTGTAGATAATATAATGACAGTTTTCTTGGTTCTCATTATGTTGCACTTGATAAACCATGCAAGAGTGTTCTCTGCAGCCCATCCGTCTGTGTGTCCTGGGTCCTCCTGCGGTGGGGAAGAGCACAGTGTCCAAACAGATCTGTAATTACTATAAACTCCATCACATCACACTGAAGGAGACCATCTCAGAAACCATCTCACAACTGGTGAGCTTCTCCTGAGGCACACAAACTCATGTGCTATTTTTAACCTGTCACAAATAGACATACATTTTCTGAGCGTATCTTTTAATGCCCTTACAATTTCATTTCTCTCCTCATCTATAGGAAGATAAAGTGAAGAATGCTGATCCAGATGCAGAGAATGAGGACTCTGCAGCAGAGACCAAGGAGCTGCTCAACAGCCTGAAGGACAGTATGGAGCAGAGCGGAGGTAAATACTGTGACAACCAGGGTTTACCTACCCAGTACCACTTGGATACACCTCCAGAAACACCCACTCTGTTTGTCTTTCTCACTGATATGTCCCTGGTTCACGTCAACATTCAATATCCTTCCTTCATATTCACTGGCTTTAAGTTTGGAGAGAGCAGGGCAAAGGAGAGATGATGGGCGTAGCAAAATGCTCACTGCACCATGGTAAAGAAAAGTGCAGGCATCTAACCCCTCATATTGTTTATCTTCACTCATACACTATCAACAACTGTCCCTCACATCAACAGGCTGTCATTCCCCTGGAATTGTTCTTGACGCATCTTAATACTTGTGAGTCTTCTCAACCGTTAGTCTTTGGGGGCAGCTATATACAGTACAGGCCAAAAGTTTGGACACACCTTCTCATTCAATGCGTTTTCTTTATTTTCATGACTATTTACATTGTAGATTCTCACTGAAGGCATCAAAACTATGAATGAACACATGTGGAGTTATGTACTTAACAAAAAAAGGTGAAATAACTGAAAACATGTTTTATATTCTAGTTTCTTCAAAATAGCCACCCTTTGCTCTGATTACTGCTTTGCACACTCTTGGCATTCTCTCGATGAGCTTCAAGAGGTAGTCACCTGAAATGGTTTTCCAACAGTCTTGAAGGAGTTCCCAGAGGTGTTTAGCACTTGTTGGCCCCTTTGCCTTCACTCTGCGGTCCAGCTCACCCCAAACTATCTCGATTGGGTTCAGGTCCGGTGACTATGGAGGCCAGGTCATCTGCCGCAGCACTCCATCACTCTCCTTCTTGGTCAAATAGCCCTTACACAGCCTGGAGGTGTGTTTGGGGTCATTGTCCTGTTGAAAAATAAATGATCGTCCAACTAAACGCAAACGGGATGGGATGGCATGTCGCTGCAGAATGCTGTGGTAGCCATGCTGGTTCAGTGTGCCTACAATTTTGAATAAATCCACAACAGTGTCACCAGCAAAACACCCCCACACCATCACACCTCCTCCTCTATGCTTCACAGTGGGAACCAGGCATGTGGAATCCATCCGTTCACCTTTTCTGCGTCTCACAAAGACACAGCGGTTGGAACCAAAGATCTCAAATTTGGACTCATCAGACCAAAGCACAGATTTCCACTAGTCTAATGTCCATTCCTTGTGTTTCTTGGCCCAAACAAATCTCTTCTGCTTGTTGCCTCTCCTTAGCAGTGGTTTCCTAGCAGCTATTTGACCATGAAGGCCTGATTCGCGCAGTCTCCTCTTAACAGTTGTTCTAGAGATAGGTCTGCTGCTAGAACTCTGTGTGGCATTCATCTGGTCTCTGGTCTGAGCTGCTGTTAACTTGTGATTTCTGAGGCTGGTGACTTGGATGAACTTATCCTCAGAAGCAGAGGTGACTCTTGGTCTTCCTTTCCTGGGTCGGTCCTCATGTGTGCCAGTTTCGTTGTAGCGCTTGATAGTTTTTGCGACTCCACTTGGGGACACATTTAAAGTTTTTGCAATTTTCTGGACTGACTGACCTTCATTTCTTAAAGTAATGATGGCCACTCGTTTTTCTTTAGTTAGCTGATTGGTTCTTGCCATAATATGAATTTTAACAGTTGTCCAATAGGGCTGTCGGCTGTGTATTAACCTGACTTCTGCACAACACAACCGATGGTCCCAACCCCATTGATAAAGCAAGAAATTCCACTAATTAACCCTGATAAGGCACACCTGTGAAGTGAAAACCATTTCAGGTGACTACCTCTTGAAGCTCATGGAGAGAATGCCAAGAGTGTGCAAAGCAGTAATCAGAGCAAAGGGTGGCTATTTTGAAGAAACTAGAATATAAAACATGTTTTCAGTTATTTCACCTTTTTTTGTTAAGTACATAACTCCACATGTGTTCATTCATAGTTTTGATACCTTCAGTGAGAATCTACAATGTAAATAGTCATGAAAATAAAGAAAACGCATTGAATAAGAAGGTGTGTCCAAACTTTTGGCCTGTGCTGTATGTACACACATATATGTACATATATATAGATATAGATGTAGATATAGTACAGTGGTTAGTGGGCGAACATCATCCAGTAAGGGTCCTTGGGCAAGACCCCTAATGCTATACCTGCCTGCCTACCTCAGATATGAGTGATTACAATACAGCTCAGACGTCGCCCGGGTCAACAAGGTCCGCGTCAGTTGCTAGGAAACCAGGGTAATCTGATGGCAAACAGGTTACTGGAACAAGACATACATGGACGAGGGTGGAGATGATGGAGTGCTACTATACCAGCAATCCCAGAGAGAGGGGATATATGCAGAGAATATGGGACCTATAGATACTTTGAAACCCACAATCAAGACTAACTAATAAACATTTGGTAGCACAGTGTTCCGACATCCGTAACCGCCAACTACTTTCACAACTAGAGATCAATGAAATACTTCAACAATGCTACAACAAGGGGGAGCCATGACGACAATACGAGATTGGGTACCAAGACCCAGTAGATACAAACAGCCTCAATGAAAGAGCAGCTGACCCGTGAGCAAACTGGAAACCTGGAGCCTCAGACAAATCCTGAAGCTGAGTTGCCAAGTACCTTCGGATGATCTGCTAGAAGATGTGAATGCTGCCCTAAATACCATCCCTACAAGGACCATCACTGAGACCAACAAGCTGATTCACAGTACAGCAACAGTTATCCTGGAGATGCTTGGATACAAGATGGACATGGTACATAAGAACCAGTACCCCCCATGGAAGGCCAAGATAAGTCCAACACGGAGAGAAGTTAGCCAACTAGCAGAGCTACACAGAGGTAACATGGTGAATAATACCTGAGGCACTCGAAACTGCCAAACAAAGACTAACAGCTCTGGCCACCTGGCTGAAGAGATACACCAAACAAGTAGTAGCCAAGGGAGTAAACAGGATGTTCTTCACTGAACCAGCAAACGTGTTCTGTCAGTGGCAGGGAAATAACAGCAGGTCAGACCCACCAAGAGCTGAGATGGAAACATACTGGAAGAGCATATGGGCAAGAGAAGCATCACACAAAACCGATGCCAAATGGCTAGTGGACCTAAGAGCTGGTGACAGCAACCTCCCTTAACAAGAACCAGTAACCATCTCAATGGCAGACATCCAGGAAATGTACAGGAGTGTCAAAGATGAAGAGCTGGACAGCACCGGGCCCTGATATGAACCATACATGCTGGCTGAAGAAGCTAACTGCACTTCATGAATGCCTAGCAGCACAAATAAACCAGCTGCTAAGGGATGGGACCCACCCAGAATGGTTGACACAGGGCAGGACAGTCCTGATCCCCAGAGGGGAATCAACCCCTCCAACAACAGACCGATAAACTGTCTTTCCACAACATGGAAGCTCCTCTCAGGCATCATAGTTGGGTTGTCATGAGAACCGATACTTCGGTACCAAGTTGTTGCTAACATGCAAAAAATGTGTTGGTACCTGTTTTTTTTTTCGGTACAGTAAGTACCGGATAGAACTTTGCCCTCAGCGGGCCGTGTCGATTCCTGTCTGAACTGACAGGGGCAGTATATGCGCGTCAGTCTGTGCTGAGGACGAGTGCCGAAGAAGAACACCTGTTCTCCATCGTCTTTGCTGGAAACAATGACTTCTACAACAAGCCACAACGCCGCATCTTGTCGAAAAGTCAGGTAGTAGGAGTCGTGTGGAGATATTTTGCATTTGAGGTAGATGAAAGCAGAGTAATTATAGACTCTCAAAAACCATTGTGCAAACGGTGCCTCTGAAGTTTCCAGACCAAAGGAGGAAACACTTCAGACCTGGCTAAACACTTAAAAGACAGACTCCCTGACTTGTTTAAAGAATTCAATGTGAGTGAGTTTCAATTTACCATCACTTGTGTTACGTTATACTTATCCTGAAATATACGTTACATTATTTGGGTTTGAGAGCCAGCTTACTACGTTTATAGGGGCAGCTACTAGAACTCGCTACCTTACATTATAACTTACCCTGTAACAGATGGCTAACATTATGTGACATTAACGATACCGTCTTTAACGTTACTCAACGTTGAGTTTCAAGCAATTATTATCGGACTAATTGTCTGTCACCATATCTGTAAATTCAAACTACTCTGTAGATTTACATGCATAACGTTTTGAGCTGCTTTCTTACAGTCTCTGAGCTTATCTTATTTGAACTGAAACTTTATTTTTCATTAGCTACCAAGCAGAAATTATTTAGTGTACACAAAGATGCCCAAAATCTACACCGAAACTAGGGAGCTCATCACCCAGCATCTCAAAGAGAAGCCATATTATGCCTGCACAACTGACCTGTGGACAAGCAGAGCTGCACACACCTTCATGTCTGTCACTATACAGTACATAACCAATTCCTGGGAGATGCATTCATGGTGTTTAGGCTGTAGCTGCCTCAACACAGAACACACAGGTATGTAATTCAAGTACTTATTCAGCTTATTTAGCATTTTAAAATAGAACATGCTTTTTATGAAATAAACTAATTATTATTTTTTATCAATATCGGGAGAATCTGAAAGAAGCCTTTGAAGAAAAAATTGAGGACTGGAATATTTCATAGAATATTTCAAGAACGGCAGGCATAACAGATAACGCCTCAAACAACAAGAAGGCATTTAAAGATAACTACACGTGGATCCCTTGTTTTGGTCACACTCTACAGCTTGCGGTCAACAAAGCCATCGACATTAACAGGGTATCTGCAGCATTGTCAAGGCTTTGTAAAACAATATCTGCCTTCACCAGATCACCAAAACTTTCACGTCAACTCACCAAAAACAGAGAGACCTCTCACTCCAAGAACATAAACTCATACATGATGAACCCACTCGTTGAAATTCATCATATGACATGGTAGAGAGGTTTCTGGAGCAGCAACAAGCTGTGTGTGCGGTGCTGGCAGAGGACCGGAAGAAGTGGCATCTGATGCCCAAAGACACTGACATTACAATTTTAGAGACCCTGAAAGAAGTCCTCGGACCACTAAGTCCCTTCACTGATGCACTAAGTGGTGAGCAGCACACCAGTCTCTCATCTGTCTTGCTATTGACATGGAAAATGTTCACATCTCTCAATGATGAAGAGAATGACTCACTACTTGCTGGGGAGATGAAGTGTGCCATGAGAGATTATCTGAATGAGCATGTTAATGATGTCAAGCAGTTGCTGCTTCTTTTGAACACTGCCACCTACCTTGACCCCAGGTTTAAAGACATGCTTGTTTCACTAAAGGATGAAGTCAAACAATATCTTCTGGACCAAGTGGGACATGCTACCCATGACAGAAGTCAAAACCATGTGCCAGACCCAGGACAGGCAGAGGCCTTAAGCCTAGACAGGCCATCGAAAAAGCCAAAGGGTGACTTAAGACTGCTGCTTTCAAGTATTCAAGGAGAAAAAAAAGGCAGTGATGCCACCCCAGCTCCTGGAGTCCTTCTCTCCCCAAGTGATAAGCTAAAAGATGAGTGTCAGTTATACGACAGAATGCCAGAAATCAGTGCTGAGGAAGATCCACTTTCCTGGTGGAAAACAAATGAAAACACTCTACCTCAGCTCTCTGAATTTGCCAGGAAGTATCTGTGCATTGCTGCATCAAGCTGTGCTTCCAAGAGAGTTTTCAGTGCTTCAGGATTAATTGTCAGTCCAAGACTGTCAAGACTGACCCAAGAGAACATTGATATCTTGGTTTTCCTTTCAAAAAACCTTGAACTGACGAAGAATTTCAAGAAACCATAAAAAATTATGACTGTGTTGGAACCTGGTGTTGTAAATTATAGTACTAGGCCTTATCAAGGGGCACCAAAATGTTGGGAATCCACACTTATAGGCTTTGTACGGCGATACCATTAATGTAGGGAATCTGCATTAATAGGCTCAAATTGGCTATCAGAAATAATTAATAATTATTAGTAATAATTATTAATTATGTTAAATAACGTGACTTAATTAACATTAAATCACCTCGTGGGGCACCATTCCCGAAAAGGGAAAAATGATAGCCAGTTAATGATATCAGTCTCATGAAGTTCACTAAACTATTAATTTGGGAATTTGATTAATAATTAAATTAATAACCATAACCAAATTAATAATAAAGCCTGAAGGATTTCGGAATTCTTGACGCAGCAGAGGTTGACTATTCATTCACTGTTGTACAACATTAAACAGACAGCAGGTACGATTCCAAAAATATATTTATTCATAAAGTAAAGCAAAGCAAAACCAAAACACACAAATCCTAACTAACTATATACAAGCCTGTGTGTGTGTGTGTGTGTATATGTGTGTAGGTGTGTGTCTGTGTGTGTGTGCAAGAGAGAGAGAAAGACAAAGGCGGGTGTGGTAATCGAAAGGCCGTTTGGCCTACAAAACAAAATGGCTGACAACAGAAAACTACAAGATGGCCGAATCAAAGCTGGCTTCAGAGCGGGGGAGGTGTTTGTCTGACTGTGTGGTCAGGACAAAGACAACGGAAAAGAAGCGGGACTTGAGCGGCCTGCTTGGATGTAGCTCTGTTGAAAGCCTATTTGTGAGTGAGTCTATGTGAATGCGATTTGTGTTGCAAAGGGTCTGGATTAGTGCAGATGATGTTTAGTTACATGCAAGACGTCTGTGAACAGCATTAGCAAACTAAACGTGACTTCGCTTAGTAAGACCAACTAATCAATAACCTAATTGCAGACAATCACAACAATAACTCAATTAGCAGCATTAAATCACAAACAACAAGTTAAACAGTCTTGCTTAGCCTGTGCAGCTGTGATGAAGCTATGCCCAGTTGTTACATTACCAAATCCTCAATGGATTGAGGGAAGAGTTGGTTTGATGCATGCTGTCCTTGTTAACCAACGAAGAAGGCTGGAAAGAGCTGTGGCTCTAGAAGCAGTCTTTGTTGTGTCCTTGTTCTAAAGGTGCAGATCCGAGGAAGCCAGTCGCTCGGGGTCCTTGCAGAGTTAGACACTGGGGTGCTAACTCAACTTGATTCTCCTTGTTGCTGGGAAGTTAGTTGCAAGCCTTGTGTTTGCTCTTCTAACTTCTGTGGTTTCAGTTATGCACCTTCCTTGAGTGAGGGCATGAGAGTCTTAGGAGAAAAGGGAACAAAAGTCTGTAGAGCAATTGTCCCCCCCTTGATGGTTCAGGACAAAGAGCACCTCTGTGCTGGTCCAGGGCCCAGAAGGGAAGAGGTGTGGGCGGCTTGCCACCCAAGAGCTAAGAGAGAGACTGTAGTGAATGGAAAACAACTCCTACAGTGTGTCTGATGACATCATAGAGTCACATGGCACTGTAACAGTACTGACCAATCACTTTTGAGACTTATCTCTCAAGGAGGTGTGAGGTTGACATCCTGCTGAGATGGGTGTCAGGTAACTTCTTTGTTTGAGAACAAAGAACATGAGGTCTTCAACCTCAGGAGGAAAGCCTTCACATGTCCAGTTTAGATTTTAGCAAATGACAAATCATCTGTGGTCCAGTGAATCCCAACACTGGCATCACCACAAGGTGTCTGCACATAATAACAACACACTTTCATTCTTACTACTATTCTCTATTTTGTTATTCATAAATGTTTGTATCCCTCTTGGATACTGCAGTTGAAATGCTGTGTCATCATATGAGGTTGACTGTATCCACTAAAAACTATTAGAGGTTTTAGTTATGTAAGATTATGTGCAAAGTAAAGCCACGCCACATTGTTTTTTGGTAAAGTGCCCTTAGAAGCACATATACTTGAAGGCTACATGCCACTGCTGTTCTTCTTTGTAATGTAAAATAGCTGATTGTTGTTTTTGGTATTATTTATTAGCATATTTATTTTTTTCAATTTGTTCAGTTATGTAAGATTATGTGCAAAGTAAAGCCACATTGTTTTTTGGTACAGTGTCCATATAAGCACAGTATTGTTTTCTTTATATACTTGAAGGCTACATGCCACTGCGGTTGTTGTTTTTTGTAATGTATAACAGTTGTTTGCCATTTTTGTTTTTTTAGCCTTTCTTCACATTACATCTTGGCAGCTGGTACTGCAATTTAAATTCTTTGAAATTTGAGAATTGTTGAGGCACAATGGGCTTAAATACTTCAAAGTTTGAGACAGTTTTAATAAAGTATTGAATTTAGAAATACATGAGTTCTGTTTTTGATTTTTATCGTGGTATCGAATGAGTATCGAGAATCATGGAAATTCACTGGTATTGGTATCGACTGCTGAAATTCTGGTATCGTGACAATTCTACATCATAGCGGCTAAGATAACTAGGCATATGGCCCAATATATGGGTGAGGCACAGAAAGGAATGGGCAGCAACACCAGAGGAGCCAAGCACCAGCTACTGGTTGACAGAGCAATCGCCCGAGACTGCAAGAGCAGGAAGACCAACCTGTGCACCGCCTGGATTGACTACAAGAAAGAATGTCTGGAACTATACAAGATCAACAGGACATGAACTGCTTTCATAAAGAACTCCATGGGAATGTGGAAGACAACCCTAGAGGCCAACTCAAAGCCGATTGCCCAAGTCAACATCAAATGCGGCATATACCAAGAGGATGCACTGTCACCACTGCTGTTCTGCATAGGCCTGAATCCCCTCAGTCAGATCATCAAGAAGACTGGCTATGGATACCGATTCCAAAGTGGAGTAACAATCAGCCACCTGCTCTACATGAATGACATCAAGCTGTACTCCAAGAATGAGCAAGAAATCGACTCAATGAGCCACACCACCAGGATCTACAACAAGGACATAGGGATGTAATTCAGATTAGTGGCCGGATAGTATCAAAGAGAGGCAAGATGATTACAACTGAGGGAGTTGACCGTACCAAAGGGCAACATAGGAGATATCCAGGACAGCTACAAGTACCTCGGAATCCCGCAGGCTAATGGAAATCATAAGGAGGCCGCAAGGAAGTCAGCCACAACCAAATACCTCCAGAGAGTAAAGCAAGTCCTGAGAAGTCTGCTGAATGGTCAGAACAAGGTCTGAACCATCAATATGTACGCACTGCCAGTCATCAGATACCCAGCTGGGATCATAAGCTTGCCAAAGGAAGAGATAGAAGCCACAGATATCAAGGCAAGAAAGCTCTTCACCATGCATGGAGGGTTCCACCCCAAGTCCAGCAACCTGAGGCTATACAATAAGCGGAAAGAGGGAGGCCGAGGACTAGTGAGCATCAGAGCCACTATCCAGGATGAAACATCCAAAATCCAGGAATAGATCAAGAGGATGGCCCCAAAAAACGAGCTGCTAAGTGAATGCCTCAGACAACTGAAAACCTGATGAGAGCAAAGAGGTGGAGGAGCAAGCAACATGGAGGGACAAGCCCCTACATGGTGCATACCACCATCAGATAGAGGAAGTGGCTGATATCAACAAGACCTACTAGTGGCTGGAGAATGCTGGACTGACAGGTGGCACGGAGGCACTAATCATCGCAACACAACAACAGGCCCTAAGCACAAGGGCCATAGAGGCCAGGGTCTACCACAGCAGATCAGACCCAAGGTGCAGGCTGTACTAAGATGCCCCTAAGATGGTCCAGCACATAGTGGCAGGGTGTAAGATGCATGCAGGATCAGCGTACATGGAGCGGCACAACCAAGTGGCTGGAATAGTGTACAGGAACATCTGCACCCAGTATGGACTCAGAGTACCCAAATCCCGATGGGACACACCAACAAAGGTGGTTGAGAGCAACAGGGCGAAGATCCTGTGGAACTTTAGCTTCTAGACTGACAAACAGCTGCTGGCTAACCAACTGGACATAGTGGTGGTTGACAAATATCAGAAGAGTGCAGTGGTGGTAGATGTGGCGATACCAGCTGACAAACATCAGAAAGATGGAACACGAAAATGTGGAGAGGTATCAAGGGTTGAAAGAACAGCTGTTGACATGGTACCCGTGGTAGTAGGAGCACTTGGGGCAGTGACCCCCAAACTGGGAGAGTGTCTCTGGCAGATTTCAGGAACAACATCTGAAGCATCAGTCCAGAAGTGTGCAGTCCAAGGAACAGCTAAGATACTGCGCAGAACCCTCAAACTCCCATGCTTCTGGCTGGAATGAAATTCAGGTTGACGATATTTTCAATGTCACAAGCATTTTTTTCACAGTCCGCATAATGCTGAGAAAATGGCTATAATCAGTGTTTTCATGACAGCAATGCAATGAGAACAAGAGAAAATGAGAACAATGTAAATGTGAAAGGGGTCACTGTAGTGATGAACCTACAGAGAATGATCAGCTGAATCTGCACATCCTTTATGGAGCTTAATAGTGACCCTCAGCTCATTGTTTAGCTGTCATGCCCACAACTTTTCCCTCATAGTGTCTTTTTCAGCATTAGCAGGCAGCTGTTTGCGTAGAAATAGCTGTAAAAAGCCCACTGAACACACCTGCTCAGCCTCTAATGGCACACGGACACAGTCAGAGAATAGCTGGTGAATTCTGGAATGGAGGTAGTGTTAACAAGTGGTCATACGTAGGCATGCATGTGATGACCAATTTAATACAAACCGTTAAATTAGGCCTGACAGCTCCAAAAAAAAAAAAAAAAAAAAAAAAAAAAAGCTGTGAAGTGGACCTTTAAGTTAAAGGGGCATTCACTTGATTTTCTACTCAGTTACTTGCAGGGTCTGAAATGAACTTTTTGACTTATCGACCAAGGTTCAAGATTTACTTGCCAAAAGAAAAATCTACCCGCATTTGGCACTTTCCAGATGTTAATTTTGGACCCTGACTTGTCATGAGAAGCATTTTTCAACCTGTGAAAAGAATTCAAAAATGTCTTTAGGGGCTGTGGAGGAGCTTGGACTGAAGCTTTCTTTACATAGCTTGAGATTTTTAAAATTATTTGTATAATCTTTACCAGAAAGCCTGTGTTACAAGATGGGGTCATAGTGTTTGAAAGTCAGAGACATCAACCAGGCCAGAAATTCTTTTGAGAAACACTATTGTTGTATTATGAGTTGCGTTATGGGAAGCGAGGAGCTTGGCCCATACAAGGGGCTAAAGATCTGATTATCTTGAACTCTGCTGCCTTGATTTTATTGAAGTGAAATACTAAATCAGTGGAATGTCCCTTTAAGATGAAATTGCCACAATATAATGTCCCCTTCTTTGTCTGTCAGGTCTTTTGGATGACCAGCTGTTGGTGAAGGTGGTAAAGGATAAACTGATGTCCAACCCGTGCAGAAACCAGGGTTTTGTTCTTGACGGCTTTCCCAAGACATATGAACAAGCTAAAGAGCTCTTCTACTGTGAGACAATGACTCATGGGTCTTACTGCGCGACTGCATACACTCAGTATAACATGGATACATACAATACATAGATAAACATCTGTATGTTTTCTTTATATCTCTTTTTTAGCTGAAGAACATGAAACAGAGGATAGAACATCCCAGATTTCCTTATTCAGCAAGAAGATAATGCCAGGTCTCTGTAGTGGTGTTGACACTGTTGCATGTAACCCCACAGCAGTAGGACAAGCTCAAAATATTTTACTCTGAACAAAAAAGCAAGTTTTCAGTAACCACAAACATATCCGTAAAGCCTGAGCCTTTGAGTGTGTGTTGTTGTAGGATTTGTAACAGTGTCCTTGCATGTGCCACAGAGTTTGTTTTGTGCCTGGATGCGTCAGATGCCTTCCTAAAGGATCGAGTGATGAACCTGCCTGAGCGACTAGTACAGGAGCACAACTACGGGCAAGAGCACTTCCTGCGACAGCTGGCCAGATACAGAGAGAACAACGTGGAAGATGAATCTGTTGTCAACTACTTTGATGAGCTGGACATCGGCCCTCTGTTCCTGGGTAATCATTGAAGCACTTTGTGTGGGGGATATATGTTAGGGAAGGGTTTGTTGGTTTAGTATGGAGTTAGATTAGTCTCAATATTAATAAATGCACACAGAAGGATTCACAAATACATGTCAAGATTTTTATATAAATGACTCTCTCCACACAAATATTTTCAATGCACACACATATATTTGGCATTTTATATAAATGTAAAAAAAATCCACAAATAACCAAAAAAGTTTCACAAATGTATTTCTGATGCACACACAAATATTTATTGTTTTAAATATATGCAATAAAAATCCACAAATATATGTATTTTTATATAATTTATTTATTTATATATTGTATTTAAAACGTATTTGCAATTTTCATCAAAACATATGTGGATGTTGATACATTCATATACAAATGCTTTTATTTTGTGAACCTCTGCAGATTTGTGTGTGAATATTTTTGAGACTCCCCTGACGTGACCCGATCCACAAATGCATTTTTTCTACCAAGGGGATATAGGTAGCCAATCAGATGTCTCCTTCCTCTTCAGCCAATCACATGAGCGTCCCGCTACCACCCCCACGTGGGGTATGTTTTAACGTCGTAGTGTCAGAGGGTGGCAGTAATGCACAACTACATTGTTTGCCGACCGCCAAATTAATAAGGACGAGAAGAAGAAGAAGCAGCAGCAGAAAGCGGTCAAAGCAGAGCCCCGGGTCAATGGTCAAGAGGTCTAGTTTGCAGCGTGGCGGCCGACGATCGTGCACCTGTAAGTGTATCCACTTGTTGTAAATCATTACTCTTTATTGAATTACGGTTACAGGATTACAGGGTTGTACACGGACCGAGGGGGTCCCGCTGTGCTTTAACGTAACGTTACGCTTTAACATGTATCTTAAGGCTAACTCTTACATTAGTGTCAGTTACACGGTGCAATTATACCAACTGAGCAAGTTTCAGATAGGCCTAATTTGCTAACTAACTGGGCTACCACACACTTTAGTAAAACAAATCACTAATAATTCAATAAAGAGTCATGATTTACAACAAGTGGATACACTTACAGGTGCACGATCGTCGGCCGCCATGCTGCAAACTAGACCTCTTGACCATTGACCTGGGGCTCTGCTTTGACCGCTTTCTGCTGCTGCTTCTTCTTCTTCTCGTCCTTATTAATTTGGCGGTCGGCAAACAATGTAGTTGTGCATTACTGCCACCCTCTGACACTACGACGTTAAAACATACCCCACGTGGGGGTGGTAGCGGGACGCTCATGTGATTGGCTGAAGAGGAAGGAGACATCTGATTGGCTACCTATATCCCCTTGGTAGAAAAAATGCATTTGTGGATCGGGTCACGTCAGGGGAGTCTCAAAAATATTCACACACAAATGCGCAGAGGTTCACAAAATAAAAGCATTTGTATATGAATGTATCAACATCCACATATGTTTTGATGAAAATTACAAATACGTTTTAAATACAATATATAAATAAATAAATTATATAAAAATACATATATTTGTGGATTTTTATTGCATATATTTAAAACAATAAATATTTGTGTGTGCATCAGAAATACATTTGTGAAACTTTTTTGGTTATTTGTGGATTTTTTTTACATTTACATAAAATGCCAAATATATGTGTGTGCATTGAAAATATTTGTGTGGAGAGAGTCATTTATATATAAATCTTAACATGTATTTGTGAATCCTTCTGTGTGCATTTATTAATATTGAGACTAATCTAACTCCATAGTTTAGCTGTATGGTCAGCAGTGCCACAAATTGTCACAGATTAGGGACAAAAAATAAATAAATAAAGTCAGCCCATAAATTTGCAACAAATTCATTCAGTCACTGACAGCTGATATTTTCATCATATGGTCAAACCCTTTTGTCTTTCCTGTCGTCCTGTCCAGAGATCACCAGTAGCGATGAGCCTGACTGTCTGCTGCTGATGCAGAAGATCTTTGACACGGTGGGCCAGCCCAGAAACTACGGCCCCAGCAGCCAGGAGGTGAAGGAAGAAGAGAGGAGGAAGGCTGAAGAATGGATGAGGAGAGAGGCCCAGGAGAAAGCTGAGGAGGAGAGAAGGGAGGCAGAGGAGGCCAAACACAGGGCTGCGTGCTGGGAGGAGTGGGTAGGTACTGGGAGGACTGGGTAGGTACTGAGTGGAGCGGTAGGCATTTTGAGGAGGGCTGAGATTTGGTTGTTGTTTGGATGTTGTTTTTGCTTCACAAATCAGCTTTCAAACACATCTGCTGTAGGGGTGTAACAATGCATCAATCTGGATTGATATATCGATTCAATGATCAACGATCCAATATCATCAATGCAAAGAGAAAATATTAATCCATATCATCATCTTTAGGATAGCCTTTCTTTTGAAATTCTGTGCCCTGGTCAAACAGTAGCAGGCAAATGGCAAGCAGCCAAAAGAGAGATGATTAGGATATCTTTATTAAATTAAAGAAAATACGGGACAATAGATAAAGCACATGTCGTATGTAAACAGTGATGTTATGCGAGAAAACACCACGTACCTGCCTGGCCGGGCACCTCACTCCGCTAATTTGTCACTGCAGCAACATTAGCTGCTCTGTTTTAACAATGTTGGGTTAAAAAAAAAACATACAACAAGCTGAGGTTCAACTGAGCTGTTCTGTCGGGAGATGCAGGGACTTAAACCAATGGAGAGTCGGAAAAATAATAACATTATATGTCATTTATTAAGCTATGAGTAGAGTGAAAAAGTCAGCCTGCTGCTAGGCTAATTTATGCAATGTAAACACACTTAAACATGCTTAAACACTCTAGTGACTAGCTAAAAACAATTGTTTTGTTTATGAACAATGTTTATGACAGTTATTACTGAGCTGAATTTGATACTTTTGTTAAATGGACTTGTTGTTAGTTCATGTTTGATGGTTGTTGGGAGAAGTTTGCCTTCAGGGCTTTAAGCCAGAGAGACCTGCAGTTTTAGGAAAAAGATGATGGTATGGGTTGAAATTAAAACATTTCTCCCAGAAAGGTCTTTCTGACAGAAAGCTCTGAAGGTTGACTTATCTCATGTGCTGTTTTATGTGTTAGTGGAGTCAGTGTAAAGTAAACTTTACTGCACTTAGTATTTATGTGTTGTTTTTTCTTTTATGGCCAAAAGTAAAAAAAGAAAGGGGTGGCAGTTTTACACCCCTAAGCTGCTGTCATCACGGAGTTCTATCAGGAATTAGACTGTGTTCCAATAATTTTTTGGTCCGTCTGTCCCTCTGTACAGTGTCCACAGTAGAGAAGAGCGAGCTGGATGTAACATTTCATGTCACACTTTATAGCTCCACTACAAATGAAGGGCATCACCATGAAACAAGCACTTCCTGTTAAATCAACAAAAGCTGTTTTACTGCAACCAAGGCCCTGTGTTCCATCATGAGACCGACCCACACTGAGCTTGTATACACCAAAACTGACAATACAACACAGGATGCAAGCATTAGATTCAGGTCAGGTTGGTGTTGCATTGACAAAAAAATCCTAACTCCTAGGTCAGCTTACTAGCTTTGGAGGCATCGGATGTACTCAGGCTCCTGGGCCTGTTTTTCAGGTACAGATGTGACACACTCTGTCACACACACATGAACTGTAGTACCAAACAGTGGCGGTTTGTGTGGCTTGTCAAGTATGTGCGCCTCTCTCTTCATTGCATATGCATTAAAGGGAGGATTGGGCTAATTACAGACATGTTAACAGAGGTTGATTATGTATTCCGCAGGATATACTGAGGTCATGTAACTGTTAGCTTTGGAGGGCAAAATGACACCAGGCGTAAACAGAGCACAGATGGGATTTACACAAGGAAAGCTGTAGTGGGGGAAAAAAGCATGAATTAAATATAGACATATGTACCTGAAAACAGTTTATTGGAATAAAAAGCTATTAGGCTATTATTAATAAACGCAATATGTGATTACTGTGATACAAACTGGAGGACGAGGAGTTGTAGTTTGTGTTCATCAAACTTGAATTAAAACTTTTAACTGTAACTTTTTTTTGGTTTGTTAAGACATTGAAGTGAATGTTTGGCTACATTTAACTCAGCATTAACATTCATATTAATATGGATGTTAATGCTGAGTTAACACCATCTCCTCCATTAATCTTAACACCTGCTGCATCCGCCCTCTCTGTGTCTCCTTTCTGTCTCCACTGGTTGTGGTGCCTTGTCTTTCATTTGTTTTATTATATCATTCCATCTCTTTTTATGGCTCAGTGCTGGTGAAAGCCATGGCCAAAGGCATTATGTTTTTGTGTTGTCAGTCTGTCTATGCTTATGTATGTTCATCCATCCCATCCTAGTGAGCATGGTATCTCAAGAACGCCTTAAGGGAATTTCTTGAAATTTGGTACAAATTCCCACTTGAACTCAATGATGAACTGAATAGTTTTTGGTGACTGAGGTCAAAGGTCAAGATCGCTGTGACCTTTTCTGTCTCATTCTCTTGAAGGTGATATCTCAAGAACACCTTGAGGGAATTTCTTCAAATTAGGCACAAAGGTTGACTTGGACTCAAGGACGAACTTATTACATTTTCGTGGTCAAGGGTCAAAGGTCAAGGTTGCTGTGACCTTTCATCAGTTTCATTCTTGTGAATGGAATACCTCAAAAATACCTTGAGGGAATTTCTTCAAATTTGGCACAAATATTCACTTGGTCTCAATGATTAACCGATTAGATTTTAGTGATCAAAGGTTTAAGTCACTGTGACCTTATCTGTCTCGTTTTTGTGAAAGCGATATTTTAAGAGCACCATCACTGCATGAAAAATGCTGTGAGCTATAGAAATGCAAACCAGGGGAGCAGGGGGAGTTTCACTCCCCACACAGAGGTGGCATTTCTCTAAAAGGCATTAGCTTCATTCATCTCTGGTATAAATAGATGAGGCTTAGTATAGCCTAATCATAGACTTAAATTTTAGCTTGAATTGATATATTTCATGAAAGTATGCTAGATTAATTACTGTGTATGGTCATTAGCAATGGTCAATGTTCAATAAAAAAGATACACAAAACAATTTATTTCAACAATTAGTTTTAACCAGGTTTTGCCACAAAGGTCAAATGTGCACTCCATGCAAACAACATCACAGTCTCCTGGAGCTCAACCACTGTGCAAAGTGGCATGACTGCAGTGACCTCTTCCATAAACAATGATCATGTGATTGGAGGAGCCCGACGAGCCGTCTAGCCCTCGTCCAATCACGTGCGAGCTCGGCATGATTCAAACGGAAGACCTCGCAAGACGAGCATATCAACAATCATGTTTTTACTCCTGTATATTCAGACAATCTCCTCCATGTTGCGTGTTTTTCGCTGCTTTGCTGTTTCGTGAACTACAATGGCTGAACGGCATCTCTCCTTCAACACCCGGAAACTCCTCAGCATGGACGAAGACACAGCTGAACGCTATCAGTGGGCTGTCTGCCAGCTTGCTGTGTTTGCTGCCGATATGACTCAGCAGTTCACTGCAGTAAACTCGTGTGGAGGAGACTAACTAACAAGAGAAGACGGTGCACAATCTCCAAACAGCGGTAAGAATATATTCAGTGACTGCTAGCTAAGCTAAAAGTAAAAGAACAAATGAAGAAGCAGAACCAGTCTAAGTTTGGTTATTAAAGTGTATTTTTTGGTCTTGTAATTTACAGGAAGCAGTACGCCGTCTCCACAACTCGGAGACAAATTGTATGCACTACGAACCGGAGCGAAGGTAAGTTTAAAGAAAATGCTTTCATACTGCTGTATGAGGAAACGTTCAGACACGTTCTTGACCGATCTTAACCGTACATGTTGTTTTTCACAGACTGACCTCTCCTCATAACGAGGCCGTGACCTCTTATTTACTGAGAGCTCTGTCCGCAAGTCCGGATTCACTTGATGCAGATAATGACGCCATTGTGTGTAAGTGACTTTTACTGCTTCATTTTTACTTTTTACTGTGACTTTTAGATCAGACTCGTTGTTGGTCAGTGTGACTATTTTTCAGGTGCATTAATAGATGTGTTGTGTCAATATGCAGTGCACTGCACAGTAGTTATTGTTTTTACTGATTGTTTTTACAGCTGCTGGGAGTGTCCTGGCAGAAGACGAGGTGAGGCTTTGGAAGTGCGCCACCGTAGACATGATGTCTGATGAGGAAGACGGCACACTTGACGGGGTGTCTGGGTGGATTGTGCCACCTCCGTGGTTCCGCAGCAGGAGCTGACTGAACCTCTGTGCAACGCTGCAGTCAGATTGGAGGCGAACCCGAACTACAGGGCAGCACCACAGACGTCTGCAAGATGGAGCACATGCAGACAGATCGCCGTCAGATGCCTACAGCTCAGAGGCGGCAAATAATAGACAGTTGATGGCGCTGTATGATTTTCATTTGTTGTTGAAATCTCCTATTTGTACTTGTACATAGTTGTGTGTGTCAATAAAGCTCTTTCTTTGAATAAACATGTTCCTCGCAAATGTTCCTTTACTCAATAAGTTCATTCATGTCCTTGATGGTAATAATAGTGTAGCCCATAGGATAACAATGACATGAATATACAACATAATCATTTTATTCAAATGTTTAATAATAATTATACATTTATTATAATTATTACATTATAAGTATTATTTTTATAAATTATTTTTATATTTTATTATTGTAGGGGAGGGGTTTACATTTATAATGACCCAGAGTGACCTATAGCGACAGATCTGCCAACCAATCACTAGCGATTGTTCTTGTTTCAAAGTAGTGGTTTCATCCAATCCTGGAGTGAGGAATTTCAAGCCAGACGCGGCTCCACTGCTATTCATATGCTAATTAGAGCCATTAGCACCTCCCGGGAGGTCTCCACATACGTCATGGGTCCGTATTCGATAATTTGTGGCACCCGTAAACGCCGCGTTCGCAGCCTGTAAATTGTCGGAAACTGCCGAAAATGAGTGAGATTTCCGGGCGTTTACGGGGACGAAAATCCCACTTTTCATCCAGTGCATGAGGGAATTTTCTCAAATTTGCTCAGTCTACTTGGACTGAGGAATAAACTGATGAGATATTTATGGTCAAAGGTCAAGGTCAGTGTGACCTAACAAAATATGTTTTTGGCCATAACTCAAGAATTCATATGCTAATTATGGCAAAACCTCATACAAATGTCTAAGTAAAGACATTTTTTTTTTAAAGTATGTTTACTGAGCATCGACAATACAAAATATGCATTATCTGAGGACAAGCAAGAAACATTGGACAGTGCTGACATTTTTTTCAATTTTCCATTTTACATGAATCCACCTGACCCAAATCTCCCAAAATCATCCACCCTCCCACTCCCCCTCCCCCTCCCCCACCCCTCCTACCCCTGTAGAGGTCCCACCCCCCAACCCCACCTGTCTCTGGGTGAAGGGGAAAAAAAGAATAAATAAAAATTAAAAAAATTAAAAAAGGTAAAAAAAAAGGGGGGGGGGGGGGGGAGGATCAAAGACAAACATAACACAAACACAGAGCACAGAGAGGATAGGTTCAAGAAAGCTAAAGACAGCCAAACATTTTGATATCTGACTCCTCAGTTGTAATATCTAGTGAGTCTATAATGAATAGCAAGGGGTTCCAAATATCGTCAGATTTCCTGAGAGAGCCTTTGAGAGAAAACCTTAGCCTCTCCAACTTTAAATTGTGCAGAACTTCCTTGACCCATCGGTCATAGGATGGGGGCAGATTGTGCTTCCAGTTCAGCAAATTTAAGCGCCTAGCCAGTAGAGTGCAAAAGGCCATAGCATGTCGTGCCTCAGCTGTTAAGATGCTGATGTGTGGGACGCCAAAGAGGGCAGAGAGGGGATTGGGATTGGCCACAAAATGATAAGCCATGTGAAGAGTGTCAAATATCTTGGGCCAGAAGTCTGTAAGTTTCGGACATGACCAAAACATATGCATGAGATCGGTAGGAGATTGGCTGCATCTATTGCAAGTGTCAACTACAGTGGGATAGATTTTGGATAGTCTGTGATTGGTGTAGTAGGTCCTGTGTATGAGTTTACATTGAATCAGCCCGTGTCGGGCACAAACAGAGGAGTTGTGGACTAACTCAAGAATACTGTCCCACTGATCTTCTTCAAAATTGAACCCTAAATCTTGTTCCCATGAATTTCTTGTATGTTGTGGGAAAACTGAAGTAATGGAGTCTATTGCATTGAAAATGTAGGAGATATTCCCTATCTGATTGGGGTTTATCATGAGAAGAATGTCCAACAAAGTCTGAGGGGGAATATTTGGGAAGTTTTTTTTATTTTTCTGGAAAAAGTGCCTAATTTGGAGAAAGTGGAAAAGGTGGGATGAAGGGAGATTAAATTTGTTTGATAGGTCATTGAAGGACATGAAAGCACCATTGTCCTAGAGGTCACTAATAGATGTTATACCCCTCTCAGACCACAATTGAAAGGCAGAGTCCATAGTGGATGGTTTAAAACAATTGTTACAGGATACTGGGTCATGGATAGAGAAACCTTGCAGGCCAAAATGCTTCCTGAATTGCAACCAGATCTTAAACAACTGCTTGACTACTGGATTGTTGCTAACTTCAGTGGCTGACTCAGGGAGAGGAGCGCACAACCATGAGCGCAGTGAGACCTGGGATGAGGAAATTTCAATATTGACCCAGGCAGGCTGGTTGGTGGTAGGTTTGTCAGTCCAGTACAAAAGTTTATGAATATTAGCTGCCCAACAGTAATATAAAAAATTAGGAAGGGCAAGGCCCCCTGCCGGCTTTGGAAGCTGCAATATCCTTTTCTGAATACGCATGGGCCTACTAGCCCATAGAAATTTTGATATTGCCCTATCCAATTTAGCAAAAAACTTTTTTGAGGTAAAAACAGGGATATGCTGGAAAAGGTAAAGACATTTTGGCAGGACTGTCATTTTGATGAAGTTCACCCTGCTGGCCAATGATAGAGGTAAAGTACACCATCTATCAAAACCTTCCTCAACTTTACCAAGCAAGGGGACAAAATTTTTATTGAAAGTATGAGTCAGAGACCTAGTTATAAGTACACCTAAATATTTAAAACAGTTATCCACTCTTTTGAAAGGGGCTATGTTGTTTGGCAAATCACCAACTAAGTTGTTAATTGCAAATAACTCGCTCTTTCCAAAGTTGAGTTTGTAACCAGAGAGTTGGCTAAATTGTTTTAGGATGTCCAGAACTATTGGGAGTGATGTCATTGGATTTGAAACGTAGAGGAGTAAATCATCCGCATACAGTGACAGCTTGTGTATTGTACCTTGGCAGTGGATGCCCTCAAATCTATCCTCTGATCTCAGCCAGATGGCAAATGGCTCAATGGCTATGGCAAACAGCAAAGGGGATAGTGGACACTCTTGTCTTGTGCCGCGGTATAGCTGAAAAGGGGATGATACTGTATTATTTGATTGTACAGAAGCTACTGGTGATGAATATAGCAATTTCACCCATGAAATAAAGCCTGACCGTAGACCAAATCTTTCCATCACCTCAAATAAAAAGTCCCACTCCACCCTATCGAAGGCTTTTTTAGCGTCTAGCGACACCACTGCTTCTGGGGTGCTGGTACTGGGCATTTTCAGTATGTTGAAAAGTCTTCTGGTGTTGTGGAATGAGTGCCTCCCTAACATGAAGCCAGTTTGGTCTGATGAGATAATCTGTGGAAGAACCTGTTGAAGACGGAGGGCTAAAATCTTGGCAAGAATTTTATAATCTACATTTAGCAGAGATATTGTTCTAAAACTACTACTAAGTAAAGGATCTTTATCTTTTTTTAAGAGAAGAGTAATAGCGGCATTAGTTAGTGTTGGAGTAAGTCGGCCAAGAGACAGGGCCTCATTATACACATCGCTTAATACTGTGGAGAGAAGTGGAGCAAATTTCTTATAAAATTCTACCGTGAATCCATTAGGACCCGGTGATTTGCCACTCTGTAAAGCCCTAATAGCACTTATAACCTCAGCTGTTGAGATTGGATTGGCTAAATTCTCCACCAGCCCCTCGTCCACTCTGGGAAACTCAGTGGTGCTTAGTATGCTAGCTGTACTAGTTTGGGGGTGGTCAGATGCATATAAATCAGAATAAAATTTGAAAAATGTTTCATTTATAAATTTTGGGTCAGTAAGAATGATACCTGATGGCTCTGGCTTGTTCCCTGATTCAAAAATTTGCTGTCTAGATCTGAGCAATTGCAATTCTGCTTCATTATGTTGTATGTTTGAAAGCAGTCTGTTGTCTAAGAGGAAAAAGTCTATTCGAGAATAGAAATGGTGGACGTGAAAAAAGAGAAAGATTTTTCGATGGGGAACTTAGACCTCCACTTAGACCCAACTCTTTGGCAAAAGAGGTTAGTAGTTTGGCAGAATTATTGATGGGATATGGTTTAAAGGATGATCTGTCTAAGACGGCGTCTTGTACAAAATTGAAATCCCCCCCAATAATAATGTGGTATGTTTCAATGTTGGGAATAGAAGTGAAAAGCCTGGATATGAAATGCTTGTCATCCCAGTTTGGCACATAAATACTAGCTAAGATAACATTAGTGTTGCACAGCCTCCCTGACACAATAACAAACCTACCAGCTGAGTCAGCAACAATTTTTTCTGATTCAAACAGTATGTTGCTCTGAATTAAAATGGCAGAACCCCTGGCTCTTGCACTGAACTTTAAATGATATAAATGGCTGAACCTACCCCTTTTGATGTGCAAGACCTCGTTGCTGTGTAAAGGTGTCTCCTGCAAGAAAACCACGTCGCCTCTCAAATCTTGAAGATAAGCCATAATCTTATTTATTTTAGTGGCCTGATTTGCCCCCTTAACGTTCCATGATATGAAACGAATGTTATTCACAGTGTTTTTACTTTCCATATGGACCTAAGCTATGGATTGGGCTATTTTGTATAGCATAGTGCAATATCTTAGAATGTCTGGGAAAAATGAGACACGGTACAAGGGGGAAAGAAAAAAAAAGAAAGAAAAAAAAGGGAAGAGTAAAAGAGAGAGACACAAGATACATGTTCCCACACCGCTTCCAAGCCCACACACATTCATAGTGTCCTGCCCTCCCCCACCCCCCACCCACCAACCCCACAAACAAATACCCACAACCCTTGCACAGCACAAAAGTAACAAAATTCTCCCGGGGTTCCTTTCCTCTAATCTCCCACCCCCGCCACACAGTAGTCTAATTGATAAAAAAAATAAAAATTCAATTTGTACAAAAGCACCCTAAACTGTGATCTCAACAATACTTTACCATACACCTTGGGGGCTCAGCAAGTGTAGAAACAACACAGGCCAGAACAGTATAATGTATCATAAAAGGAAGCTATCTCCCCAAAGGGGTGAAAAATAGTGAGCCCAACTTATATGCCACAACAAATAACACTGGCATCCTTTAACATCAACACAGGATCAACCATACCTGTTAACAAAATGCTGTTGCATGCCTGCTCTGTTCAATAACATGGTTAAGATGAGCTACTCAGAGTAAAATGACGATAATGCCCATTCACAGAGCAGACCAAAGTAGGCTAGTTAGCGGTCAGGTCTTAGGCAAGATTAGTCAGTGTCTTTACATTTGTTAGCCTACAGTCATATACATCAGTCTTCCAATGGGGGCTTCTGGTGTGCGGCCAAAAATTGCTCAGCTTCGGTCACTGATGAGAGACACCGTCTACTCCTGTCTTCAGCCTTGATAAACAGCCGCACTGCGTAAAGCAGTGAAGGCTTGAGTTTGAGAGCATAGAGTTGGCGCATGACCTCTTTGTACTCCACGCGCTGGTCCAGCACTTCGGGGCAGTAATCCTCATATATGAAGACTGGCTTGCCGTCATATGTAAGTTTGTCTCGCTTTTTACGGGCAGCACGAATGACCACGTCCTTGGTCTGAAACTTGCGCGGTGAGCCCTTTCGAGCTCGGGGGGAGAAGGGAGCACATCTGTACCCAACAAATCCACCAGAAAGTTGGAGAAAAAAGACGTTGGCCATGAGCCCTCAGTTGCTTCAGGCACTCCTATGAGACGAACGTTGCACTGTCTGCTTCTCTCCTCCAGGTCGTTAAGCTTAGCTTTCAGCTTTGCATTATCTTTAGCCATAGAGGTTACCTGTGCTTCCAGGGACTGCAGCTGGTTAAGGCCAGATTCCAGATCAGAGATTCGCTGTTCATGGTTGGTTACCGTGGAATGAATCCCATCTAACTTTGTGTCAATGGCAGCAAGGTTGTTTTCAAATCTTATGGCAAGTGAGTAAGGTTTGGTTAGCGAGTCTGCTCTTAGCTCATTAACATATTTGCTAATGTAGCATTGTCGATCACAGTGTCAGCCATGGCAGCTTGTTCTGGCTTTTTCGGTGGCTTGGTTGTTCTGGTCAACATGTTGTTAGGCCGAAAACTTGTTTTCTCAATATTTAGTTGTCATCAAGTTGAGATCATATAGGTTGAGTAATGGTCAAAATAGAAGCTGTGTGGCAGGAGCCTGGAAAGACACGACTGCTCCATTCTGCTCACCAACTGGAAGTCCTAATGACATTTTTTATCCAAAAGGTCAAAGGTCAACTTCACTGTGACATCATAATATTCTGTAAAGAACACTTTCCTGGCCATTATTCAATGTCATACCTCAGGAACAGAAGGGGAGACATTTGGTCAGACACTGAATTGATTACACTGATCCTGGCAATTCTAGCTGGTTATGTTTTTTTTAAACGTGTTGTATGCCTTCTTATGTATTACCAATTAGATCTAGGCCCAAGATTATAATTTCATAATTTTACGAGATATATTTTGAGCAATCGGAACAGTTCCTCAGGTGGAATTACCACAGGCAAAGTAGATATTTCGGAATTAAGATGACTACATTAACATTTCTTTTCTCAGCTTGTGTGATTACCAAACTGTAGTGAAGAAGAAGCTTTATTGTCACTGTAATAAATACAGTGAAATTTCATATGGTGCTCTCTTGTAGCAGCTAGAATGTCCTCGTCATAAAATAAACTGGGGGGGGGGGTCATGGTTCCTGTAGCAGTCTCTTCACAGCCATGGGGAAGAAGCTGTGTTTCAGTCTGTTGGTGCGGGCTCTCATGACTCTGAGTCTGCCAGAGGGAAGGCTGGTGAACAGAGAGTGTCCTGGGTGGACGGGGTCATTCCGAATCTTTGTGGCCCATCAGAGGAGACGGCTGGAATAGATCACCTCTAGGCGTGGAAATGGGGAGCCGATGATCCACTCAGCCGTCTTGATGACCCACTGCAGTTGTTTCTTTTCAGATGCAGTGCAGCTGGCGTACCACACTGTACAGCCATAGGTGAGGACACTCTCTATTGTGCAGTGGTAGAAGTTTCTCAGCAGAGGTGGAGGGAGTTTGTTCCTCCTCAGTGTTCTCAGAAAGAAGAGATGCTGCTGGGCCTTTTTTTTTTTTTTGGCAATCAGAATAAGTGCCATCTTGGTTGAGAGCATCATGTCAAAAATCAGCTCAGTTTTCAATAGCTAATGAACAGAGCGCAGCCTTTATGCATACAAGCTGCTGAGTCTCAAACACACACACAAAAGTTTTCCCAAGTCACCTCAAGGAGCATTTATGCCTCGTTAATGCCTGGTTAAGCTAATATGGCACACATATACTCACCAGTGGAAGAGGTTCAGTTTGTCCATAAAAGTGTCATATGTTTAACTTGCCAACCCCTGTTAAAGAGCCAAAAGGCCTGTTGAATGTAGTTCACTTGTTCCCCAAAACCAGATTTTTCTCCATATTCAGACTACTGGAGTTAGCTTCAGTGATTCCAGAGATTCACCAACCTGGTTTGTGAGTCACCAGAGGGGTCATTGGTTGTTTTTGTGGTCCAACCTTTGCATTGAGTCCAACCTGGTCACATTCCGAAGTTGTCGAAAACCGGTGCTTGGTCAGTAACAGCCAGCATGGGACACTGAAGAAAAATGCTGCTCTTTCATGTGGGCATGATAAGCAGCCAGCTGCTGTAATTGTGTCATGGCGCCCTGCGGTGTCAGGGGGGAACACAGCGGGCCAACAACCTACGTTAAGGGGCCAACAATCCAAGTAGGGCGGGCAGGCGTGCGGGGGGGACGATGGATGGGTCCAACAGCCACCAGCTTTCACCCACGAGGCCGGTACTTGCTTCCCATAAGATTGTTAAGCCAAACCCTGTTCTTTTTCCTAAACCCAGCCACATGTGTGTGTTGGCAAAACATAACCATGTGTTTGTCGTTGAAGGAAAAAAAAATTAATTTGCGGTGTTGTACAGGTGTGTTTGTTTTGGAAGAGACTGTATGCAAACTGTACATTTCCTATGAAAACTGAAGTGTATTCCAAAAGCAGACAATGCATGTAACAGGCTGAAGTTGACACGGCGTCCCAGAACATGAACAACCAATGCACCCAAGGTAACTTGCATGTCATACGTCAGCATGGAAAGTCCATGCCAAACGTCGATCTGTGACGAGGACAGAGTGAGAATGTGTTGTTGAGTCTCACACTGAGTATTCTACCTCTTAGCTTACTTTTTTTGTTAAGACAAGGACTCTTGCTGAAATTTATATTTGAATTAAAATAAACACTTATTCAGTGGGGGTTGAATTGTGGATTTTATGTTGAGCACTTCCTGTATAGCACACTGGTGAACTGTGACATTTTGCATGCTTTGTGTTTTTTGTTGTCTCCTGGTGCCTTCGAGGTATCTGGTTGTTAGTGATTGATCTGATCCCTGGGACACATACTTAGAGACATGGGTCCACTGTTGGGTTGAATGGCATATAACCAGAAACATCATGTGTTAAGTTATCAGAAAAAAAGCTGAGCACACATTAGCAGGCATTAGGTTGGTGGCTCGTCTCCAACAGGAAAAACATTGATTTTTTTTTTTTTAAATGTGAAACTGCTTTATTCAGTGTTTTCACTGAATAAACAAACTTTAATGGTTCCGGTTTTTTTTGGAGAGGAAGAGACCTCTGTTGATAATTTGGCTTACGATGAAAACCTCCTCAATGTCTGGATCAGAAATAAGGTGAGCACACATTAAGCTATCAGAGAAATAGCTGAGGACAAATTAGATGCTGTGTAAGTGGGCCGTCTGTGATGAGCTGAACAGTGTTGGAGAAAACACCGATTTGTAACGTAAAACTGCTTTATTCTGTGTTTTTACTGGCTTAAATCACAGGGTCCATTTGTTGGAGAGGAAGAGACCTCTGTGAAGAATTTGGCTCCCAGAAAAAACTCCTGAACAATGAATACTGAAGGAACTATTACCTGGAGAAGTTTCCACTGGTTGCAATCTGCAATCCTTACTGCTAGATGTCACTAAATCCTCCTAAATCTTACACACTGGATCTTTAGTTTGAAAGTGTGATGCAGGAGTGTGTTTGATATGTTTGTATGTTTAGTTGGATGTGTTGCGTGTGTGTCAGACTAAGGATTTGGAGGAGGTGAGGCAGCAGGAGGAGGAGCTGCTGGAGGCCCAGTCAGTCCCTATGAGGAACTACCTGATGGAGCATGTCATGCCCACTCTGACCCAGGGTCTGATGGAATGCTGCGTGGCCAAACCACAGGACCCCATGGACTTCCTGGTATTACCCTCAGCACTGCTACATACCTCACTGTTGTCATCTGCCCGCACTTAATTTGAATCATGACCATCTTTTTTGGTTTGTTTCCTTCCAGGCGGAGTTCTTGATAAAGAACAATCCCTTTAACTACTGAAAGTGGAGGTCAATTCTTCTCGTTGCACCCACACGATGCAAATACAACATAGGTAAACTGAAATAAAACTGTTTTTTTTCTCCTAATTGTCCTGAGCTCTTTAGTATATTAGAAACTGAAGTCATTACATGCAGCATTTCTATTAGAGGAAAACCTCCTGGAGTCTCTTAAACTTGTCACAGTATTTCAGCCATCACATGCCAAGTGTCCCTCAGTTCATGCTGGGAATTTGATTAGGTCTGATTTGTAAGTGTCCCATTCTCCTGCCCCTGTTGTATTTACACAAAGCTTTGTTTGGGCTCTTGTGCGCCGGCCATTACTTAAAAGCCCCCTAAAACAGCAGATGAAAGTGTGCATGAAGCCAAAAGCTAATTAGGAAGTTAATTTGCGTAATGAACTTGGTAAACTCCAAAGTAGACACGCTCGGGTCATAATTGCTTTGATTTGGCTTCTGATATTCAGGAAGGATAAATGTTACAAATGGCAGCTAATTTGTGTGTCTCTCATGTTGCCACTCGTGAAGCCAAAGTGTACATAATTGGTTGCGACGGAACACCAAATTATTTCATTGTACATACTTAATCACCACATGGGGAAATTAGTTGAGTTTATTTGGGAAACATTGTGACGCAAGCCGCTGCAGGACAATTTCACTGCACCATCTGTGAGGCTCAGGTACAATCACAACATGGAGAGTTTCCTGAAAGTGAAACACAGATTTTAACAGTAAGTATAAAAGTATACAATATTCTAATACTCTCATGTGATCTGAAACATGGAGCAGATATTTTAGTTTCTATCTTAGTAAACAGAAGATCTTGACATTTGATTGGAAGAGAGTAAATGTCTCTTCCCCCGCAAAGAAGATTTGCGCTAGCACATATAACAAAATAAGCTGGTGCAAACAACAGCAACTCTATTAACTTTCACTTTCATAGTTTAGATTATTTGGACCAAACCACGGCAAAAATACACATTGCTTCCTTTTAGCTCTGGTACGTTTCCTATTCACATTAAATCTTAACAAACAAACCAAGGAATCAAATGGACTAACAGGTATCAGACAATTTAAATGACTCATCCTGAATCATCAGCTCTACATGGACCTATTAACGAAAATGAATTTCCAGTGACTGACAGCAGGTCATGCTACACTATTCTGAGTTATTCAGTGGTGGAGGAACAATAGAGATGTTTTACTCAAATAAAAGTAATACCACACTGAAAAAAAATGCATTTCAAGTATAATTCTTGTATTCAAATCTCAAGACCAGCATCACAAATCACAATTTGCCTCAGAGGGCTTTACAGGATGCGATATCCCTCTGTCCTTTGGACCCTCACAGCAGATAAACCTTTAACAGGGAAAAAATGGTAGAAACCTCGGGAAGAGCAATTGAGGAGGGATCCCTCTTCCAGGACTGACAGACATGCAATAGGTGTTGTGTGTACAGAACAGATCAACATAATAAATTGACAGTAATCCATATGACACAATGAGACATAAAGAGAGACAGAGAAAAATGCATGGTAAACAGTAATGACAATAGTTACAATAACATTAATTTTAGTAATAATGTAATAATAATAATAATGATAGTATCTGGTAGTTTATATGTTATACTGTATGTATAAGATATAAACTACTATGATATACTATCATATACTACACACATTATAGTATATGTGTGTGACAATAATAATCATATGTGTATAATAATAGTAGAAGTATGACTTATAATAACAGCAGCAGTAGGAGGCATCAGGCAGAACCACAGTGGAAGCGTAACCTTGATTCACAGTCCAGGCATAGCTGCGATTTGAGGGAACCTGTGAGACAGTGGAGCACAAAGGCTCAGCAGAAAAGGCCGAGTTAGTGGCACGCAGTAATAGGACATAAATTGTTAGCAGATGAAGAAGAACCAACTTTTCAGAATCTGAGAGAGAGAAGGAGAGAAGGAGCTTAGTGTATCATAGGAGGTCCCCCAGCAGACTAGGCCTACAGTATATCAGCTTAACTAGGGGCTGGTCCAAGGCAAGCTTGAGCCAGCCCTAACTATAAGCTTTATGAAAGAGGAAAGTTTTAAGTCTAGTCTTAAAGGTGGAGACAGTGTCTTAGAGTAGCCTGATAGCTGAACGCTCTGGCTCCCATTCTACTTTTGGAGACTAATAATAATAATAATCGCATACATCAAATTTTGCTGTTAAAGTGTTTAAAAAAACATCAGTACAAATGAATTTTGGCAGATGTCAAATATGTCATATAAAGCTTTGGACACAATTGTCCTCTACCACCCAAACTGGGCTGCAGTCCACTGCAATCCATTTTGCACGGGAGGTAGAAAGTCAGTCACAAGTAGACTTACTCAGTTTGCATCTGAACGCCTGGTCGAGTGTGGCTTGACAAGGTTGACTGCTAGCACTAGCATCAGAGGCTGTGCTAGCTCGGACCTCCTGGTTCACTGCTAAATGCTTTGTGTTGAGGTGATATTTCAAACTTGCAGTACTCTGATGGTACAAAAATTCCTTACTGCAGAAATTGCAGAGAGCGGTGGTCCTATTAACAGTTCCCTCTGGGCATTTTTTAAATGTAAATGTTCCATTCACAGGGCCAAGCAGCGCTGTCTCATCTGGCTCCATTATGTGACAAAGCCACTGTGGCCTTCAATGACACATCGGGTCAAAGGGCAGCATTAATCATTTTATCAGTGTTATTTTTTTTAACGCATATTTTTTTCTGTGATTAATTAATCAAAGTTAATGCACAGCCTTTATGATATTAAAGTAAGAATGGTCATTAGAAAAAAAAAAAAAAACAATGTAATATTCTTAAAACCTGTTACTTTATATAATTATTTGTAAGAGCAAGTGAGTTCAGCATTGAGTTAAATTCAATCAAGAAAAGATGGTAAGAGGGTTGTGAACCTGAGAAAAATGTACCCAAAAAATAGAAATGGACAACATAGTTCAGAGACGTGTTAATCATACCATCATTGAACACATTATATCTTTGAGATTAAAATAATGAGTAACATTAGAAGTACTGAAAACTGACATTTCATCAGTGTGTCTGCAAAAAGAACAAGAGTTATTAACATCCATATATCTGGAAACTTTGTAATTCACTGGATAGAGTTTATGTAGAATTTTGAAATGAACTTCTTCTGACTTTGTTGGGAATATAAAACTTAAAAGGTAAAAGCCTTGTTTTTGCCAGTTAATCTCTTCCAAATTTGAGTTCCAGTTAAATTTCCCTCTGGGGGTGATTTTGTTTTTATTTTGAAAAATTTGATGAATATATCTGTTTGTTTTTTTTTTTTCAAATATGTTGATACCACCAAAGCAATGCAAATTGAGTCTCAGGGATGTTTCCTTCACCCAAACATAAGCGACTCCTAATGAGATGGATAAACCAGAAGCAATGGCTTTGATTACACAATTTCTTCAAAAGGAATTGGAAAGTTTGCGCCCAGTAATAAAAAGCTCATAGGATAACATACAGCCATGTTTGTCAAAAAACTGACAAAACGTTAACAATATTTATTTGGAACCACTTGGAATAAAAAGAGATTTGTTCCTAATAGTTACAGAATCTCTACTAAAAGCATTTTATGAGGAGATAAATTGTGGACAAGGCTTTTATCAGTTACTTGATGGTTTGACGTCATTGATTGACAGCTGTGTGTGCCAACTGGTGTGCTTGTGATCAGTGATGCTACTTACTTTTGGTTGAACTGGTGAATGGGTGGGAACTCTATACTCAGGAGATAGCTACTGCGCAGACTCTTGCTCCAAATGACATCACTAGCGCAAGATGGCAGTGGCTGATATTTTGGCTTCATTTTTGTACAGTGGGAGAAAGTGCTGATGCGTTGACTGTCTATGTACAGTCTGTGTTATATACTGTTTATTACTGGACTCTTATTCCTGATAAACAGCATTAATGACATCTGTGTCTATAAGCAGCATTTTACTGTCAACAAGGCTGAGCTAATTTTAAGAACTTCTACTGCTGGGTAGCCTGATCTATAACATGTATATTTTATAGATACTAAAAAGTAACAAGTAACTATAGCTGTTAAATAAATGTAATGGAGTAAAGAGTGCAGTATTTCCTTCTGACATGTAATGGAGTAAAACCATAGTTACTTATTATTCAACGATGCATAAGTGCTGGAATTTACTTAAGTATTTTATTCTTAAGTACAATTATGAAATATTTCCATTTTATTATACTTTACATTTCTACTTCACTACATTTTAGAGGAAAATAGAGTACTTTTTAGGCCATTATGTTTATCTGACAGCTGCAGTTAATACTTACTTTTCAAATTAATATTTTACATTTTAAAAATGTATTAAAAAAACATTTTTTATACAAAACCCCTTACTGTCTACAGATTAAATGTACTAAAACTTGGAAACGCATGGTATGGTCTTTTTAAGTCTCAAGTTTCAAATGCAAAACATTTTAACTCCACACCACTCTGTATGATAACTGGCTGTAAATAGAGTGACTTTTTTTTTTGCAATAAATTGGCCTACTTGTTAGTGAAATAATAGATGTATAGGCTAATGAACACAATATTTTACATTCAAAGCAGCAGGCAGAAAAAATACACACTAACAATCATTTCAAATATGTAAAATAGTTGTAGTGTAAATGCATTAATTAATACGGACATATATAATAATAAATAATAAGCCCCAAGGGCTCAAAAATATGCATTGTATGCACAAAGATTGGTATAAATTACAAAGCAAAGTGATTGCACTCAGTATTTAGTTTTATTTATTTAGTTATATCCACCTCGGGGCACCACCCACATAGCCAGTTAATAGTGTGATTCCTGATTCTTTATAAATGAAAGGTTTATTACACTAATAAGTAAACACACACATTATAACTATACTGTTAACCTCAATTCACCCACTCACCTTAAAAAAATTTTTTGGAAACAGCTTGCTTCAAAACTTTTAGTTTAGTACGATACAATAACGTAAATTTTACAATTACACATTTTGCAAGATTGTTTTATTTCATTGAACTATAAAAATATATTGTGGTGAGCTGAGGTTTGTCAAATGCAAGAATAGTACAAAAAGATGAATTCTGAACCAGGAACTGCTCTTTATTTCTCCTCAGCAGAACTTTATGTTAGACACTTCAATATCTACACAGGCAGGAGATCACTAACTGTGTATACGACTTAACTCATGTTGCAAAATTTCTTTTACCACATTAACATACTACACAACATAACAAACAGACAAATAAACAAATAAATGCGATGATGAGTGAACAAAATGAATTCAGTGTTGAACAATTTACAAACTGAGGCAGCCCTTGGTATATTCCAGTAAATCAGGTTATGATATCTTTAACACATGGCAGTTAGGTTGAATCAATGCACCGGTCAGCAGCTGAGAGTTTGGGTAGCAAAAGGTTACAGTGTCAGAAAAATTCAAGTATTTTGATGGGAGATCCCATCTTTGATCCAATCCCACTTCCACAGGTAAATGTATAGTTTCACCTGGTGGCTTTGATGGCCCGTGTTGAATTCAGGTTTCTTTCCAAGTTGCCCATTTTAACAGGAGGGAAACACTTTTCGTTAAGCAAACAGGCTTGGACACAGGACCGGCCTCCAGCTCATTCAGTGCGGCTCGGAGATTGAACAAAGTTCAGTTGTGGCAGTGATTCAGAACCAGGGGTATGTCTACAATAACCAGGGGGTACATGAACATATTGTGGTGTAGCTGAACTCATTAAAAAAATGAAACAATATACACAAATATATATGTATATGAGGGAGCTGTAACTTGAACACAATGTGTTGCAATTGAGAGTGCGTAAAGAGTAGTTAGTAAGTGAGCAGAGATGCTTAAACTGTTTGCTAAAAGCAATGTGTGAATGCTTTAACAGTTGATAAAAATAATGAATATACAGTTCAAATACCTAGCTTGCTAAAAAAAGACTAATCAGCTGAAAGTGTTAACTTAAGGTAATTAATATGCAGTTGAAATTGTTAACTAACAGTGATGGCTAAATGGTTAAAATAGTTAAATGTTCAGCCTTTGCTGCTCACGGTGCAAATGCAAACCTGACCAAACTAGCCTAACCATTTAGTTTAATTCTATTAAAATGGTACCATTTTTGTAAACTACTGCAAAATTTGTATCAAAAAATATTAACAATAAATTGAAATCAAGTGGCACAAAACATAACACTCCCATCAATAACTCCTTTGTCTAATTCTTTCTTTTTAACCTTTAAAAAATAAATTAATTACTTATTAATGATAATAATAATAATGTTCACCGCATACTCTGCATGGGTAAATAGTATTATCTGTAGATCTCGTGCCATTTGGATGGAAAAAGGAGAAGAGCGCACAGCTTATTTCTTAAAATTAAATAGTAGTACCTTGGTTGAGAAAAACATCTGTGCAGTGCAAATGGTGTTATACTAACATCACCACAGGAAATATTATGTGAGGAGGTAAATTATTTCAAAGATTTTTTTTTTTTTCTTTTGAGAGGACGTAGAGTGTTTACCTGACTCTGAAACTGATTTTTTTTTCCCCTGTAAACTGATCAGAAACTTTCAACACATCAGCAAGATTTCCTATGAAATTATTGCTACTAAAAAAAACAACTTCACATGTTTCCTAGTGAAAAAT
>JAGQAX010000015.1:4097673-4147673 GCA_019142605.1 Cephalopholis sonnerati | reverse complement strand
TGCACATTTCTAATGATAGAAACTACAACAACAACATTAATGATTACTACCATTATCATTACCACCTCCACCCTTATTTATTGGGGCTGTGGATAGTGTGTGTGTGTGTGTGTGTGTGTTCACTCATTTATTAATTAATTCATTCATGAAATGCTGGCCTGGCTGCCCCCCAGACTCAGAGGAGGTTAGTCAGTGGAGGGACACATCCCAGCCCCCAGACCCTGTGGGCTTCTGATCGTAAGTCTGGAGGGATGGGACGAGGAGGAGGAGAATGGGAAACAAAGGAGAAAGAGAGAAAGAAAAGGAGAGGCTCTGTGTGTAGGAAGACAAATGAGCTCTGTCCTAACAAAGGCCTAGCTAGCCACAACAAGAACATAGCACTCAAAGTAGTTGAGTGTATTTGATGAAGTTGATGAACTTGCATGATTGTTGCAATTTTTTGGGTTGTACCTACATGATTGAGTGCAATCAAATAAGTCAATTTGGATAAAAACATCAGCCCAAAAAAAAAAAGCAATGTAATATAAAATATTGATAATTAAAATGCAGATAAGACAATGATGATGATAATGATAATGATAATGATAATAATAACAATAATAATAAGGGGGAAAGAGAAAATATTCATGGTATATGCCTACAGATCAGGTAAGAAAGGGAGAGAGAACACAGAACAAAAACAAAAACACTGTAGTGCGACCTATCTGACGTTTCTGCTTTGCTTATTTGATATAGTTTGTCGGGGTTGCAGTAGACCAACAACTCCAGTGTTCTGCTAAGTAGAATTACTGTTTCTGTCAATGGAGTCTGGTGGCTTTGATACTATGGCTTTAATCCTCGGTTGGAAAAGGTTGTCTGACTGCAAGGTAAAGCGGTGAAAATATTTTTTATTTAGTGTACACTTGAACGGATATAGAGGTTTTCTACCCTTAAGTTATTGTCAATCAGGCTGTTCTCACAAATTTTTCATACATTTTCTTACAAAAAGCAGTGCACCCAAATTCGTTCATAACCCATGTATTTTGAAAGGCCGCAATCACATGACGAATGCGCTGACAGGAGTAAACAAGGAAGCAGTCCCAAATGTCTTAAAAGAGGCAGGTTGGGGTGGTAAATGGGTCACAGAAAATGAATTTTTGCCCAGGACTTTCACCTGGAGTCAGGTGTTTGGATCCACTTGAACTTTGAGTGACCTTTAAGTCATTTTAAGATACGTCCTTACCTTGTTTCTTTTCCTAAACCTAACCACAGTAACTTTACATTAATTTCACAACTGTGCATTAAGGACGTAACATCATTTGTGGAGCGCAAATTCGTAGGATATCTTACGAACTGTTGTGCATGTATTTTGTAGGATATCATACAAACTGTTCCATGAGAATATCTTGTGTAAATAAACACTGTCTATTGCCCTATTGTGTTGAGCTGTGTTGTGGGTTGCTGTTCTGTTTATGAAGTAAGATGTTGAGGATTGTCTTCCATGCTTTTTCCAGTGATGTGTTAAAAGTGAGTTCAAAGACTCATTTATGCTCAATGTTAGATTCAGAAATGGATGGAGCCTTCTGTCTGTACTCTGCAATCATTTGGTCCGTTTTGGTGCACGTTTTCTGAAAGCTTACAGATACAGACAAAAGGGAGCAGTACCACTGGAGATTGTGGAGACAGAGTAGCATATTTCAAGTGACATATGACCAAAGGAGATAACGAAGAAATGTAAGTAATGGTGAAATTGAATGAATTGGTGATATAGTGAAAATAAGTCTCTGTCCACGGGATGTATATAATGGCAGTATATACAATGGATGTATATAATTCGACAGTGCTGCCTCCTTTAAAAAGCACAATATTACATCCTCCTCCACCGTCACCTCGTTTGTTGTTGTGTGGAACTTTTGATGCCGCCCTCTTGTGCCATCTATTGGCTGTATCTATGCCAACGTAAAGGACACATGGAGGTATGAGGGAAGTGATGTTTACAACTTTCAAAATGGATATATCTATGGAGTATTAATGAGCCTTCTGAGGATGGTCTACATGACGTCAGTTGCCACAATCAGTGTTACATTTACAGTGTCAGTATACAAATTGATGGGGAGAGTTGAATCCTGCAGTCAAAGGTGAGGGACAATTTTCCAGCAACTCTCATTGAGAGGGGTTGTACAGGTGGGTGTGTCATCATCTAAGGTGCCTGGGGGACAGAGTAAGCAGGGAGTTGTTGGGAGACACCCTGGGTAAAGAGGGTTAAATTTGTAATTAATACATTTCACCATGGAACTTCCCCAGTTGATTATTTATATAAAGACAATTAGTTTTTGTATTACAAGTTTTCTGAAACGTTATTATTAAATATGCAAATGATGCATTAGCTAATTAAAAATGCATTGCAATGCAAATCTTTTCAAAACATAAATCTGGACATTTGATAAAGCCAGGTTCAAAATACTTGTTACACTTTGTTCACCTATTAGAGTCAAATGTTTTTACAGAGGGAGATTTGGATATCTCTTTACCACTCCAGAGATCAGGAAAAAAAAACAAGTGTCAACTGTCTATGTTTTTAGGAATAAAATGTTCTGTAAATTGTTCTGTAAATCAGGTTATGAATGGTATATGAACAAACCCCTCAATAAAAACCTTCAGAGCATAGATAGGAATAAAACTGTTAAGTTTGGCGTGTGTAAGTGCTACTGAAGGGGAGATTTTTTTAGCCTGTTGTTCTGTTTCATACTCTGTGTTAGTCTGGACTCAGTGCTGCCACAAACACTTCCCAGAAATTAAAATCCAATCAGGACCAATCAGGGATCTGCACTGTTGTTGTAAGCAGCCAATGACGGACTGCGTTGTAGTTGATGACGTAAAATGCAAGCTGCCGCTTGCAGAGGAGTAATGGTGGCTCCTAAAGCGACAAGCCTTAACTCTAACATTAGTAAATGCAGCCATATGAGAAGTTATTGCAGAAATAGAGTCAATAACAACAATTAAACAAGAACAAGAGTAGACACTCAACTAGTTTCTCTGAGGAAAAGATGGTTTTGCTGTTCTTCTGACTGGATTTGGCAAAAACTCGATTTATCAACTGGCTCCATTGGTGATGAAGAGGATGTTCCTTGATGTTTTGTTATGCTGACTGGCTGAAGGAGTTTGTCTGTCAAGGTGAATTTTCCTGCCCACTGAAAGTTTTTAAGCACCAAGTCCAGACTGATACAGAGACCAAAACAGAATGCTGAGCTCACGTTTTAAGGATGGTCTTACCAGGCTAGAGATTTCTGGCTCAAAGTATGAGAAGTGGTGGTTAGCATTGTCGCCTCAATGCAAGAGGGTTCCTCGATCGAACCCTGTGGTGGGAGGTTCAAACCCTGGTGTGGGGGAACCTGTCTGTGAGGAGTTTGCATGTTCTCCTCGTGTCAGCATGGGTTTTCTCCGGGTACTCTGGCTTCCTCCCACAGTCCAGATGCAGACATGGACAAGTGGTTCCAGTAAATGAATTAATGAAAATGAATGAATGGTTAAACTAATTCAAAGAAAAAGCAGCAGGTCCTCATAGTTGAGAATCTGGCTTCATGACATGTATTTGACCATGATATGAAAAATGACTTAAATGACTATCAAAATAGTTGACAATAATTGTCTAATCAATCATTTCAGCTGCACTTTTACATTTTCATATGGTTTATGTGAAAAAATCTTAATTGGTAAAATAACTAAAGTTATCAGATGATTATAGTGGAGAAAAAAGAACAACATTTCCATCTGAAGTGTAGTCCTGTAGAAGTAGAAAATGGCATGAGATAAAAATACTTAAGTACCTCAAATTTGTACTTTAGTACAGTGCTTGAGTAAATCTACTTATTTAAATTGCACTACTGGTCAGCAGAGGGATGCATAGTAATTGAAATTACAGTAATTGGGATCAATGGATCAATGGTATTTTTGTTTAGCCCTGAAGTGTAATAATCCAAGGCATTAGAACGGTTCATATGATATAACAAAATAAGAACAAATTGTGGTTACGAACAAAGTAAGAGAAAATTTCTTCATATCTTGCTTCTTGCAAGAGGCTCAGTGTGTATTATCTTTTTTGTTTAGTTAAATCCAGTAGCTCTACTCCTCAGATCATCTTAATATTCAGTTAACTGAATAACATGGAATGCGGTGTCGTTATTTATTAATGAACTGACCTGTTGCCTGTATACTGCAACAGGACCAAATCACATGACAGTGAGAACCTTTAACATGTTGCTACAGATGATATAAGTTCCTTCATCACAACTAATAGAAGCCATCATCTGCATTAAGCCATGTATGTCTGTGTGTGTGGCAGCATCTGGACACAGAATCCACTCTCACTGATGCTGGTCACTGTTCCCTAACTCCCCTTAATCCACACACACACACACACACACACACACACACACACACACACACACACACACACACAGAATCAAGCAGACACATGCATGCTCACACATACAGAACTGACAAACATTGGCAACCTGGCTCACGGTCAAATACACACACACACACACACACACACACACACACACACACACACCGACACTTACACTTACACAGACTTAAAAGTACAAACTCCTACCCAAAAAGACAAAGACACACTTTTAAGAGACAGACAGAACAACACACACATCAAACTGCCGGTTTAAGTTGTTAGTGCCCCCCCCCACACACACACACACCTCCCCAAAAATCCTGCCACCAGCCTCATTCTGAGCACTCGAAGAGGGAAAATGTGTTTTGTTGCTTAGGAACAGTTTGCCTTGCATCTCGGCAGGGGGTCTCCTTTTGAATATCATTATGTCCCCCTCGATTGGGGAGGACGACACGTTTTTCTTTTCTGCCAATATTTATCTTCGGCTCCACTCGCTCTCCGGAGGCCCACAAAAACGTTTTCATTGATTAAAGGCAGTGGAAAGCAGATTCCGCCGCCAGACGCCTCACCTCTTTTAATGTAAATTTATCAAAACGGCTGCACGGAACTGTGGCAGGTGTCAAGGTTAGGAGCGGCAGCGTTTTGCTTTTCTTTGGGTAGAAGCCTGGGGAGGGGAAGAGGATGGTTATTAGGATTAAATAAATGTATGGCTGTTTGAGAGCCTTCACCTGAATATACACTGCTACTACAATACAGAGCTAGACTGAATCAAAACTCATACATACATTCTCAATCATACATACAGGCTGACCATGGCCAGACTAACCCCCACCCCCCATCGCCACCACCCCTTTATGGCATACAAATAAAATAGATAAATATGGGAAAATACAAAATGTGAGCACAATGTAAACTTCAATGAAGAAAAATAAGCAGGATTCTTTAAAAGCAGTGTCTAACATAACATTTTTCTGCTCAGGATTTTACTGGCTCCTCTCATAGTTTCACTGGCCGGGCAGCCAATACATGAAAATATATATACAGTATATATTTTTTTTGCCCATAATTTTGGTGATTTAATACACATAATATGTACAACAGTAAAGTTCCCTTTATTTTGTATTCCCTTAGGTATTGCGATGTTGATATACAAAACTGTACAAACTAGAGACCATCTTGTGATGGGATCACTCCAGCTGTGATACAGCTATCCACTTCATAACCCTTTGAACTGTGGAATAGAAACAGTCGGCCAGTCCCTACATTGGTATTTTTGCTTTTTATGATGTCATTTCTTGGAGTATCTTCAAATGCCTCATATCTCTAAAATCTGTACAACTGATGTTTAAAGGTTATATAAGTCATAACAGCCATAATAACTGATAAAAGTATTTAATTGTCTTTAAAGAAAATTATATAAAAATCAGACATGTTTTTTCATAATATTATACAAAATAAAAACACGAAACATATTGTTCCAAAAGATTTTTAAATGTAGAAACATAAGAAAATATTTCTTTATACTCCATATGTGTAGGTGTAGTGTAAGTAATTTGAACTATGTACATTGTTTAGTTTTTAACATATGCTAATTTTTATGAGCAAAGTGCAAGGGTGGTCCTTTATTCCTCTAACACCACAGTTTGCACCACACATAACAGCGCAGTGATGTCATTATGAGCGTATTATGTGTTGACAGAAACAGAATCATGAGAGCAACGATCTCCTACAGTCATTCGTGGGAGGTCCGTTTTGAAAGGATTAAAAACCAATGTGGGCCAGGGGCGTAAATTGTGGGAGTGTGTGGGAGGAATGGCTCCTTTACTACTTAATAACCCCCTATGCCCAGCGCCCTTGCTCAGACCACACCCATCTTCAAACTCAGTCTTCATTTTGATTTGGGGGGGGGGGTTGGAAGAAGGGAGTTAGAAACTAGGTAAGGGGCCATTGGACCCCCCACTTTACACCCCTCATTTTAAGTCACAGATCGTTGTATTGCAGCTAGAGTGATCCCACTGCAAGATGGTCTCTATTTTAATTTGCAGATACAGTTTTAACATAACCATAATTAAAACCATATAATATCAAACACAAGTTTAACATTACAATTTGTCAAAAAAAAAAAAAGAAAAAATTATTGGCAACCTGTGGGTACCTGACACTAACTTCATTGAAAACCTATCGGCATCACTGATAGAATATCACCTGTTTTAATCTTTAAAAAGAAAGTGTACATAGAATTTTAAGTAGATAACAGTATAGACCAAATCACAATATTTGTTAACAGCAACTTTCGCATAGAAGGAAAATTAGGGAAATTCATGTTTGTTTCTCTTCACCCCTTCAGACTGAACTTTCATTTACATCCTCCCTGACTTTCTATGCATATGTGGGTTACACTAGCAATAAATGTAGTAAATTAAATGGAGGCATACTAACTGAACAATACCTCTGTTTTCCAAATAATTGGTACCTACTGTATTTAATTTCAGAAAGGCTAGGCCAGCAGCAAATGTATGATCGCTGGACAACAAACTGGACATTATATGTCTGTGGAGGTCTGCCCACCATGACGTCAGTGACTGCTGTGTTTTTGTTTTTGCTGAGACATGGCTCCAGACTCCACCGTTTAACTCAACAGCTAATGTGCCACCGAACGGAAAGGACTCTTGCCAAGGGAGGAAAGTCTAGAGGCAGCGGAGTGTGTGTTTACATCAGAAATGCCTAGTGCTCTGATGTTGTGGTGGTTTGTAAACTTTGTTCACCGCATGTGGTGTTTATTATCATCAGGTGACGGCCTTTCAATCTGCCGAGGGAATTTACATTGATCCTACTGGTCAAGAACGACAAAACTAAGTACAGGTGTGAGATCCGCCAGCTCATCACATGGTGTAAGGACAACTGTCTCCTCCTGAATGTGAATAAGGCAAAGGAGACTGTTATTGACTTCAGGAGAGGACACACTCAACTACCCCCACTAACAGCACAACGGTGCTGCTGTAGAGAGGGTGAGCAGCACCAAATTCTTGGAGGTGCACATCAGTGAGGACCTCACCTGGATGACCAACACCATAGCCCTGTCAAAAAAGGCTCAGCAGCGCCTATACTTCCTCCGCAAACTGAAGAAGGCAAGAGCTCCACCCCCCCACCCATCATGTGCTCCTTCTACCATGGCACTGTTGAGAGCATTCTGACCAGCTGCATCACTGTGTGGTGTGGGAGCTGCACTGACTACAACCGCAGGACCCTGCAGCGCATTGCGGACATAGCTGGAAAGATCATTGGTGTCTCACTCTCCTCCCTCCTGGACATTTACAACTCACACACAAAGCTCTCAGCATTGTGGGTGACCCCCGCCACCCCTCACACAACCTCTTCTGACTCCTGCCATCAGGGAGAAGGTTCCAGAGCCTTTGTGCCTGCTACACTAGAGTCATGAACAGCTCTATCCACTAAGCTGTCAGGAAACTGAACTATGTACTTAGTTACATTTTTAGTCCAAACCCTGAACTACTTCATCTCGAAATGATCAGCCAGGATGTCTGCAACTAAATCTGAATCTGAAAAACACACATAGACATGCACTCATGTTCAGCTGTAAACACACTAATCTAGGGTTAGTTATAGTACACCCTTAAATATCTTGAGCATAATTGAATTTGGCATGTCTTAACAAAGGAGAGAGTTTGTCATCAATATAATAGTGCAGTGCCCGTAGGAAGTATGTATTTCTATAGAAAAGTGGAAGCTTAAGTAGATTTTTCATGTATGGCCAAATGAGGCTGTGTTCGATGGTTGGATGTACAAAGAGGTGTACATACTCTTACATAGTGTTAATAGAGAAACTGTACATTGGGTAAGACATGAACGTACATTGAGATATGGAGAGACATGCAACATCATTAGGTTTCCTAGTTTTCCGTAGGTGAACAATCTTGAAATGGTAGCTAGCAAGCATGTAACCCTGCCACGCCTGAAAGGAAAAACAAACGTTTCTGACCTAGCCATACTCTGGTATGGGAAGTTTAGGCAATGTTTTAGTCAATCTAACCATGTTGTGGCCATGTCAGCAAACACCATGAGCAGATGAGAACAGCTTGGTGAAACTTAAGAAATACTACTTACCATGAGATTACTGAAACATGTCATGTTAATGCAAACTGCACCACTTCATCTATTCCTATATGGGGGAGGGACGAAAGGGAATGCCATAACCCCGGGTGTACACTGGATCTGTCGCGTGCGTGGTCCGGCCGTGGCACGGACTCCTCCGTCCTGTGCCGGGCGTCAATGTCCACTGGAAGCGTATCTATAGCGGCGCGCACACAAGCGGCTGGAACTGACAGATCGCGAGATCATGATGTCATGCGATAATTTGCGGAAACACTGGAGGTATAAAAACATGAACAAACAAAGGAAAGATTTCTCTACCTGCTGGGGGCCACAAACTTTGACGTCATGCTGTTGCAGCGATGTGAATATGCTCCATTTTCATGGGTGTTTTTATTTTGAAAATTGACCGGATACTCTCGTCTTTTCTGCGCCTGACTTCTTGTTTGACTCATTTGGTCTGTGGAAATTGACGCGTCGTCGTGCGGCGTCTGTCAAAAAACAGACCCGGCGCGTATTTTTAGCGGAGCGGAGCGCCGGGCCGTTTCTGGTGGAGCAGTTTACATTGACTAAATGGCCACGATTAGCTCCGGCACCCGCGCTGTGGCTGAATCGCGCACGTGAAGGATCCAGCGGACATCTGGGGTAAGCCTATGCAAAGTTTTGGGTGGCCCAGAGCGGTATAGCAGTAGGATACTTTGATCTTTTATTCCATGAGGCGTGGCTACAGCTGCGAGCGAGAGCACGATAGGCTGACTGGTTACACGGAGGTCTATGGGATTTGAACTTTTAATGATAACGTTGTGAATATGAATCCAAAAAACTTCAAAATGACGGATGCACAACATCGTGCCATGCGCAAGCCATATCCGAAAGCTCAGGTTGATCTGACAAATAGTCAGAGAGATATGCGAGCCACAGACACACAGACTGACACACAGACATTTCTTGCTTTATAGATAGATAGATGCACCACATTCAACATATTATTATTATTATTATCATTATTATTGTCAATCAATCAAACAATCAATCAAGCAATCAATTTTATTTATAAAGCCCAATATCACAAATCACTCAGAGGGCTTTACAGCATACAACATCCCTCTGTCCTTTGGACCCTCACAGTGGATAAGAAAAAACTCCCCCCCAAAAAACCCTGCTTGTTATTATTATTATTATTATTATTATTACTATTAAAAATCAAAATGTTATGAACTTAATTTCTTTGGACACAGTCTGCTAGCATAATACTTTAGATATATTCAAAAAGACAATAGAGAGCTATAATACAACTAGAATTACCGCCCTGCTGTTGTATGTCCATGCACCAGTAAACTTTCTATTACAGTTTACATCAACATCTGTGAAAACATGGATGCTTCACACACATTTTCACCACATTGGTTCAGAAGATCTTTACAATCAGCACAGTTTGAAGGTGGGCACCCAAGATTAGGGTCACCAATTCAGTATCTGACCAAATGTCTCCTCTTCTGTTCCTGAGTTATGACACTGAATATCGGCCAGAAAAGTGTTTTATACAGAACAACATGATCTCACAGTGAAGCTGACATTTGACCTTTTGGATATAAAATGTCATCACTTTATTATTGTATTATTTATCACTTTTGTATTGTATTTGTGAGGTCACACAGACCTTGACCTTTGACCACAAAATTCTAAGAAGGTCATCCTCGAATCCAAGTGGAAGTTTGTGCCAAATGTAAAGAAATTTCCTCAAGGCATTCTTAAGATACCACTTTCACAAGGGTGAGACAGACAAGGTCAAATTGACCATGGCCTTGACCATCAAAATCCAATCAGTTAATTGTTGAGTCCAAGTGAACATTTGTGCCAAATTGGAAGAAATTCCCTCAAGCTGTTCTTGAGATATTGCATTTATGAAAATGTGATTGATGCAAGGTCACAGCGACCTTGACCTTTGATCCTTAACCACCAAAATCAAATAACTTCATCCTCGAGACCAAATGAATTTTGTGCCAAATTTGAATAAATTCCTTCAAGTTGTTCTTGAGATATCGTGTTCACAGGAATGAGACAGACAGGCTGTTGCAGGCATGGGGGATTAAAAAACGCTGTCAATACAAACAACCACTGCACCCAGATATTACTTCTTTATATTTTGTTATCTAATATATATAACCAAGTCTAAAATGTTGCACCCTTAATAAATGTTAGAAATGTATCCCAGATCTGGCTGGTTTGTTTGTTTCTCCTGGCTATCACATTTTCAAAGGTTTCGCCGCTGTACACCCTGCTCTGTGAATAAAATAAACCTGGTGGCTACAAAAAAATCTGCACTGCTGCGCTATGCTGTAGTAAGCCCCTGTGGCGTAAGAGATTACACTCTAAGGCACATTCGTTGGGCTTCTGGTAGAGGTTGTTCAGGTCACTTTTTTTTAAAGGTAATTCTTTCCAAAAAGGCAATACCAAAGGATAGTGACATAGAGCATGCAGAAATCTACCCACTTTCTTTCTACTTTTCCAACGTGTATTTCCAAGGCTTAAGTCCATTTCAAACAGTTTGAAGGTTATAAATTCAAGCAATATTACACGAGAGGGAGTGCTATTGTAATATATATCGGCACGGCTGTGATTTGGTCATGGGCATGAGGCCACAGGCCAAGCAACATCTTTTTTTCCTGCACATTAGCTTGCTACTTTTTGTAAGTCTAGCCTACATTATCGCAGAACAGCTAATTTGTATTATGTAAGCTCCATATAAGTCTATAAGTCTGTTGACGGTTGCTTTGGTTGCATATGTTGGATGCTGATGAGTTAATAGCCTAGTCAGTACGTTGTTTTGTCTTCTGATGTCCTATGATGTCCTGTCCAATCAAATTGCTTAATCGGAACAAACATTTGTATAATAAAATTGATGTAAAATATGTACATCAATATTATTTATGTACATGTTATTATTGTTATTATTTATTTATTTTTATTATGTACTAGGGATGCACGATAATTTTGGCACGTCATCGGTATTGGATGATATTGGCTTTAAAATAAACTATCGGAATCAGCCAACATGCTTTTTCTTAATTTGCACAATGAATGAATATCACATACATTGAAAAGCATTCAATGGAAGCATTCACACCAGGATAGTCCGGGGGACTTTCACACTACACTTTTTAAAGCAGACCAAACCGCCTGGACAACATCACGCAGTTGCAACAGCTGCTTGTTTGGGTGCAGTATTGCCTGAAACGACCACTGACCAGGAAGAAGAAAACCCAGCTCATCAACTGGCCAAGACCAAAACGGAAATCCATACCCTTCCATTCGCTATCCAGCATGTTGCTCTGTACATGAGAAGAATCCAGCATTACCGAAAAAGACGGCAGAGAGCGAGATACTACAATGTGCTGCTGTGGTTAAATAGACGCCGAGTGAGGTATTGCAAGGATTTAAAAGTTTTCAGATCACATATATATCCGTAAACTATATGTATGCACTGCGCTCTACGTCACCCTCTCTCTTTGGTTGGCTGGATAGTCTGGTTGCATTTCCCACTGTAAGTGAACCGCACCAGGGTTCTCTTACAAGTGAACTGAGACCTTCAGTTTTCAATCGGACCAGGGTTCACTCGACTCCAAACAAACCAAACTGTCCATGGAAGAGGACCAGGGTTTGTTTAAAGCGGACCAAATAGTGCCAGTGTAAATGCGCCCAATGTCTCCATCTGCTGGTGGGCTATCATGATAAGAGTATGCATGTATAATATGATGTTAATTCCACTACAGAAGAGACCTGAGGATCACTAAAATTAGGCAGGGAAAAAAGTGGATATTGGCCAAATAGGTTGTTTTATATTGGCAAGTCGGATATTAAAAAAAAAAAAAAAAAAAACATGCATCCCTATTATGTACAACTTGTTATATCCCTTTTAGCCCTGCCTGCATTTAGGATCACGTCCTTCCATAAGTCTTCCAGCTTTTTTTTGAATGTTCAAAAAGATTTGCAAAATTGTCCTCACACACACAGAAACACATCATCTTTTGCAGTTGTTTACCTGTGTCACATTTCCAGTTGTGTCATTTCCTCCCACTGTGTCACTTCCTGTCATAACTCTTGGGCTCCTTCATCATGAAACAAACAGACCTGGAGTCTCATTGAGGGCGCTGACATTTCCTCACATCTCCACATTCTGCAGCAGTTCCACAGCCTTTGTGAACGAGCCAGATTTGGATTTCATTGGGAGTATACATGAAGCCTTAACTCGCCTGCTCCCCACTTCCACTCCTGTCGTCTGTTTCACAAAAGTTGGCACAGCCACAAGAGCCCCGCAGAAGTGATCCCCTCCTCCTCTTCACTCCCTGTTTCCACACTAATGAATGGGCATGTGTCATTCCAACAAGCAGGCCAACTTTAGAGAGGAAGAGGAGCAGTCTGCTTCCTCTTCTCCACTAATGAGTACCAGCAGCTACTTGGCTTATATCAAAGGACGATGTCTTCAGCAAGCAGTCAGCACAGTGCTGACATACATTCATCTTTGTCCATACAACAAGGGTGTGGGTTTGCATCTGAATGGTGGGATTTCAGGAGGACACAATTGTCCCAGCCAATATTTGATCAAACTCTTTCGCATTATCCTCATTCTAACAGTGGTACATGGGACAAAGATATGGGACAAATCACATCTGATACTGATATAGTAAGGGACAGTACAATGTATTTTTCAATACGAGGTGATCACTTTTTATGCCTGATCAAAAGTGTTTCCTGCCCGTTTTGTTATTCCACCTCTGATGAAGAACAGTGTACAGCTGCTTAAACTTTGTCTTATGCAGAGAGAGTGCCTGTCAGATGGTCTGAAGGGAGTACTATTGTATCAGCAGAGCAAGAACATAATGCACAGCTGACCACAGAGCAAATAGTTTTTTTCTTGAAACGTGACTAATTGCTCATTAAAGGGGCTGTTCTCACAAATTTTTCTTATGTTTTCCTGTGGAAAGCAGTGCACGCAAATGAATACATATCCCACATATTTTGAAAGGCTGCTGTCATGTGACCAATGTGCTGAAGGCACTGAACAAGCAAGCCATCCCACGTACTAGTAAGAAGGCAGGTTTGGGTGGTGAATGGGTCACAAAAAAACAGACTTTCTCCTGGGACTTTCCCCTGAAGTCGCGTATTTGGATCCTTGTGAACTTTGAGTCATTTTAAGGTACATCCTTACCATGTTTCTTTTACTAAACCTAACCTCAGTAACTTAACTTGCCTAAACCTAACCTCCATAACTTTACATTAAAACATTTGTTGTGGGGCGCTAATTCATAGGATATCATAGGAACTGTTGTACATGCATTTTTTGTAAGGACATCATACGGCCTGTTCTATGAGAATATGTTGCAATAAATTATTCATAATATTACAACTTTTTATCCTCAACATATTATAACTTTATTCTCAACTTTTCAGAGAACACAGATATGTGGAATATGTTTTGAATGTGCAGAAGGTTTTGAACCTTAGCAGAAGTCTTGCTGAAACACATCAGCTATTAAAGTCCAGGGGTTTATGAATCAGTTAAATTGAATTAATTTATCATTTATGTGTATAGGTGCTGAATGCACAACAAAAGAGGTAACTTCCCCCAAAAAAACCCCAGAGGAGGAAGGAAAAGTAAACTATGCCTACGTGTGTTGACTGAGCAGAGATAACATCAAATGAGAAAAACTGAACTACAGGAGAATAAATATTTGAAAACAATACAGAATGCCTGAGAGCCTGCATTAGTTTTAGGGCTGCCCCTCTAAAGGCGGAGAATCATCAATCAGAGACCCCTCAGTCAACTGAGATTGTTACAAGTCTGGCAGGCTTTTTTTTTTCCCTAGTCAGTGTGCTGTGCAGTGTACTTTTGGGGAAACCCATTTTGGTCTCCAGATTTTGCTGCATAGGGACCTCTCATGATATTCATGATATTCTTTGGTACAGACAGCTGCGGACATGATATAGTGGCACAGAGGAGAGACAAGGCGTTTCTCAAAGTCAAGGAAGGATCCTCAGACGGCCGAATTTCAAGGATGCTACGTCATCAAACTCTGCCGAAGGACTGTTCCAGTGTCAAGGATCCTTCACCGAGGACTGAGTCCTTCTTTCAGAGAAATTTCAAGGATGCATGTGTGTATCCTCAGCTGGTATAAAATCCCTACAATGCTTTGCACACGATTTGCTGGAAGTGAAGGCAGGGCCTCTTCAATGAAACCTGTGCCAGCGGAGCTTGGCAGGATTTAGATAAATATGTCATTTATTTGGATCAATATCTCCAAGAGTTTTTATCATTCAAGCGTTAAAAAAATATATAGACAGAAACCTCATAATTTACACTCTCCAATATGTCCACTGCCGAATAATACCAAATAATTTTTAAAATAACGTGATTTAGATAAAGCATAAAAGTTTTCAAATGAATGATTTACAGCAGAGATGGAGTGCTAAGTGTCCACGTCCCCCCCTTCCCTCACTATTCATATAATAACAACATGATAATTGCTTTTAATCTGTCAGTTTCAATTGGTTTATTTTTCGGGGGAATCCCGGTGAGAACGGCCACAATAAAGACATTAGAATATCCTGCAGGTCAAAGCATCACTCATTTGTTTTGAGGTGAACATATTTCAGAACATTACACAGCAGTATCATGTACAGGCAGTGGGTCAGCTGTTCGGGGCAGCACAGCTCATTAAATCAGATCTGCTATTCATATTATTGTAGCAGAGTGTAAACACATAAAATCTGGAACACTTTGTGATCACAATGTGATTCTGTGTGTGAGTCTGTGTATATACTGTAAATGATAATTTAGAACTTTTTTCAGTTCAGTCAGACAACTCTGAATTAAATTCAATATCTTTATTGAGCATAATTATTGCAAAAGCATCAAAAGTATATATTTTTTGCATGACCGAAGCACGTTTGGCGTCAGGCTCTGTCTCAAAGTATTCATTCCCTGATAATGATCTGCTTAGACATTACAGGGAATGAATAGCAGACCCCCGCTGGGGATCATAGAAACAGAGCCCACAGGAGGATGCTGGGGAGGTGGTGGGATTGAACTTCATAGGCAGCACAGAGCAGCAGAGCAGCACAGCAGCACAAGCAGCACGGAGCAGTAGCAGAGCAGTAGCAGAGCAGCAGTAGCGGCACCTAGCGGCAGCAGAGTTGTCGGGAATAGCCAGGTAAGCAAGGGGGGGTTTAAATAGCCCACCCTAATCAGCAGGGGAGAGCATGTGACTGATCAGCTGATCAGGATTTGCGCAGCTTTGAGTTGTCTGCCTGAACTAGCTCCGCAGGCTTCGCATCATTTCAGTCAGACAACTCTGAATTAAATTCAATATCTTTATTGAGCATAATTATTGCAAAAGCATCAAAAGTATATATTTTTTGCATGACCGAAGCACGTTTGGCGTCAGGCTCTGTCTCAAAGTATTCATTCCCTGATAATGATCTGCTTAGACATTACAGGGAATGAATAGCAGACCCCCAAAACTGCAAACCCCCCCAACAAGCTTGATATGCAGAGCCTGACGCTGAGAATGGTGGAGCTTTTTTTTTTTTTTTTTTAAGAAGAAGAAAATAATTAGCAGCAACTCCTCCCCAGCAATCCACCAGATGAACAGCCTAAGAATTCAAGCATGAGCAGCAAGCAGAACATTTATTGCCAAATTACAAAGCGTGAGCGCTCATGATTTTTTGAGCCTGTAATATTTCGTTTTTGTTGAAACGAATATATCTGACGTAAGCAGCCGAAGACCATCGGCCCAGAGACTTAAGAGAGGGCGTGGGCACAAGCAGCGCTGCAGTTGTAGCCGCCCCAATCCGGAGGGAGTGAGCCGTGTACACCTCTGGAGACAGCCCACAGTTTGAGCAGAGTTCACGCAGCCTTGCAGAAAACCAGGACCTGGTCATGGGCCTGCTGCCATCGACGACGAAAAGCGGGTCACTCGGAGCAGGTGCAGGCCGGGTTTTCAGGTAGCTCAGCATGGAGGCGACAGGACAGAAAGCAGAATTATTTTTAGCAATAACCACAGGCGTTCCTTTATTCATCCTATCGGTTTTAGAATGTTTCAAATAAATAGTGAAATGGTCAGATTCTAACTGTAAATCAGAAAAACAAAGATCATGCAGAGGGTTGAAAGAAAGAGATCTGGTTGTGAATTCCCCACACCTCATGAACCCATAAAAAGCCATTAAAAGAACCGCTTCTAACATCTTGTTAATATCAGAAGTGAACAGCCCGGATCTTAATTTGGATACCATCCTGTGCACCAATGAGATAGTGAGTGGTAAGCGTTTATCATTGCCTGGAAGTTGCTCTTTTTTGAGTCCGTTGAGAAGTAGGCGAATGCAGGGATTTTTTAAAAGGCTACAGACTGAAGGATCCTGACAACGAAGGTGAAACTGAATGCCGGCTATCAAGGCTTTAATGGAGAGAGGCTGCAAATGGCGGGACTCAAAAGAGTGGACTATAAATGCGCAAACAAGAGGGATATTGACGGGCAAGGGTGGGCAAGCAAAACGAGCACAGAAGGAAGAGAAGAACCACCAAGCAGAATCATAAGCTTTTAATGTGTTTTTTGATAGACCTTTTCGCATGAATTTGGCAGCAGAATTCAGCAGAGAGAACAGGGAGCCTTCACATCCTAATCTAGCACAGTTTGAGAGAACGGAGGGCAGGGCAGGCCACTTGGCTTGGCGTTTGGACACAGGGTTTTGAATTTCTGAAATTTGAAACGAGAGAGAGCATCAGCTATACTATTATCAACACCAGGAATATAGACAGCGCGCATTATAAAATTGCCTGTCACGCATGTCCAGGTGAGGCGCCTAAGAAAACGATTAATTGCGGGCGTCTTAGAGCGCCCTTTGTTAATCATATTGACTGTAGCTTCATTGTCGCACAAGACTACAATCTGTTTCCGAGACCATTTGCTGCCCCACAGTAAGGAAGCTACGACTACCGGGTACAGTTCGAATAAAGCAGTAGATTTGCATGCTGAAGGCAAATTGAGCATTTCTTTAGGCCAAGCTTCGGAAAACCATTCCCCCTTAAAGAAACCCCCGAAACCGACGGAAGGAGCGGCATCTGTGAAAAACTCAATTGAAGCAGAGGTTTCTGATTTGTCATTGTAAAAAAAAGAAATGCCATTCCACTCATCCAAAAAAAGAGACCAAAATCGAATATCGGACAGGCACCCTGGATCTAAGATTATTGTCTCATGAAGCTCTTTAACCGTTTTGGACAGGTCGAGCAATCGGGACACGAATGAACGCCCCTGTGGAATAATCCTCATGGCGAAATTTAAATGACCCAACAGAGAGAGAAGATCCCTTTTTGACACGGAAGCGGCTGAGGAGAATGATTTTAAAATATCCCTAATGCGACACAATTTCTCTCTCGGGAGAGAGGCCTGCATAAGGGCGCTATCTAACATAATACCTAAAAATTCAATGTGCGTACTGGGACCGACAGTTTTCTCTTCAGATAAAGGCACTCCGAGAGATGAGAAAACATCTTTGACGACTGTTATGCAGCGGGCTGGCGGCGAAGCCGGGAAATCGACCACCAGGAAATCGTCTAGAAGATGCAGAACAAAAGGCAATTTGTGGGTATTATACAATATCCAGCACAGAGCCTCTGAAAGAGTGTCGAATATGCGAGGGCTGCTTCGGCATCCGAAAGTTAATTTTACTGCAAAATATAACTTTGAGCGCCACTTAACGCCAAAAAGATGCCACTGCGAGGGATGGAGCGGCATCACTTTAAAAGCATCGGTGATGTCTGCTTTTCCTAGCCAAGCGCCTTGCCCTGCGGCTTTAATCATTTGAATTGCGTTGTCAATCGTGGCATAGAACAAGGAAAATGGAGCAAGGGGGATAAGGCTATTAATACTAGGGACTGGTCCATTATGAGGAGCGGACAGATCTATGATCAGACGTTTTTTTCCTGAGTATTTACGTGTTGCTACACCAATGGGACTAACCCTGAACAGGCTAAAAGGAGATTTGGAAAATGGACCTATCATAAACCCTTTCTTAATCTCTTTCTCAAGAAGCTCATCGACCACCTTAGGCTCCTTAAATGCTGATTGCAAGTTTTTACACACGTGAGTGGTCCTAGGAAGCCAACAAAGACCAGCTAAAAAACCCTGAACGAGCCCAGTTATAAGATAATTAACAAAACATCTATTAGGATGATTTCTGAGGGCCTTAGAGAGAGCCGGAACATTCACAGGCGTGGAGGGTTGAACAGAATTTATTTCTTCGATTGTGCAGGACGCACCCTTCTTGGACACACAGATCTCGGGTGGCTGTCTGCACACCAGCTGCAAATATGCAAATATTTACAATTTCGATAAGTACAGACATTCTCATTGAAATTTATGCAGATTGGAGTATTGTTGCCGGGTAAATAAGGCACCTGAGGTTTGCGAGCGGCAGGGCCCGTAGCTTGAAGCTGAGCAGTATTGAGCTGGAATGCAGATTTAGGACACAAGGTGGAACTGTGGCTAAACGACCCGCAGATGGAACATGACAGAGCTTGGCGGCCGGTGAAGTGCCTGCTTATCAAAGCGAGGTCTACGACTGACCAGTCTATCCGCTGGTTGAATTTTTGGATGTACATCGCTGATTTTGAAGAGAAACTCTTGTGGTAGTCATAGAAGAGAGTCCTTCCATAAGACATGGCTAAATCGGAGATAATAGCGAGATATGTGTCCAATTCTTGTCTTCGCTCAGGATACACTTCACAAATAGTGTCCCTAAAGACGCCGAAGGCTACGTTAAACTCGGCCAGAGTCAGAGATTTTGACAGCCTAGGGTCGTTATCCCATAGAATTACAGAGAAGTCCCCGCAGTCCACCGTCCTTTTATCTGACGTGTCGGAAGCACAAATTAAAATCTTGACCAGATTAACGTCCTGCCCTGCGATAATCTGGTTCCTGAGCGCATCGGGAATAGCCCCGGCTGGAGGCAGGAACGGCGCACCTGTGGATGGCGCAGGGACTGCAGTTCCCAGGGTCCTCCGGGGCAAGGTGGACAGCTCGGCCGATGACGTCGAGGGTTCGCCGCTCGAAGCAAAACAGGAAGAGGGACCTGCTGAGTTTGACTCAAGCACAACGAGACGGTTATTCATGGAGATTAAAGAGGATTTAATATCAGACAGAGCAGACAACAGTTCAGCGTTTGGCTGAACGGAAGACGGAGTGGAAGCAGGTAACTTTTTCTTTTTTCGGGGCGTGTAGGTGGACTTTTGAGCACGTTTCTTGGCTGGAGTTTTCCCCTTCTTGCTTTTAGCGGCGGGGCACTCCGCCGGCTCAGACTCTTCAATCGCGCCAGGAACGTGATCTATGAGGAACTCAAACAGCTCTTCGTGACTGAGGCCGGGTGGAGCAGAGATGCCGTTGGCATAGAGGACCTCGAGGATCTTGACCATAGGCCAGTCGCTCAGTTGCCTTTGAACCAGGCGAGAGCTGCGGCGAGGGTGAGCCGCGGAAAGGGCTTCCTGGTCCCTAGATGGAGAGGGCGCATTGATGTCGGAGCCTGGAATTTCCAGCTGTCCTTCCAACAACCCGCCTTCGCTTCCTGAGTCGTCAGAGAAGTCGGAGGACATGATGGCCAGGATCAGAGGCCCCAGTAAAGATATGATCACGATCTTCATAGGCAGCACAGAGCAGCAGAGCAGCACAGCAGCACAAGCAGCACGGAGCAGTAGCAGAGCAGTAGCAGAGCAGCAGTAGCGGCACCTAGCGGCAGCAGAGTTGTCGGGAATAGCCAGGTAAGCAAGGGGGGGTTTAAATAGCCCACCCTAATCAGCAGGGGAGAGCATGTGACTGATCAGCTGATCAGGATTTGCGCAGCTTTGAGTTGTCTGCCTGAACTAGCTCCGCAGGCTTCGCATCATTTGTTGTCTTTATTTTATTATTCTACTCACTCTTAAATATGATCCAGAAATATATTCTCCTTAAATATCACGTGACTCTGAAAATACTGGTTACAATTGTTTAAAACAGTACATCATTAGAGAGTGCCAGAATTACCTCAGTACCCTGAAACCCTCTCAGTCTACTGAGGGTTAATGAAGTACACCTGGGGACACTTGTTAGCCTGTTCCAATGTGTGTTTACTGAATGCTAGGAAAGTCTCTTGCCTTGCCTCTGGAGGATCCTTCCTTCGAGGGACTCATCCTACCAAGGAAGGATCCTTGACGATGAGAAACACCAACAGTCTCTGGCTTTTGTTTGATATCTAGTGTTGGCAAAAATGTTGCACTTTACTGATTTATTGTTAATGCAATTAACTTGTTTACTATATTGTGTGAATGCCGCTGTCACACTAAACCCGCTGAACTCGTTTACACTTGGAGAGAAAAACAAAATTCGTCAAATATTCACAATGAACAGACAAATCTGATTCGTCAAATAATGCGTTATAAAAAAATAAAGCATTTAATCGCACCTTTCTCAGTTCCCTAATTTCTGGCACACTGCTAATACTGATGCACACACTTCAAGCCTACAGTATCAGCTCAATGCAAAACATGCAAAACAGTTCTGAACAGAAATCTATTCATTTAAACCCAAACCACATTTTTTCCCCCTAACCTAATCCAAGAGATTCCTTTCTGGTAGAAAGCCCTCAAGGAAAATTCTCCCCACTGCCATTTAGGTCAAATAGTCCCCTAATAGTGCATTACGCCTCGAAAACCACTGGATAGACTGTCTGAAATTTGGTTCAGACATCCATGTTCCCCTCAGGATGAAAAGTAATATTTGATGATCGTCTGACTTTCATTAAGTTCCATCATCAGGTTACATTTTAATTTGTCTTTGGTTTATGACCAAAGACCTGCAAATGAAATGACATTCCCACCAGCTCCAGCTCTCCTCAGTGTTTAGTGCTAATTAGCAAATGTAGGCCTGCTAACATGCTAAACCAAGATGGTAAACATGGTGGACAACCTGTAGACTATTAGCTGTGTTGTTTTGGTGTCTGTGAGGTTTCCTTTCAAGTCATCCCCAGGCTAAAATGTCATGTCAAATGTCAAATGTCAAGTTACGCACAAGACTTTGCATACTTTAAGGAATTGCCATGAAATTTGCTGTGCATATTGATGCTGCTGAGGACATGAGCCCTTGTGATTTACCCTTAACCTTCCCTTTAACACCTACAGGACAAACATTTTAGCCCTGCTGCTGCTAAAGGTGTAACACTTTGCATTGAAAACAACACAACAGCCAGACAGCAGCATCTGCACTCCTATGTCGGTGTCAACAGTTCATCCACAGTAATGCAGTGAACTTAGCATCATTTTACAGCCAAATAAACAATCACTGTGCTTATATGCTTGAATTGATGGGGACAATATGTCTAATCAAGATTCTTCTGGTTACAGTAAAGTGTAGAGTTTAAATGAAATGTTATGTGGCCAGTGTAGACAGCTTCCTGACTACCTGCAATACTACTGCAACAAAGAACCTTCATTGCACTGGCTTTGCTACATAACACGGAACCGAACAACGCTGACATCATGCTGCCCCAGTGTGTGATTTTTGATAGCATGCCGGGGTACTGGAAGCACAAGAGGCGTGACAGACATGAGGTGTAAAGCCCAGTTCAGACCAAAGATTCACCCAGGACGAAACTGTTTTAGAACATTGCAAAAAAGGTGACAGTCATGTGAACTGGCCTGTCTGAGCTTGACTAAAGCTGGCTGATGGTATAACCTGGGACTCAGCTTGTTAAGTCACCAGCAGCTGGTTTTAGAACATACAACATGTCACCTTTTTCAACAGCTTAAGCTAGTGAAGTCAGTTACAGACTGTCCACAGACAGCATGTTCACTTGCTGCAGCATTCTCTGACAACAGCCCTCTATCCCTGCAGCCGTTAATTCGTATGTCAGTCTCCATCCTCATGCTGTGTTGGCTACTACTTCTCACTATATGTGCACATATATGTGTTTTACATATGTTGACACACACACAAAGTCTGCTTATTGACTGATTAATCAGTGCAGGTTATATATTGTGGCATGGGCGGTAGTAGCTCAGCCCATAGGGATTTGGCTTGGGAACCGGAAGGTTGCCAGTTCAAGTTCCCGCCTGGACCAAAATATGGAGCGTGAACTGGTAGCTGCCGAGGTGCCCAGAGTAAGGCACCGAACCCCCCAACTGCTCGGGGTGCCTGTCCATGGGCAGCGCCCTCACTATATTTAAATGACAACAGAGTGAAAACATTGAATTTCCCCAATAAAGTATTTAAAGAAAAGTTTATTATGAATACACTCCATGTGAAGCTCAAGGGGGTATTCCATCAAAGTCGCTAATGATAGCGGCGCTTAAGTGATTAAGCCTCGTTTGAATTAGCGTCAGCTTCCACCTCAGGCTGAAGCCGTTCCACTAACACATTTCAGCCGTGCCTCATCAGCGTTAACTTCAGCCAGGCTTATCAAATCTTTCATTAGGCACGCGCACGGGGTGCATGAGAAGCCCAGAATATGCGATTGTCGAAAACACGATCATGTCGAAAAAAGACAAGAAAACTAGGGCTGATTTCTTCAACAGCGCGGAGCAAAAGCTCCTTGTGGAGCTTTACTAAGAGTATAGAAACGCAATTACCAGAAAAGGAAATACTGTTGCTACTGTCAAGGCAAGAGATATGGCGTGGCATAAGATTGCCGACCGCTTAAATGCATAAGTTAACTTTTACATCAATGTTTAATGTCTTATGTTTAGACTGTGTTGATCATAAACAGTATGTCCTGTCAGTAGCGGAGAGGAATTGCCTCCGTCATTAACGTGGGAGGCCCGGGTTTGAGGCTCAATACCTGCACAGTATTACTTAATGGAAATTAAATTCTGCAAGGAAATGTTATTTAGTTTACAATTTATTTTAAATGTGTAGTGTACTTTGCACCAACTAATATGCCAAATTGTGTTATCTCTGCACAGGAGTGGTGTCAACAATGTTAAACGCACGGCTGTGCAGGTGTTACTCCAATCATATGGACAAGTGTTAATGTTAGGCCTAGCTGATGTTAAAAGTTCTGTGGGCTACAAAGTTATGATGAATAATTGTCGGCTAAATGGCATTACATTTCACATACGTGTAATGTGTGACAAATGTAAGCTATAGGCTGTTGGTGAAAACATAAAAATAATCGCTGCAACAGAGTTTCCATAATTTGATATAGTGAATGATGCCATAATATGGATTCGACACCACCCTGCTACCAGTAATTTTGCTCTTAGAGGAGAAGAATTTTAATATTTCAAGATATCATCACGACAACAACACTTTTTTTTTCTTCTTTTAATCCTTGGGAATTTGACGAAACTAACCAAAAATGTGCGGTGAATTCATTTTTGCTGAAGTTGTTAACTTCGTTTTCGGACAACACAGATAACCAAGCGAAAAGTGTGAGGAACTGTTTGTCTGAGACTCTGTTTACTACAGGTACATATTCTTTGTAACACCGATTCATTAAGCCTGATAGTTAACCTGCCATGGGGCAGGTTAGTTCAGGAGCATATGTTACCCCAGTAACTCAGCTGAGGTTCCTGTTAGCGAGAGTCATGGAACCAAACTCTCTCTAGAACTAGTGCGGTTTATCGAAGTTAGCCGGGATCTGTGGTTAGCTGGCTTGATGGAATACCCCCCAGGTCCCTGTGTGTATGTTTTTGCCAATTCAGCATTATGAGAAATGTAACTGTAGCAAGTATCTCACTATCACCATCCTCATTCATATTGTAAGAAACTACAAATTATATTGAGTTTCAAAATAAGCATAAACAAATGGAATTCAGACATTTGTGCTCCAGAAACATGGGTTTCATCAGTTAATTCGAATTCATAGTTTAGGACAATGTTTGAAAATTAATATCAATTTTCACATGAATATGATTAATTATGGTAACAACAGGTAGAAGTATGCCAGAGAAAATAAATAACAATAAATAAACAAACAGTCAGTACATTGACAAGATGCTTATTGGCACAGCAGTGTGAAGTACACAATTTAAGAACAATAGATATAAAAATAAAAAAAACAAAAACAAAATCTGTATATATGTATAAATACAAAGATGCATTATTGCTGAATCCCATTTCACCCCTTGGCCCTACGCCTTGGCCCTACCCCTTGCCCCTTGCCCCTTGAAACGGAGTGCCAAGGGGTAGGGCCGAAAAGTCAACCCCTCCGAATTGGGACACCCCTTCGACAATCGCGTACGTCATCAGTAGTCGCCGCTGCGTCTTACGTAGGCAGATGCGACAAGCGTTTGCCGGAAGGCTCGGGGAATCATGCCGTCTGCAGCTGTGGTAATCTCTGTTGCGTGGGCTATTGGGATCTTTTTACGGTTGTCTGCTGCTCGTCGGAGGAAATGGAGAAAATACTTACATTTGTGAACTTCTTTACTTCCGAAAGCAGCCATCTTGTCGGTCTTGCAAGGCATTCTGGGAAATCTGTCGTACCCCTCCGTTTGGAGTGTGCCTCGGGAAAATCTCCGTTTGGAGGGGTACATAGCCCTCCCCCTTGGCCCTACCCCTCCGTCATAATGGGAATTGGGACACCCCTACCCCTCCACGTGAACGCGCAGAACGGAGGGGTAGGGCCAAGGGGTAGGGCCAAGGGGTGAAATGGGATTCAGCCTAAGTCTGCACTCAGAGAGTGTATAAACAGGCCTCCGACAAGGAGTTACAAGTATAAACCACTATGTGGTTAAACGCAAGAAGGGAATACAAGAGACAAGTTGTTCATGCCAAGTGACTACCATCAAGGTTTATCAGCCTGATGACAGAAGGAATGAAAGATTTGGAGTAACAGATTGTTTTCCTGAGGGGCGCTATAAAGCGGCGGCCTGAGGGCAGTAAAGTGAACTCAGAGGACAGAATGTGGTCACGTCGGGAAATTATTCCTTTAGCTTTTCGGAACACCTGCCTCTCCCACAACAAACCCAAATCTCTTTGCCGCACTCCAATTATTTTGGTGCAGACCTTAACAATACTGTAAAGGCTATTCTTATCTTTTACAGACAAGCCATCGAACCAGCAAATAAAAGAAAAAGTTAAAATACTTTCAATAAAAGACTGGTAAAAAATACATAGCATTTTGTTACAGACATTGAAGGAGTTTAACTTCCTCAGTAAGTGAATTCTTTGTTGACTTCGTTTCACAATACAGTCAGTGTTCACATCAAACTTCAACTGGGAGTCTTAAATATTTGTATGTGTCAACAATTTCAACATGCTTACCATGAATGGAGCTTGATTTAGGGTTTACACAGTTTTTTCTAAAATCAGTGACAAGCTCCTTTGTTTTTGACACATTAAGGTCAAGGAAGTTTTCGTCACACTAGTTAACAAAGGCAGGTAATGCGCTACCATGGTCCAAATCTGAACCTTGGAGAAGAGACAAAAGCGCGGTGTCGTCAGAGAATTTCACCAGATAGCTGCCTTCTTTACAAGACCTACAGCTGTCTGTGTACAGAATAAAAAGAAGGGGTGAGAGAACACAACCCTGGAGGGAGCCCGTGTTTGAAACCAGGCCATCAGACATGTTTCCATTAACTAAAACATGCTGTTTCCTGTCTGTTAAAAAGTCTAAAAGCAACACTAAAAACTGATCAGGTAAATTAAAATAAGCAGAAAGCCAATCAATTAAAATGTGCGGTTGCATCTTGTTAAAAGCTGAAGAGAAGTCAGCAAATAAAAGTACAACATGCGATTTTGGTTTCTCCAGGTGTTTGTAAACTTTGTCGAGGATGAAGAGTTTTGCGTCTTCTACCCCTTTACTAGCTTGGTAGGCAAACTGCAAGGGGTCTAGTTTGTCATACACCAAGGAGACAACCTCATCTTTTAAAATTCTAATTTTCATTACCAGTGACGTGAGAACAACAGGTCTGAACTCGTTTAGTTATTTTTGTATTTTTTTATTTTGGAATTGGAACTATAGTTGAGGTTTTCCAAATTGAAGGAAGCTGGCAATGATCAGCACACATTTGAAAGAGACTAGAAAAAACTCCACTGAGCTGGTCAGCACAGTATCGCAGAGTGCGCCCACAGACAGCATCGGGACCAGCAGCCTTCCTTATATTAGTCTTCTTTAATAAAGCAGTAACCCTATCTTGGGATATTACAAGATCTTTCTGGGGTACAAGGGAATCCCTCAACATAGAGACCTTATTAGTAGAGTCTGACCTTTCAAATCGAGAGAAAAAACACTTAAAATTGTTTGACAAATCAGCATTGGCCACTCCATTAATGCTGACAAGTTGCTTCGCATCACCTGCATACTGGTTAATGCAGGCCATTGATTTCATTCCTTGCCAGGCTGCTCTAATGTTTCCATTGCTGAATTGCATTTCTATTTTGTTCTTATAGTTCCTTTTGGCCTTGGTTATTTCACTCCTCACCTCTCTGGAGACAGTCTTTTTCTCAAGAGGACCACCTGTGTAGAAAGTCCTTCTCTTTTTGTTGATAACTGTTTTAATATCTATAGTTACCCAAGGTTTGTTATTTGGATATATAACAACCTTTTTTGTTGGAATAACAGAGTTCGCACAAAAACAGACATAAGAGGAGACAGTGTCACAAAGTTCATCAATATCATCACAAACATTGAAGAAACAATGCCAGTCAGTGCATTCAAAGCATGCCTGAAGAGATGAAATACTGTCCTCCGACCAAATTTTTACTTCCTTCTCTCTACACAGCAGACGTCTGAAGGAAGGTTTATACACAGGCAATAAATAGACACTGTTGTGGTATGACGCACCAAGGGAAGGCATAGGCAGGGATTTATAAGCGCTGCTCACAGAACCGTAACACAGATCTATTGTGGATTTTTTTAGAGTTGTGGCACAGGTCACATATTGTTCGTAAGTTCTCAGAGTCTTGTTTAAAGTGCAGTGGTTAAAAACCCCAAGAATAAACTTGGGGGCATCCGGGCACATTGAGTCAAGTCTGTGTGTGACATCCACGATCAGCTGTGCAGCTGCGGATGCGTTGGCTAGCGGATGAATGTAAACAAGCGTGAAAAAAAGTTGCTGAAATTTGCGAGGCAAGTAGTAAGGGCGAAGTGAGACACACAACAATTCAATATCAGGAGTACATAACGTTTCCTGAACTACAACGGTGTTGCAGTACCTCTGATTGACAAAGAGACACACTCCCCCTCCTCGGCTCTTCCCAGTGATCTCCGGTGACCGGTCTAGCCGAAATGGGCTACCGAACCCACTTATCACAAGGTCCTCGTCCCGGTCCGTTTCACTGAGCCATGTTTCAGTGAACGCCAACAGACAGGTCTTCTTTAATTTCCTGCTTGAATTTGGCCCACACTTCCAGTTCGTCCACCTTGTTCCTGATTGACTGCACATTGGATAGCAGGATCGTGGGCAGCAGAGGAAGCCGGCGGCGGTTGTCGAGGCTGAGTTGTTTCAGTCTCCGACATACACCTCCTCTCCTTCCTCTTCTCCGACGGGGGTTCCAGAGCGTTTTGTCCAGGCTGTACGGTGAGTACAGCTCAGCCGGTATTCCCTCCGGTACATCTCCTTCGGTGGAGGTCCGCAGTGAAAGAAGGAGCTCGCGGCTGAGAGTAATGCGGCTCCCGGGGCCGCCATGGTGTCCAGCCACCTCATGACAGAAAAACGCCAGCAATAGCTTTATCACGCATAAAAGTGCATAAAACTGTGCAAACAAGCACATAGTCCACATACTGAGTCTCTGACATAAAGACTTCACACACACAGGTGTTAAAAAGACATTAAAAAGACAGCGCCAGGTAGACTGCTTCGGGTCGCACACTGTGAAGTGCCCCGGAAGTAGTGGTTCGACCGATTAATTGGCCGGCCGATTTAATCGGCTGATTATAGCCATTTGAGAATAATTGGTAATTGGCAAAAAATTGGCAGATTGATGCCGATGTTAACACTTATTTTTCACTAATAAAATGCAGGTAATATGGTGTTGTTCTTAGAAATGATGTCATTGTGTTACATATCCAGTAGAGGACGCTCCGACTCCTTTCATGTCACGCTCCACAGTCACCCCACAGCAGAGTGAAGTAGTGAAGACTGAAGGGCCGACGGCACATTTACTCAACCGAGTGGTTTGCCTCAATGGTAAGTTTATAACTAGTTTGTGAAATAAACAATAACTCAATAAGTTTCCCATTTCCCATGACATGCCTTGTTGTGTCTGTCACGCTTGACTGATATGTTAGCAAGCTAAAGTTAGGATAACCTAGCTTAAATATTACCTTGCTAAACACTTTAACTGAGTTAGTAACGGCACAATGAACATAACGGTAACGTTACAGTACCTCAAAGTAATATTACGCTCACTCAGGCAGCTGTATGCTACCAGACTAGATAAGACCGGAGCAAATTGGGATAACGCATTGTCGCCGTGCAAAAACTGTTGTGGGTTGCATATATTTTAAGCAGCGCACGGAGTGTGTTTTTTAACTTATGGCGTTGAGGAAGAACAAGCGTTTCTGGTCGAAGTTATAACTTCATGGTGGAAAGAAAATGTGAACGCATGTTTAGAGGACATCAGAGAGGCACATTTCATATCATGTTTTACTAGAGACTTTTATGACACTGTTTATCCACCTACCCATTACCTACAGATAATAATTCATTAAATACACTCACTGACCACTTCATTAGACACTCTGCAATGTAATGCACACCAATAACAGCCCTACCATGAATTCTACTTCAATGAATGTATTACTTTGTAAATGTTGACACTGTCAGAGAGACTTCTTTATGTTTACTGAGATGAGGGTGGGTGTTGCTGTTGGTGTGGAAAGCAGTATATTGAGAGGTGTTTAGAATATTTTGACCCTCTGATGCATGTGAGTGGGGCTGACAAAATATCAGACACCTCAATATGATGCTCCTCACACCAACATAAACCATAAAGAAGAATTATCAGCTTTCTTACAGTCAACAACATTTTAAAAGTAGTAGGTTATTATTATTTATTATTATTATTTATTATTTTTTTAACTAATGCATATTATGTCTTACTGGTTTTTTTTTTTTACAGATGGCAAAAGAAGGTGGATGTAGTATGGTGTGGGACTACTTCACCAAGGATGTCACTGGTGAAGCAGTCTGTAATATTTGTGCAGCTTCTGTGAGCCAGGGATCAAGCAGGCAAAAAGCAAAAAACACAACCAGCCTATGGCAGCACCTTAAAACTAAACATGATGATGTTTATGAGGAAGCACAGGGTAAGATGAAAGAAATCACATCAAAGAAAGTGTCACAGTCACAGACTCCACCCACACTCATGCAAGCCTTTGATAGGACCACAAAGTGGACCCCCAATGACCCAAGAACAAAGGAAATAGACAAATTGATCATGGAAATAATTGCAACTGATATCCTGCCCTATGCGGTTGTGGAGGGTACAAGCTTTAAAAGATTACTGGCCAAGGCAGAGCATGGGTATCCTCAGAAAAGTGAGAAGTATTTCCGCACTGAACTGATGGATGAAATGTACGCACAAGTTGCAACAAGAGTTAAGCAACTTCTTTCAGTGGAAAATGCAGGAAACAGCATTCCCTTTACTACTGGCTGTTGGTCTGGAGCAGCTGAGGCTCTCATGAGCTAAACTGCTCACTTCATTGACAAGAACTGAGAGAGAGTCCAGGTTGTGTTAAATGTAAAGGCCTTGTTTGGGTCCCACACAGGACAATACATCAGTGAGACTTTCCTGACCTTAAAGAATGGGACATTGACACACAGCGCGTCCACCTGGTGCTGAGGGACAGCGGCACAAACATGGTCAAAGGAATGAAGCTTGCAGAGATGCCTGACCTCAGCTGTAGTGCTCATACACTGGAGCTGATAATTAACGAAGGCCTCAACTCCCAGAGAATGGTGGGGGACATACTGGCCAAACTTAAAAGAATAGCCACACACTTCAGTCATTCAGTGGTAGCACAGCAATGACTCTCTGTCATCCAGGAGGAGGTTGGTGTCCCTCAGCACTCCATAATACAGGCAGCGCCAACGAGGTGGAACTATACACTTCATATGATCGTCAGGATTCTGGAGCAAAAGAGGGAGATTACAGCTTATTCTAGTGACCAACGCCATTTTGTATGTCTGACGGCAGAGGAGTGGGACCTGGCAGCCAAACTGGAGGAAACCCTGACACCACTTGAAGAAATAACCCTTGAAATGAGCAAAGCAGACTCCTCTGCCTCCTGCATTATACCCTGTGTAGTGGTGCTGAAGCGTCTGCTACAGTCAGAGGGACCAAACACTGCAGGTTCGCCAAGGTGGAGGAGTCAAAAGAAGTGGTGCTTGCATGTCTGCTTGATCAACGTTACAAGGAGCGACCCTTGTTACCAGAGACACTACCTCAAGCTAAAACTTGGCTGACAGAGGAGGCAGAGACAACTCCACCTGACACAACACAAGAAGACACAATGCCACCAGAAACTGCTAGAGATGAAGGAGAACCCAAAAGACTGAGAGTGGAGGAGGGCCAGGTCCACAGTCTTCTTGACAGTCTGTATGATAGCATGCTCACCTCAAAGAGCCAGGTCCAGGCACCTGAGGGGATCCTTGAGGAGCTTGAGAGATACATGAGGGAGGCTGTCATAGACAGGAAAAAAGGGAACCTACTGGAGTGGTGGAAGAACAACAGTTGCCGCTTTAAGGGACTGTCAAGCCTGTCTAGGAGGTACCTCTCCTGTCCACCTTCCTCTGTACCAAGGGAGAAGGTGTTCAGCACTGTTGGTAACATTTATGATGAAAAACACAGATCCCTCAAAGGAGGCAATGCAGAAAAGTTGTGCTTCCTGCACTACAACCTAGCACTGTTGAATTGGCAGTATTAAGAGGGACTCACAGTAGTAGGGGCTTGTGAAAAGAATGTTATGTTAATATTGTTCTTATGCTGCTTGCCCCACATAACAAAATACCTCAGTCTTTTGCAGTGACGTTTTTATTGTTTGTTTTCAAAGATGTTTACTAAAAAAGTTGTACTTTTTGCACTACAGCCTACCTCCGTTAGATTGGCAATAATAAGAAGGACTCTGGTCCTGAGGGGGCATGTGAAAGTAAATGTCTTAATTCATATAGACTTTGCATGATTATTTTATTTCCCAGAGGTTTACTGCCCTTTTGCACATCATATTTTTGATTTATTTTATGTTCAAATAGTTCATATGCTGCTTGTTCCACAGAATTTCTGATAATAAAAATATTTGAAAATAGTCAAATGTTCTCCCTTCAATTTATATCTTTGTAACAAGTATTTGGAACTTTATTTAAGCCATCAAAAGCAGGTATTTTGTCTTTTTTTTTTTATTGAAAAATGTAAAAATTTCATTGGCCGATATATCGGTTATCGGAATTTTTTATTCCCTAATATCGGAATTAGCATCGACCCCAAAAAATCCATATCAATCTGGCCCTAGTTCATAGTTGTCAATCCCCTGACATCCAAAAAAGTTAATGTCTCTTCTGACACCCACACAGCAGCATCAGCATGGTGGCATGTGTTAGGAAGAAATGGGAGGAGTTCATTCCCAAAAACTAAAGGCAACTAAAGGCAGTGCATGACTAATTTATGCAACATTAGCAGAATCATTTTCTCATAGTATCCCATATGATAAGAAAGGGCCCTGTCGGAAAAACATTACAGATGTAGTTGCGTTGCACATTGCGAAAGATAAGGTGCCCATATATACAGTCAAAAGCCTGGATTTATCCACATGCTGAATACAGTCGACCCCGAGTATGTGCTACCAAGCCCAAAGTATTATGCTGAAGTTCCCCTGCCCTGTACTGTACCTCTACCAATATAACATATCCATCAATCCATCCGTACGTGTTTCATACGTACAATACAACATACATATTTTTCTTAGAGGCACCTTTTATTTATTTTAGAAAAAGTAAAGTTTGATAAAAGTTATGTTTGTACCATATCAATCCCAAGAGGAAAATTCATGTTTGTAACATGCCACAGGGCTGCTCAAGCTAGAGGCAGTAAACAGGCTTGTGTTCCTTGTGACAAACTTGTTTTATTTATTTGTTTTTCAGTTTAATAACATTCTATCTGACATGTTTAATTTGTTTACAGAAGTGTTTTATCTTCAGGGATACACATATTTTTTTAAGATAAGGCACCTTTTATGTATTGAAAAAAAGTGAAGTCAAAAGTTTGGTTAAAGACAGGTTTGCAGCTTGCACTTTATTAAACCCAAAAGGGAAGTTGCTTTTGTTAATTTTTATTGTTAAAATAAGAGCAAAACCTTTTTGAGTACCTTCTTTGTCTTGTTCTTAGGAGAGAAAGAAAAAAAAGTTTAAAATCATAAATCAAGCATGGTGTAAAAAAAATCTGAGATTTTATTTTTAGGCCATATCACACAGCCCTACTGAGATGATACAACATCTCGTCTAGTCGCATTGATGTAGACTGGCAGGTTTCAGAACATCTTACACCACCATAAAACCTCAAAAGGATCCTCCTTGGGTGTTTTAAACTGGATGTAGGCGGCCACCTCATCCTCAGACTGCAAAGTTTCACCACTGGAGTCCTCCATGTCGGTGAAAATGTAACAACAGGGGCAAAAGTTTGACTTGTGTCATTGACTTTTTAAAATAAAAGGAACTCCAACTTGATAATAGTGATTTTGATTTCAAAATATTACATATATACACTGCACATCTTTTTTTATTTGCTTTATTCTGAAAAGTAACAAATGTTTTTGTTCTCACCCCCTGCCTGCCCACGTGTAGTTCATTTTTACCTGTGCTCTTACCCGTGAATTTATATATATGGATCATGTGACGTAGTTGTGCTGCTGCCATGGTCCTGCCTGATGCCTCCACTTACTGCTGTTACTATTAGTCATACTTGTACTGTTATTATACACATGTGATTATTGTCACATACATATACTATCATATATTAATACATACCTACAACATATTGTACCACAATTACGATAATTACTATTATAATATTATTACTTAATTTAATGTCATTGTAGCTATTATTATTGCTGTCTGCCCTGCATCTCTCTCTGTCTCAACTTCTCTCTCTGTCTCTGTCTCTCTTTATGTATCATTTTGACATATGGATTACTGTTAATTTATTATGTTGATCTGTTCTGTACAACACCTATTGCACGTCTGTCCGTCCTGGAAGAGGGATCCCTCCTCAGTTGCTCTTCCTGAGGTTTCTACCTTTTCTTTCCCCATTAAAAGGGTTTTTTTGGGGAGTTTTTCCTTATCCACTGTGAGGGTCCAAAGGACAGAGGGATGTCGTATGCTGTAAAGCCCTCTGAGGCAAATTGTGATTTGTGATATTGGGCTTTGTAAATAAAATTGAATTGAATTGATTTGAATATATATACATATACCTGTGGTTACCCAACCCTGTGCTCCACGGGTTGAATCCTCAGTACATAAAATGAACAACTGTGTTAGAAAATACCTGATTTTGCACTCTGAATGAATATTATCATGAAACTATGGGAACAAAATCTGAGAGAGACAGAGAAAATTATAGAGCTGATGGTATTAAGATTAACCTTTGGTATTGTTAAATTACCCGGAAGGAATTCACAGTATGAAAAAATACTCCTGAAACTACTTTGCAGGTCTGTAGCAAATGTTTCACAATGTTGGTTGTTCCATACAACGCTATTGAGGGTATAATGACATGTTGCCCCAGGGACTGTTGATTGGGCATTAGGGTTTTAGTCTCATTGTATTTCATTGGTTTAAGCTCCCACTGATTAACTATTAAACCAAGCCTTGAAACCAAGGCCAATGAAACACACAACTATTGTCTTTACTGCAGAATATTAAAGGTGAGGTATTATACTCATTTTCGCGCTGCATCACTTCCTTGTATTTCCTGCATCCCACGAAAACGGCCCTCCTCCATGTGCGCCTCCCGCTGTGCCCACTCCGCTGTGATTGGTCACACTCCTGAGGACTTCTGAAGGGCTGCCGAGCGCTGCCGAGCCCCACCTCCTTATTTTGCCGGTGCGGAAATTGAGAGAATTTCACTTTTGAAAATGTCAACTTTTGAAATACAGCCGTATGTGTTGGATCCCGAATCCGATCCGGAGGTAGAGACTGGACAGCCTGAAGTTTCTCAAGTACAGAGGTTACTTCAAGATGTCTCTGAATGGTAAGTAACGTTAGCAGTTAGCAGTTAGCCGTTAGCCGTAGCTTGTTGTTGTCATTACCTGCTTACCTGTGCGGCATATTCCTGGGCATGCCCATATAAGTAAGTCCGGCATGCACTGACATCAATCGGACTACTCTGTTAAAAAAAGACAGTAAAACACAGCGTGCAGAGCCATCCAAAACAGCTCGCAGGGCTCATGTCCAAATGCATAAACCTCATTATTTGAAGCTTTGGCATCGTTTAACACGAGTATCCGACATTGTAACAACATTTATAGGTCAGAAAAGAGGAAAAGCATAATAGTTCCCCTTTAAGGTAAAATTAGCAACATTAGCTGACAAATGAAAGATCAAAGTTAAATTAGTGTGTTATGGTATTAAGATATGGGAGTAGTAAGGGTAAAGCTGATAACTAACACAGAATAATGCAAAGTTTGGGTTTAGAGAACTGATGTAATAAATCAAAGGTTCTCACTCATGTTCAACGACAAAAGTGTGTGTGTATGCAGCAGGAGGGGGACCAGAGGAGAAGCAGAAAGCACCCAGAGGACGCTGCGAGAGGCGGATTGGCCCCCACCGGGCCGGGCCTCAGGACGGATGGATGGAGGGATTGTGTTGACAAGGGGGAAAGACAAAGAGGGGGAGGAGAAGGAGAGGCAGCCACACATTCAGCAGGGAGGCTGAGAGCATCAGCCAGAAACTCATCAAAGTGGTGGAAACACCTCCAACAGCCCTGCAACAGCAGGACCCATGTGTATGTGTATGTGTATGTGTGTGTGAGGTGGATGCTCATATTTTAGGGAGCCAGCGGTGTGTGCGTTTGTGTGTGTGTGTGTGTGTGTGAGAGCTTGGAGAAGTGGAGGATGCTTTTGGGTGATGGATGGGAGTGTTGAAGGAGGCTTCGTTCAACCATTGTTCATTAGTAAAGTACACAACTGTCCTGCCTAATTGCTCAGCCATAATGTCAGACTGCAATGAATGATTACAACCAGTGCTGACCTATTCCTTCCATCAGAGCTGAGCAAAACTTCACCTTATTATTCCTGACAGGGACAACATACTGTTTGCGTGCACTACAGCCTCGTCTGTCTTTTTTCTAAGACATAGAAACACTTTCTTAACCGCAAAATGTGAATTATTACATCTTCAATTTGATCCTCATGTCATTTTGTTGACTTGTGGGTACACATGATGTCATATGATGTAAAAATGACAAAGGAGTGTGATGTAAAGATTTGTTGCTACTCGGATTGTGATTCCAAATGGTTTTGTTTACCATCAGTGTTCCCCTTCATCATGACACAGCATCTTGAAAGATAATGGCCCAGTTTCCACTAAATTTGTCATGGTCCCAAAGGGATAAAAGCTAATGTTTTTGGCTAGCCATCACTTTTCCTCTAGCATGACCATCAGGTCTTGTACAAATGGAATATACTACTTCATGGATTGCCATGAAATCTTTTAAATCAATTTCCTCTGGTGCCACCATTGGAGAAACCTTACATTTTAGCTTCACAAGCTCTAAGAATAGGAAAATTGTCATCATGTTGTTCCCTCCATCTGACACTTTAATATTCTGTGGAAGGAAGCCTCTTGGGTAAATGTGTAAATGTCTTCGATCCAACTATTTCAGGCCAGTGGATTATTCATTTCATCCTGACATATTGCAGGGGTGTAATGAACATTATCACTGTCAAATGTAAATCTAAGCATGCTATATATACACTGTATGTCTGTCATATCCACCTACCTCATGTATATAAAGCAACCATATTTATTCCAACACCCTTTGCACAATTGCATACTACTTACAAATTTAATTGCTGTTATTTCAATACATACATAAAATATATTTCCAAAAAAGTTGGGTTTGGCTTTTCAAATCTCGTCACATATCAACGTTTGGTCACGGTTTTTTCACGTCGAGATATGACGTGCAAGGCACCCTGGGTGCGTTGGTTGTTGATGTTCTGGGATGCCGTGTCAACTTCTTCCCGTTAATGCATTGTCTGTCCTCCCGGGAGAAAGTTGGAGGTTATTGGACCCATCCACCAATCCTCCTGCCCACCCTCTTCAGGCTTTTGCCCCCTTAGCTTACATTGTTTTCTGGCCACATTTCCCCCTCATGCTGCTGGACCAGCTGCGCATCATGCTGACGTGAAAGAGTGGCTTCTGTTCTCAGTGTCTGATGCAAGAAGTCACTGACCAAGTGCCAGTATTCGACAACTTCAAAGTGAGACCAGGTTGATATTTAATTTAATGCAGCACATAGACATTATGTTTAATGCTTAAACTGAATTACTTTATTGGTTTTTGTAAATATACACTTATTTTGAATTTGATGCCTGCAACACGTTTTGAAAAAGTTGGGACAGGGCAACAAAAGACTGGGAAAGATTAAACATCATGTTGTTCACAAGCAAGGACAGCCACTTTGTAAAGAAAAAATGTGTGGACAAACAGTCCAACAGTTTGCGAGCAACGTTTCTCAAATCACAGTTGCGAAGAATTTAGAAGTTTCACCATCCACAATCCATAGTATCATCAAAAAAATCAGAGAATCTGGAGAAATCTCTGCATGTAAAGGACAAGGCTGAAAACATTTGGAAACCATGGGAGAGGCTCCAGCAGCTTTCAGGTACAACATCTGAGGTCTCTGTCCAGAAGTGTGAAATCCTAGGAACAGCTAAGATACAATGCAGAACCCTCAAACTCCCAGGACCCAAGCTTGAGGAAGACACACCACCGCCCCCCAGTGGGAGGGGGGTGAGAGGAGGATTCAATTTTATTTATATATATTTATATAGTCCATTTACCATTTATATATATATATATATATGTACATATATATTAAATTGTAAATGGACTACACTTTTATAGCACCCTTCTAGTCTTCCAACCCCTCAAAGTGCTGTTTACACTACACATTCACCCATTCACACACACATTCATACACTGGTGGCCGAGGCTACCACACAAGGTGTCCCCTGCTACTCAGTTATTTTTTAACACTCTCACACACTGATGCAACAGCCATCAGGAGCAATTTGGGGTTTAGTATCTTGCTCAAGGATACTTCAACATGCAGATTGGAGGAGTCAGGCATTGAACCGCTGATCTTTTGATTAGTTGAAGACCCGCTCTACCTTCTAAGCCTGTATCATCATGCTGCAGATTCTCTCCTCCATTCCACACGCTGGCCTCCTCCACGCAGACACACACAAACACGACAGAGTGAAGTCAGACAACAGCAGAGAGGCCACGGTGCAGATGAAGGAGAATATAACTTCAACATTGCTCTGAGTGAGTGCAATAAAACCTTCATCAGTAAAAAGCCAGTGCTTCATCAATACACATATTGAGCATGTAGAAAGCGATATTTCAATCTCCTCTGTCCACAGTCTCTCATTCACTGCTGTTATGGTTTACAATCACCGTTTACACAAGCACATTGTGCTAGCAGGACCAATTGTTAAAAACAAACTAAAATAAAAGCTGTCTGTATGTAATCTGTTTAACTTAATTTGCAACTTATCTTAAAATGTACCCGCGGTAGCCTACCTGTGGACAGTGAGTGTCCTCAGTAGAGGGGGGACAGAGAGCAGGATGAATGATGATGATACTGATGTCCGTTCTTCATGCTTGCACAACGTAACTCAATATTGTGATGCCAGGAGTAATATCTATTCTATTGACATGTTAGATTTGTTTCCAGAGAGATATTATTGAGTTTATATAGTGACTTATTCTGTTGTAAACATGACATAGACTGTATAAAGCTGTGTATTTTCCTGAACACTAAACCTTAAGGGAAAACATCAGGAAGTGAGATGTGTGCATGTGTGTTTGTATGTGGGAGAGAGAGATATGGAAATGCTGGTAAAGAGATATTAGTTACTGTTAATGTTACTTGTTAGGCTTCTGTGCATTGATAGTTTTTTGAATTCTGTTTCTGCATTATGTGATGTTCCTCTGTCAGATATGTGAGTATTTTTTTTTTTTTATTTCAAATGTGACATGAAAAACATTGCTACTTTTACAACAATAATTTGCGGCTGTTTAGAAATTTGTCATTACCAATAGCTGAAAAAAAAAAGTTTTTAAAAGGTTTGCTGCTGCTGAAAATGTCATCAACATTGACATCAACATTTTCTGGTTTTACAATCTGGCCCTGTTGAATTTGTGATTGAATAGCCTTGGTGTACAGGAATATCTGTACTGAGTAGGGTTAGGGTGCTGTGACAGTTGTGGGGTAGTTAAATGTTTATATTTTTATGTATACCTTGTTCAGCTTTGTTGTCCCTGTTTTAGCTGTTTTATGTCTATTGCTATGTATGTACATTGAGAGTAGTGTATGTACATTGAGAGTAAGGGAAACCTGAGTCAAATTCCTTTTTTCTCTGTTTTTGTCATTGATGCTATCATCAAGAAATATGCCGTTTAAGGCAGATCATATTGAAATTACTTGGGTACTTGAGAGAGATTTTTCCAATATTTTGTTTCTTCATTGATAGAAATTGGATTCTACATTTTAACTTGATAATAGTTTGTAGAAACATGAAGAACTAGTGTTACAGATGCTAATAATAACCAAGAGTCGGTGAAACTGCACCTTCTGTCTTGGTCAAATGAGTGATGGAGTAGATGTCTAAGAGCATTTCTACATCCATTTGTGGCTAACTGTGGGGGTGGAAATGAGGCTCGTGCATGTGCATCTAGTTCTGGTTCCATCTCCGAGTGTTCACACTTTCTGAGTGAATCCACTCAGTTTCATGCATATTATACAGTGGAGCGGAGAGAAAGGCTGCTGGTGGTGGATACTGGCACATCAGCTGAAATGACAGTGGATTGTCTCTGGCTGCCAGAAGCACTTTTAAAGTAAAAAAAATATGTGCAAGCATGGACAAAACTTAAACTTATATATATAAACTTATATACATACACACACACACACGTATATATATATATATATATTTCCCCAGCATTTTGTGGTGTGTGTGTGTGTGTGTGTGTGTGTGTGTGTGTGTGCATACTGTGTGTGTATGTGCTGATATTCATGCCTTGCCTTCACTCCTTCTTAACTATGATAAAGTAGGCCTGGTTCCGTCATGGTTGCTGCCCTACTCCCACTGCCCAGGCATCTGCCTCCTCTGCCTCTGCCATCGCGACTGGATCAGGTTCAGATTGCCCAGGCTTCAGGGAGGGTTGTCATGGGGGTGGAAGGATCCAATGAGTGGGCTTAGGTTTGGGCTTGAATCCAGTCCTGGGGCCACTCTGGCTGGAGGAAAGGGAGGTTGGGAGGCCGCCATGCCCAGGTTAGAGGAGGTTGAAGAGGAGGAGGAGGTGGATGAAGGCAAGAAGCTGAGACATCAGGTGAAGCTGGGGTGGAGGGTGAGGTGGTTGAGTCACATGCTGCTGTCAGTCTGCTACCATGCACAGAAAAATCACACCATTCTCCCATTCTGGCTTGGGGGCAGTGGAGTGTCATCTGGGAAGGTGTGTGGATCGTGTGTGTGTGTGAGGGAGAGATCCCACAGAGGAAAGGCAGAGATCTCCCCTGCTAAATCCACTCGTCTGATCTCATCTGTCAATCACTGGATCTTTTACAAGTCCTGTGTTGGTGGAGGGGAGGCGGTGCAGGCTGCTGTGGATGTATTAGTCATGAGAGTGATGAAACTGATATTGTCACATCCAGCACAGCAGATCACAGCACACCAGCCCACTTTATCTGCTCACAACTTAGTTTGATGCCCTGCAGCCTTCAGGCCATAGCAGGAAGTACAGATCCGCGGGGGCTGCACTTACAATAACTCACATCTCACTAGAGACTCTCTGCACATCTGTCAGTACTACAGGCATTACAACTTAGCATTCACAAAATGAGCCTCGTTTGAGCTTAACTTGTACATACAAACTAATTAATAACTTTTGAGGGTAAGTGTTTTTTAAACCTTTTGTCAACACATTTCAAAGTGCTTTGCTCTTGCCTGATACAAACTAGAATTATTGCCTCGGGGTTGTATGACTCCGCAAACCAGTCAAGTTGCGCTTACACTTTACAAACATGGATGCTTTACACACATCTTCCCCCTGGCAGCACATATCTATACAATCAGCACAGTTTCAAGATGGACACCCAAGATGAGTGTCACCAATTCAGTATCTGACCAAATGTCTCCCCTTCTGTTCCTGAAATGTTATGCTGAATATTGGCAGAAAAGTGTTTTTCCAGAACATTATGATGTCACAGTGAAGTTGACCTTTGACCTTTTGGATATAAAATGTTATCACTTCATCATTTTATCCTATTATTTATCCTTATCATTTTTTATCCTATCATCACTTAGTGCTGAAAGGGTCTGTTTAGCCTCTGCGTAAGCAATGTGGATGTAGCCTGAGTCTAATGTCTCCCAGGAGGAAGTTATTGTCATTAAAGTTACTGTGTAGGCTCTGACCTCATCACTCACCAAATAGAAACACCAAGTTACACAAAGCAGGGAGTGGGGAGTCCCTATAGGGAGGGCGGGAGGGGAGGTGAATTGTTTTCAACAAATCTGGACTTAACCTGGGAGGCAGCTGTTCCCTTCCTGTGTGAATATAGAGCCAAACCCTAAAGTTTTTGTCTAAACCTAACCATGTGCTTTTGTTGCACAAAGAAATAAACTTAAAAACTAGGTGTTTTAACAATATTGTAAGTTTATTTAGATTTTTGGTACATATTTTTTTTTGTTTCCACTGTGAAAAGTTGAGGATGGTGCCAATGGAACTGTTCCTAATTGTCTCCATATTTGGTCACCCCTCTGTTGGGCTACCTACCACACTGATCTGGTACTAAAAGGTGGAGCTGTGAACACTGCAGTCGACTGAATGGTAAATAGAAGTTGGTCATGCTTGCTCAGGGCTGAGCTGTGGCTGGTTTTAAAGCTTATGTAATCACTGTTCATATCATGGCAACTCTTACATACATGTTTAGCTGCCTCTTGCAGCAGCTGTAGTCTGAGAAAAAAATAATTTAATTCACTTGGCTGACTGCTGGCAACTTTAAAGGTAGAACGTTTACTTGTAATGTTACTCAATGCATGAGTTGCATGACGTGAATCCATCAGCACACCTTGAATTTCAATATGACAACTTAGACCATTCCATTAGTTTTTATTGTTTCTTTTGGATGACATACACTTTTAGTAATGAGTGGATCTTCAAGCGTTTAAAAATTCAAATTAATTTTGACTGGAATGTGAAATGCATATATTTCAATCCTCACTTGGAGAAAAAAAAGCATCATGGAGTATCATTCCTGTGGGCTCTGGCAACACTAAACCCCTGTGCTTGCCTGAGAACTAAATGCACAAACCCGCTATTTTTAAATATCTCATCAAGAGAGTCTCTCATTCTTGCCTGTTCTATTTTGTTTTGAAAATGCTGGCGTGCAACCCCATTCTGTGGATGATAAACAAGGTGCAGACTTCATCTGTGTCACCGCTGATGGGAAAATACAGCGAGTGCTGAATGGAGCAGTGAGTGACAACAACCCCACCCACATTTAAGAGTACTGTTTGTGGTGAAAATGCTTAATGGCCCTAGGGTCTAGGTTCCATGTCTGAAGGGTTACTTTTGGTTCCAGAGGTAATATACCGAAAGTGCTTGGTGGAAACGAGGCTTATCAAGCAGAAACTGTAATTTAGCAGGGATGTCACTGTAGCACTTGATACCTAATATAATTCCTTTTGGAAGACAAACATAGGTTTAGAGGTTTATTACGATTGGTCATTAGATGTACAATAATGCTTTACTTAAGGTTCCCTAATATACACAGAAGAACGGACACAATGTAGTGTATTATATGAGATTTAATTTGATCATAAACATTCATCACAGAGAAGATATCAGGTGTACAGCTGTGTCTCTGAGCCTTAGTAAGAATGTTGTGTCCTTCTGTTCTTCACAGTTTGAACTGAGTTCAGCTCAGTGTAGTCTGTACTGTGAAAGGCCTATAGTTTACTAGATGGACAACATTAACCACCAAACAGCCTGTTCCACATCTTGTGTGTGGGCTCAACCCAGAAGTTTGTACAACTGTGCAGACCTCCTGACACTCACCTCTGCTTACTGTAGCTGTATACACTGTGCTCAGCTGGTTCACATTGTATTGCTGTTGAACGTCTGCCTGCTTGTTCTTCTCAGCTGATTAATGCAGATAGAACTTGGCTGAGTTCATGGCTGCTACCTCTGTCAGAGTAATGACACTACCCCCCCCCCACCCCCACCCCAAACACACACACACACACACACACACACACCTCTGAGGAGTGTCTTACAATGCATCACTGTGAACATTAAGTGATGAAGGAACACAAGCAAACAGGGATTTGTGACACACACACACACACACACACACACACACACACACACACACACACACACACACACACACACACACACAAAGCTGTAGTGTGGTGCTGTAGGAAGGGAGGGTGTGATGGTGGGGGAGTTCAGAGGGGTGGGGGTGGGGAGGGCAGTTCTCTTCATTTCTAGGTGATTCACGTTTGAAGTGGGCTTGCAAAATTGCTTTATGGAAAGTGTCGAGCGGCTCGGCGGGAACATTAGGCAGGAAGCAGCGGGGAGGCTGGTGTTTCATTAGGGAGCTCTACTCCGCTTTTATTACCCGGATTTGGAGTTTTATGGTTATCATTATTTGCGATAGAATTATTATTCGCATATATCTGCTAGTCAGCTGTTTGGGTTTGGGACACTGGGACACTGACTGTATGACTGAATCCATGAGTGGTTTCTCAGGTGATCTGTACAAGGTTGGCCATTTTTCCTCCTCTATGTGCATGTGTGTGCATGTGTGTATATGTGTGTGTGCATGTGAGCTCAGGCTGTAGTCATGCTGTCAGCTCCTCTGTCGGCCTCGGCGGGTAAAGCCTCCGTGGCGAGGTGGGAGTGGCCAGCATTGGCAAGGCAGTGCTGGGTGATCTCTGACTGAAGCCTCATCTGAGTCTCCATCAGAAACTCATCCTGTTGATTATACACAAAAATACAACCATCAAAATCTTCCATTGGCATTAGGATCAACATAGAGCCAAAAAACTCAAGAAGGGGCCATTCAATATATGAATTCTCTGAGATATAAAATAAAGAAGATTCTCTTTTCTTTGTTTTGATGTCAAATGATGACAAAACCATGATAATTCACCCTCCCTATAATGAGGATGCACCAATCTGATATCTGGATCGAATATCGACCCCAATATCATCAAAATAGATGGATCGGGTATTGGGAAATGCAACCGATACCTGACCCGATCCTTTCCCTTTAAATCTATTGCGAAGCGAGCTACATCATGTGTCAGCAGCAGCACATGTGCCGCATGCTGCGAGAGTTGATTAGCCTACCTAGACATGTGTAAACAACATGGAGCGAGGGAGAGAATCTGCTGTGTGGAGGTATTTCAAACTGAACACTCCAAGGTATATCGATTTTTAGGTCAACCATGGTATCGGATCGGTATGGGGTATCGGCCGATACTCAAAGCCACAGCATCAGGATCCGTATCGAAACTGAAAAAGCTGGATCGGTGCATCTCTACCCTATAACTGACTTGTGTATAGAGCACTCTATGCTCCTATTGGTCAATAGGAATTTCAAATTTCAAAGATTAAAGGTAAGCAGGCTGGCAGGCGAGCAGGGAAAAATAGGGCACTGGTCCTGGACCAGTATCCTGAAATGTCATATCAGAATAGGTGATAGGAGAGTAAAAAGTCTGACCAGTGCATCTCTATTGCAAACTCATCACATTCTCTGTCTGTTTCTCCCGGCGTGAAATGACCATGACCTCTTAACACCGCATTATGTGGTGACAACATGACGAGGTTAAGGAAAAGATAATGTATTTTGTATGTTGTAAAGTGATGTTACGTTCTTCATGTCAAAAGAGTTCAATGTTGACTTAAATTGTCTTATGGGACACAGACAGCTACCTCCATGGTGGAAGTCCTGTGTTTGTTTGACCAATCAACCACCCCAACCTTCATGGACTTTCCTTGTCTTTATACTCCCTATGGGGGTCATGATATTAACCACCTCCTATTGTGTAATGTTGTTGAACCAGGAAATTTGTGTGTCCACCACGACAAAAGATCCTAATTGACTTTCCATTAGCACTGTTGGTGCCCCAAGTAATGCGTTGTTAAGAGGCCATGGTCATTTCACGTGTTTCTATAAGACCAGAATAATTTCTGTTAACCACTTCCTGTTCCAAAGTTATCAAATACTAACGCATGGTCACTGATTTTGCATCCTTTCGTGGCAGTATGGTGCACTGTTGGGCAGCATCAATTAATATTGCCACCAGATGGCATCAGTTTGAAACGCCACCGGACAACAATGTAACTTAAGGAGCTGGAGGGTCCTGATCGGGTGAGTGGGTCCGACATTACCAAATGTGTTTGCTTTCCATGTTTTGTTTTGTTTTGTTTTGTTTTTTCTAAACCTAACCACGTGTGTTGCACAATTAAACACATGTAGTCTTTTTCAAAATTAACGTACAACATCAGTAAAACACAGCAGATTTATATACCTCTAATAAACAGACACTGTACATTTCCTGTGATATGGGAAGTGTATTTTGAAAAGACATAAAACATGTAACAGGCAGAAATTGACATGGTGTCCCAGGACATCAACAACAGACACACCAGGGATACCATATGCAGGAATGAAAGTCCACTGACCAAACAGCAACCTGTGATGAATTGGGAGCAAGAATGTTGTTTCTTCCAGCTTTTCTGTTGTGGAATTTGTTATTTATGGGATAACGCCTGAATGCAACACAGGCTCCACTTCAGTTGACATTGCAAGCGGTTTGTTTGACTGTGAGTAACGGGAGTATTTTGATGGTCATTTACACGCTGACATAACAATAACTATGTCTGGTAACAAACTGCATCGGCCGATTTTTGGAGACTATGGTGGGGCAAATTAGACTATGGCAGGCCGCCATAGTCTAATTTCACCAGACCTCTGGGATCAGTTGACCCTGTAGGTAAAAAAAAAAAAAAGCAGCTAAAGTTAGCTTATGCTAGCTGGTAACATTTACTCACCCCACCAAAAACAAGATGGCGGTCATTTTGGTCATGGACCCAACTGCACACAAAGTAGTTAAAGTCCACTAGACTCTTGTACACTTTCATTGGCTTGCTGTGTAATGTTAGTAACATTAGGAGGTCTGGAGGATGAGGTCATTTGTAACGACAATCATGTCTACACCAGGCAAATCAGTCGAGGTGTACGAAAAGTCACTTTTCTTCTTTTTTTATGGGTCACATCCAACATGAGCTTTAATTTTCTGATGATACCTATATGTTCATGGAACTCTTTTATGTAGTCACTTTCCTCTATATCCAATACACACAGTGTATGGATTTATCACTTACTACCCAATAGTCATGTGATTGCAAACACGCTATCCATGTGGTAAGTTAACTGTTAATATTACAAATAGTGATATGATGGCAGTAACCATACAAATAAGATATAGGTGTTGTTCTTAAGTAAGGTCATGATGTAATTAAAACCCAAATTGTTCATGCCACTGGGATCATAAATATGCTCAAATTATTCTATCACAATCAGCTCATCATATTATAAATCATCTTGTGCACAGCTGTCAATTTGTCCTGAAAGTGGCACTTGGGAAAAGCTCACAGGGTGTCTAAGTTGTAAAGGGCTAATCCTCTGAAGGGAATATTATGTGTCAATACCATGGTAGCCTGCCCATTAGATATCTGTCAATCAATCAATCAATCAATCACTTATTTATTTGTTGCATGAAATTACACAAGGTACAACTCAGTGAAATGTGATCCCACCAGCTCCTCCTTGTGCACTGTAATTTGGTCATTTTGCGTTTTCCTACATTGTTGGCTGCTGCTTTACACCTATCCATGTTTGCGGATGGTTCTGGTAATTCATGGTTTATTGTTGCTGAATAATTAATTGTCCACACATCCTGACACCAATAAGATTGCCACATGGTCATTCCACCTGATCATGGGTAGCACCGCACTGCAGCCACCGTTAGCAGTGATCCAGAACAGGACCGGGACAAGACCTCTCATTTCCCCTGTCAGACCAATCCTTTTTCATCGGAAACCACCTGGCTCCTTTCCATCTCTCGGCAGAGTCCTCTGCTCTGTTGGATCGGCATAAAGAAAAAAAACTTCCCCGTTAAATGGAGCTGTCAAGGATTTAGATAAGTTTTTGGTGAATCAAAAGAAATTACAGTTCCTGATATCCCGTTGGAGACTGATGCACCATGGATGTCGTCCAGTTTATTTCCAATGTCTGTACAATGGCTAGCAGGATGCTAGTTCAAATGGTTCCCATCTTCACCATCTTTTCTTTGATGTTTACTGATGTTTACATTTGAAAACCTCGACCTGGCTAATTAGCAGCTAGCTAGCAAAAGTCCACAAAATCAGAGTTTACAGACTTGAGTTGATTTCCTTGTCCCCATGGTGTGACTTGTAGTCACACGCCACCACTGGCCGAAGCCAACCACAAAAAGCACCACCAAGATTTGCAAAGTAGACATAAGGGACTAAATTTAGCACAAATGTAGCGCAACTGACAGAAAGGCGACTTGAAGCCTCCCCACCACACTGCAATAACACATTTCTTGTCTTACTGTACTCTCTCCCTGTGATCGTCATACACCTCAGACCTCATTCATCTGTGATGCTCATTTCACTCCAAAAGTTCCTTTGGGACAATATATTGTGGTATACTTTTATGTTCCCACTTTCAACCTGCCTTATCTCCTTTTCAGTTAGTGACTTCCTACAATTGGACAAGCTTGACAGACTGTGCCTTATGGCTCCTACATGTGTATTCCCAGTTATTCACAGACAAGAAAAAAGGACCACTGAACAACATAAAATCAGAACATGGCTGCACAATTTTGCCAAACTCAATGTGGGTGAGAGGATATGAAGGAGAGAGGAGTGGAGAAGTGACAGAAGAGACAAATGAAAGGATGGAGAATGAAAGGACAGAGCAGAGGACAGGCAGTGTGCTGACTCCTGGCTTGCTGCTGGTCGCCAGAATCACTGATGCACTTTCCCGCCTCATAAATTATCACTGTGATGACGGGTGTGATGCTGTCAGGAAAGCCCAGCATCCCAAAAACCAACAGCAGCAGCAGCAGCAGGTCTAGACGGCAGCTCAAGCCAGCCTCTCTTTCTATCCTGTCATCACTCTCTGCTTTGTCTTTTTAAAGACATGGGACTAGATTATGATGCCAATAAAAGTAATAATAATGTTTAGAACAGCATCCCTTATCAATACAGTCACCCCTATGTAGAGGTTTTTCATATGTTCAACCTGCATTACCATGAAGGTAAGAACTGGTAAGTGGCAATGTATGGATGTTGTTTTTCTTATTACAAAGACTGAAAATCTTTATCTTGTCATCATATATTTTATCTTGTCATCATATATTTATGTGGTCATTCAATAAATATCACTCATTTTATCTCTGCTACAATGCTTCACAAGAATATAAATCTCTAAATAAATGCTAGTTTAAAGGCAAAATAAATCCTTCAATGAACAACCCCAATAAAACAAACAAAAATATTTTACGCAAAACATGTGTTTATTGTGGCTTCTCTCAAAACAAGTTGAGTAATTATGCCTCTGAATGTAGGACAACTTAAATATGCACAGTACTATGTACATTGAAATTACAAGTTGTAAGTGTATACATAAGATTGAATAAATATAAAGGTACCTGTGCAGAAACGATACTGTATTGTGCAATATAACTTTTATTATAGCTGTGTACTCCACTTTAACTAAAGTACAATGAACTGCGAGGTAATGAAGTGAACAAAATGCTGTCTGGTTAAACTGATAATGTGTTTCATTCTGTTGAAAAGTAGAAGTAAATTAAGGTGTCCGACATGTCTCTTGTTTTAAGTGAACTTTTGCGTTTGCTCAGTTTCCTCTCCTCTGACACACTCCCACTGATCCACAGTCAGTCCTGCCGGGTAATGCTGTGTGCCATTCTATAGAATCAACATAAGTACAAAGATTTTGTTAGTTGACTTCAATAATTCACAACAACTAAATCTACATGTTCCTTCAAATGTTGAGAAAAAATGTTATTTTTTCTGGCAACAGCTACCAGAAGTTAGATGTCAACTGCTGTTTTAAAGTTTGGTATGTTGGCTGTCGTCATCTTGGTTTTTTGGAACCAGAAGTGATGAAAGTCTGGTGCTGTGGAGGAGCGAAGTGTGGATTTGCAGCTGTGGTTCAGGGGTAGAGCGGGTCGTCCAGTAATCGCAAGATCGGCAGTTTGATCTCTGGCTCCTCCAGTTTGTATGACGAAGTATCCTTGAGCAACATACTGAACCCCAATTGGTGTGTTAAAAAAAACCGAGTAGCAGGCGGCACCTTGTATGGTAGCCTCAGCCACCAGTGTATGAATGTGTGTGTGAATGGGTAAATGTGACTCTGGTGACTGGTCAGATGACTAGAAAGATGCTATACAAGTGCAGGTCCATTTACCATTTACCCTCTGACCATACACTGCAGACAGCCTCTCCACTAGGCAGCCCTGCCCTTACATATGTGTAACTTTGGGCCTTAATAACATGTAAACAGGAGAGTTACATAAAAATTTGCCTCCTGTACATTTGTCATGAATGTTGAAATAAGCCATAGAGACCAAAACTGTTTTTTTGTACCAGGATGTAAACAATATTGTAAACAGCACATTATTTCTGCTGTAAATTTTAACATGGAGGTCTGTGGAGGTCAGTGCTTTTTTTCCCACTCAATCAATCATACAGTGTATGCCCAGCTAGTTTGTTGGTGCTGCTATCTTGCTAACTTGTGTGTATGTATGTGAGAGAGAGAGAGAGAGAGAGAGAGAGAGAGGGGAAAAGAGAGGGAGACCAAAAGAGAGAGGGTAGTTAAACTTGGACTGACCCATTTTTTTTTTTTGCATTAGTTGACTTTTAAGCTCTTTTTGGGACATCTGCCTCTATGCTAAAATGTAAAATACATTTGCTTAAAACACACAGTATTTCATGAATAATGTATTTGGAAAGCCATTTGGAACAGACACAGATTATTTGGGCAGGTTACTGGTAACCAGTGCTTATACTATTTCACGGGAAATGTATTTCTTGTGCAAACAGTATATTGTGACTTTAAATTGGTGTGAATGTGGTTGTGAATGGTTGCCTGTCTCTCTGTGATAGTCTGGCATCCTGTCCAGGGTGTAC